>CM077236.1:17338199-17818199 GCA_039654775.1 Spinibarbus caldwelli | reverse complement strand
TAAGTCACAGAGATCAGGAAAAATAAAATAAAATAAAATAAATTTATAATGAATGAATAAGTAAGCAAATAAATGAATAAATAAATAAATAGGCCTTTTTCATTTTTATGTAAAAGGCTATGTATTAAAATACACAATATGAAACAAATTCACCTGTCACAAGATAGTGTGACATGTCAAAAACTACGTAAGGTAAAAGGAAATCTGACCCAGATTTCAATAAATACAGGTTCACATGTAACAAGGACAAACATGTTTTGTTGCATAATAATATAAGAAACCAATAATACAATAATTAATCAATTTCACTGTTTCCGACAATTTTCTTTACTTTTGCACGATTAATTGTGGGTTAGCAAAACCAGCTGAGAAACCCTGCATTAGTGTTTACATTCATTACAAACATTATTACAAGTGATAACAAAAGGATACTATTATTTTAAAGAGAACAGCAACTAACAGGGTTTCATTGATGCAGCTAGTACTAACACTTATAATGCTTGCCTTGTGCTCTATTGACTTCCAATGACACAGTGTCCTCAATTGCCTGCTTTGTTAAATTCAACAAGCAAGAGAGTCCAGACCCAAGTCTATTTCTCACTATAATTACCTCCTGCTATGATATGTGCTGTGTCATATAGAATAATTCATCATCAGCTGCTGCTCCTGTAAGTCTCTTTCTAGGCAATTATACAGAAGCTTTAACACTCAAAAGTTGTTCCGAGTCCCCAAAGCACTTCCTCCAGGAAGTATTACTAATTAGGGATTGATTGGACTCAACCCATTGATCTCTAACAGACCATGACCGGTCATTTGCTCAGTGTCGCTAGAACTGCAGAGACTCACGTTGAGCTGCTATCCAGCTTCAGTAATGAGCTAAATAAAGGTCTAGATGGACAGATCTATGCAGTGGCTCTGCTCTGGTTTGAGATAATGTTATGGAAATTTCATGACCAATTTCTGTTTTGCTTGTCAGATTTATTTACCTGGACTCTATATGGGTTTTTGGGATCCATGGTGAAGTTTGTGCAGCCAGCATGACAGGGTGAGATGTATTCAATGTTGTTTTCCCCACACACTGGGTTAAAGGCACTGCTGGGACAGGAGCAATTGGCACCACAGGACGGTTGAGGCCTGCCGGGAAGATTGACACAATTTAGCTTCAACTTGCAGAATACAGAAACTTATTCTGGTAATCTTAAAGGAGTAGTTTGAACTCAAAAATTATGACATTACTCATTACTTTTATTTTTTTTTCTTACATAGAACACTAAAAGATATATTTTGGTCAGTCCTTTTAATATAAAAGTAAATGGGGACTGGGGATGTCAAGCTTCAAAATTACAAAACAATCACCATAAACATGGTCCATATGATTATATTTTGAGTCTTATTAACTGAAAATATTGATTTGATTATAGTTGTCCTTTGCATTTTAATGAGAAATTGATTAAAAGATTGTTTCAATGATCCAGTCATATTAAGATTATCAGTCAGTAATGAAAATTTCATATTGTTCGTCACATAAAGTTATTGTATAACTTCAGGAGATTAGAATATAGCACATAAGTGGTATGGACTACTGTTTTTATGATAGTTTTATGCTGCTTTTTGTCTCAGTTTTGAAGCTTAAAATCTCAAGTTTTCATTCATTGTCATTTTATTGGAATAAATGACCAGTTCAGTATTCATATTTCATCTTTTGTGTTCCATGGAAGAATTAATAAATGTTTGTGACAACATTAGAGCAAGTAAACAATGAATTGTTCCTTTAACATCCAGACACAGACAAGTCTGAAAAGAACATGGTCAGGGTTCAGGATGTAGACCATTTAAATGAGTAAACCTTACAGTGTGTGTATTTGTGTAACTGTTCTCACACAATAATGACACAATAATAGGAGTATGTTCATAAAGTTCATGGCACATAATCAAGTCACTAGACTTCCCATTTGAACACACGGTGTTCTAGAGAAACAGGTACTTCCTTTCCTCCCAGCTGGCACAGTAAAAGTGTTCGGATATGTAGGACACACAGGATTTTGTACGATGATCTGAACTCAAGCTCCGAGTACAAGAGCTATTCTCAATGACTCGTGCCCCATGCTGTTTTTCCCCTGTGTGCTCGCTCAACTGATTATACAGTATTTCACTGGAAGTTGATCTTGACCCGAAGATACAAACTTTCACTAGAACACAAAGGTCTGAATCCAAACACTGACAGAAGACAAAGAACAGGCTTAGCTTAACAGTGTTTTTAGGGTCTGTGATGACCAGTTGTCTTTTACATACCCTATTTATAGATACTACTATAAAGATATATTTATTTTTATTAATTCATTTATTTAACTTTTTATGGCCTCTATCTATCTATCTATCTATCTATCTATCTATCTATCTATCTATCTATCTATCTATCTATCTATCTATCTATCTATCTATCTATCTATCTATCTATCTAATATCTATCCATATTTCAGAATGTTGTGAATAGCACAACTTAAGAAAAACATATGTAGTCTTCACTTTCAAATGCCAGAAAGAAAATATATTTCCAATCTTAAAATACATTCTGGGTAATTTTTTTTTATATATATGAGTGTGTGTGTGTGTGTGTGTGTGTGTGTACATATATATTGTTTTGTGTATTTTGAAAAATTGATCTTAAGTAATGGAAAGTTTTTCTGTATGTCAAACAGTAGAGCATGCAGCTAACCACACTCATTCAGGGGATACATTAATCAATAAAATGCATACTTCGAAGGCAATGTAAAGTGTTTTGGAAGAGTCAGCCAAATGCATAACTTTAGGATGAAGGAAACTGCCAAAAAATATACTTATCACAATGCCTTTAAGCAAGACAGTTAAGCTCAAGTTTCTCCAGAAGGACTGTCTGTGCAATCAGTCTTCAGAGAGTTAATTATTTAAACAGAGAATATTCCAAAAATATGGAAGCAATCAAACAAATGAGAACACTCTGTTTTGTGGTTTCTCACCTACCCAGGCCAGACCTGACTTATTTATTTAATTATTTATTTAACTCTATCTAGGAACGTAAAAAATAAAAATAAAAAATCCACAAGAGTCAGCTAAATCAAAAGAACATGCTGTTAAACTCACCCATTAATGCCATAAACACCAGCAACATCTTGTGTGGGGCAGCCCATGAAGAAGAGGGGCATACAGCAGAAGATGGAGATCGTGAGCATTACAACAGAGAAGCGAGGAATGGCTCTGAACGACAACTCCCAGCGTTTCATGATCAGACCCCCGAGGACCATCCCCACAGCAATGGACGGCAGGTTTAAAGCACCTGAGAGAAAACAAACATTTATTCACAAACAAGTGATCTTCCTTAGTATGAAAACACTGGATCTATGCCAGATACAATACTGTACACAGTATTGTCTGAGACTAGTGCCACATTTCTCCGAAAACTGTACTCATATATAATGTATTCTATTCAATTATGTTGACTGACCAATAAGAAGGCTGCTGTAGGCCACAGAGGTACTGTACTGCCGCTCAAGAAATTTGTTGAGGAAGGTGGCAAGTCCAGCGATTACGGAGGAGAAACAGCATTGGGTCAGAACCAGCAGCATGAAGACAGGACTCAGCAGCAGCCTAACGAACATCTTAGGGAACACTGCAAAAATACAATTCCAATTTAACCTTTTGGTAACACTTTAGTACAGGGACCAATTCTCACTATTAACTAGTTGCTTATTAGCATACCTATTATTAACATATTGGCTATTTATTAGTACTTATAAAGCACATATTCTGAATGACCATATTCTACATACCAAATCCGACCCAATACCTTAAAAATACCTTACTAACTATTAATAAGCAGCAAATTAGGAGTTTATTGAGGCAAAAGTCATAGTTAATGGTTTGTTGATAGCGATAATTGGACCTTAAAATAAAGTGTGACCAACCTGTATGAGCATATGTCTTATATACACTATACACACTATATGGACAAAAGTATTGGGACACCTGACCATTATACAAACAGAGACTTTAATGACATTGGATTCTAAATACATATGGAGTCGGTCCCACTTTTGCAGCTTCTACTCTTCAGGGAAGGCTTTCCATTAGATTTTGGAGTGTTTGTGTGGGATTCCAGTGGTGGTGTGCTTTACACCACTCCATCCAGCGTTCCACTGAGCTCTTCAGAACAACCCATTTTTTCCCCCCACTAATGTTTAAAAATGCAGACTGCATGGCTAGATGCTTGATTTTATACACCTGTGACAATTGGTCTGATTGTAACACCTGAATTCAGTAATTAAGAGGTATGTCCCAATACTTTTGTACATATAGTGTACTGTATGTGTGTGTGAGTGTGTGTACCTGGTATTCCCTACATTATAGGGACCAAATGTCCCCACAAGTATTGTAATACCAGTAAATTTGGACCTTTAGGAAACAAGCTTATATATCATACAGAATGAGGTTTTTTGAAAATCTGAAAATGCAGAAAGTTTTGTGTGAAGTGTAGGTTTAGGGTAAGGGAATAGAAAATACATTTTGTACAGTATAAAAAACATTATGTCTATAGAATCTCCCCATAAAACATGGAAACCAGTGTGTGTGTGAACTCAATCTAAACACACTCAAAAAAAAAAACTGATTGACCAAGTGAACAACTATTTTGAAACAGGAAATCAATTTTGCCTTGAATACACTTGAATGAAGACATGATCATGCATAAACCAGCTGCTTACAAATCATGCCCTGGAGGCCAGTATATTCATAAGAACGAGTCAGATCCTGTTACATTAACAACCTGAGCATGATGTATGACTCAAGAGACAAGACATTGACAAACATCACACGTACGACTCGACAACATGCACAGGACTGCAGAAATTTTAATTGCCCTAGTCAACTTTATTTCTTAATTGTAGGTAAAGTAATTAAATAGCTATAACTATACAAATAAAATGGCTTTACTATACTAATACTAATAGGTAAGTCTCATAACGAATCAATTACAGTGGACTCACTTTTAAAGAAATCCAGCGTGGAGCCCTCTGTCTTCTTGGGGTCTTCTTTTATGATGTCACCTTCCAATTCAAAAGGCTGCAAAAGAAGATTTTCAAATTGGTCTGTTTGTTGTGTAAAAAAGTCTTTTTACAGTAATGAATTATTCATCTGCTTACATTTTTGAACCAAGAAAGGCTTTCGTCACTTATTCTACCACTATTTTTACATTTTTAAAAGAAGATGGCATATGGTGATGAGATTTCAGGAATATGGTAACAGCCTCAGCTTCTCACTGTGAATGTAGAAGTATTGCCTACAGCATATCAGATTCAAAAAGCATGGTGTACTAGTTTCACACTGTCAAACACACAGATTATCTAAGTTGATTGTGACAGAATGGCAGCTAGTTGTATTATTGGGATTTCTCCATAAAAACTGTCAGAATACAGTAGAGAAGGAATATCCAAAATAAGCATCAGTAATTATTAAGATCAGTGAGACAAACATGCTAGAGAAGAGCAAAAATAAAGGTTTATGTACCGATTTTTTTTTTAATGGATTGGACTGGATTGGATTAATGAAAGGATAATAGAGGATGATTACACACTTTGTTGCATCTAATGAACTACCACCACTGTCAGACAGAAGATCTGTCACACCGATAGTGCTGACATAATAGACATATTTTGCTCATCACGCATATGATAAATGTAGTAGTCTTTTTTTCTGCTGTGGGTAGCTCAGACATGATTTAAATGAGGGAAATTACCTAAAGTTCCCAAACATGTTTTTAGAGTTTGGGTGATGGAGATGTAATGGTTGTGATACAGAAAATGTATACTTTCTGCAAGGATGCATTAAATTGATCAAACGTGACAGTAATGCCAAAAAAAGAAAAAGAAAAGAAAAGTTGTTCTTTTTGAAGATTACTGGAAAAAATGCATCATTTAATATTATAATTTCAACACTGATAAAAAATAAGAAATGTTTATTTAGCACCAAATCAGCTTATTAGAATGATTTATGAAGGATTATGTAACACTGAAGACTATGGCTGCTGAAAATTCAGCTTTGCCATAACAGGAATAAATTACATTTTAAAGTACAGACAAATAAAAAACTGTTATTTTAAAATGTATTTTAAAATACAAAACAATTATTTTAAAATGTAATGATATTAGACAATATTTTACTGCATTTTTGATCAAATGTCTCAAGAATCAGTGCCATACATATGTGATCATTTGTTATTAATACAAAAGTGTGATTAACCTTCTCTACATGAAGTGCTCTGGGAAAGAAGAAGTAAGGGATCGAGGTGAGAGCAAGACCTCCAGAAGTGATGAGCAGACCCATCCACCATGCACCGACCCATCGAGGGTCTGTAGGCGTCAACTCCAATGCCTCCCCTAGACGAAAGAAACTGCATAATATGTAACACCGCAGCTGTCTACACTGAACAATAACATAAAGAAAAGGAATAATTTCTTGCTGTAATTTAAAAGGTAAACAAACCTGTGCTGGCTCTGTCCACATCCACATAAATCCGCAAAACCACAGAGCCCAGGAGGTATCCAAAGGACGGCCCAAACACTGACACAGCAAAGAGAATAGCTGCAACATGCAACAACAGAAACCTCACTAATCTTTACAGTTCTTTAAAGTTCAAATAACATGATGAAAAACATGAAAACAAATGTACCAATATAGAGAGCAGAATTCCCAACTCCTGCAAAGTCATCTATATAAGATATTCCAAAAGGTTGGATGGGGACAGAACCGATTCCAAACAGCAGCTGGGCCGTAGCCATTAACACCCAAAATTTACTGGTGTCCACAAGCTTCCGTGAATCCTCCTGACCACAAGCCTCAGCACCCGTTGCATTCACACGCAAATAACACATGTCCTGTTTGCTCGCTGTGGGATTGAGACAAAGAAATACACCATATTCATCCTAACCACCAGTTCACATCATCCATCCAAATATCTGTGTTTAGTAACTTTCATAAATTTACTGGAATGAAGAAAACAAAACATTCTGCATTTTAAGTGTGAACATGATGGGTGAAGGTGCTCCTGACAGTTAATTGTTCATCATTTACTCACCTCATAATGTTTCACACTTTTATTAACACAAATGGAGTTAAGTATATTGTCCAAATTGCTCTTATCTAATGCTGTCAAATGATTAATTGCGATTAATCGCATCTAAAATAAAAGTTTGTGTTTAATATAATATATCTGTGTGCTGTGTATATTTATTATGTATATATAAATACACAAACATGTATATATATATATATATATATATATATATATATATATATATAAATATAAGAAAAATATGTTTTGTTTATATATATTAAATAATTTTATTTATAATATAAATTATGAATATAAATGTAAATATTTTCAAAATAGTTTCTGTAAGTGTGTGTATTTATATATACATACTAAATGTACACAGCACACACACATATATTATGTAAACAAAAACACTTATTTTTAAAAATGCAGTTAATTACGATTAATCGTTTGACAGCACTACTCTTATCCATACAACAAAGTGGATGTAGACCATAAACAGACAAGACACCATTCATTTTAATTGTATACAAATAAGAAGCTTGGACCATTTACGATACAACTCGTTTTGTTTTAGACAAAACAGGTTTGGAGCGTCATGAAGGTGAGTAAAAGAAAAAAAATAATGAGTGAGCCATGTATTTAAGGTCTTATGTAAGTGGCTGCATATTTCATTTAAGCTTTGCATAGCATTGCAATGTGTATGGCCAAAAACAGTATCTGCAGGAAGAAACAGGGGAAGTGAGAGAATGAAGCAAAAATAAAAGGTGTAAGGAAGTGAAGGGAGATAACGGTTATCTCTTGGAGTAAATTCTGATTGATTTTCTCCTCAGAGAGAAATCAGGCAGCTTTATCTTAACAGTATCTCCCTGTTACTTTGTCCTCATCTCTTTCCCTTTTTCTCTCTATTTGTTCCCTTTTCAACTTCAATCCATTTATTACATCATGATTTTTTTCTCAAATTAATGCTAAACCCTGTCTAAGAAGGGAGACTCGGGTCAAAAAGGAGAGTCTATCTGCAGCAACTTCCTGTAGACTACCCTGTTATGTCTAAGCTGATGTTTATCATCCAGCTGTGTAATTTTAGATCCCCTCTTTGTTGTGTCTGGTTTTCTTCAAAGTGTCCTGAGCCTTTTTAAATGAATATTGTGATATTATCATTTTGATGAGCTTAGAGTCTAAGATCCTTTACTCTGGGGCATGAAAAAATATTAACATGCAGAAAAAACAAACTGAGACAGAAAATGAGGAGAAAAAGAATGCAGAGCTCATTCCAAGAGATGTGTAAGATTTCCAAATACATTCACATTAATTGGTTTCATATGGTTCTATCGAGATGAATAGGGATGCTAATGGCTTGAATGACACTTACCATGCAGGACAGAGTCAAAGGTGTAGGGCTGAGACAGGAAGTGAGGTAGAGCTAAGATCATGGCACTGATGGACATTAGCAGGCCGCCCAGTCCAATGAATCGAGGTCGGTGAACCCGACTACCCATGTAACTAACAAACGCTATAAGCACTGTGTTCCCTACCTAATAAGAAAAAAAAAAAGGAAAGAAAAACAAGTCACATACATTTGGTATTACATGTATATACCTAATAAACAGTATTCAGCCCCTTCCTTGTTGACCAGAATACTGTATACTGTAGTCATCCACATATGTTGAGTCTAGCTTAACTAGTTTAAGCTTCCCTGAATAACCAGCTTCATCAGAAAGTCCATGTTGGTTGCAGGGTTATTATTGTTAATTTATCATATCTCATTTTTGTTTTACCTTAAAGTACTAAAATAACTAAAACTAAATAAACTAAAACTAATAAATAAAATTGATAAAGTCTATGTAGACATGATGACAAAAACACAACAAAATTACTAAAACTTTAACTAAAATTAAAGTGAAAAGAGAAGATAGAAAAATAAAATCTAATTCAAAACACTAACACAAATTATAATAGTATATCAATGATACTAAAATAACACTGGTTGGTTATTTAACAGTTTTTGCTGATAACAGAATGGCTGTTCTGTACATAAGCCTGAATAAGCATTCATTTTGATCTTAGCATAATCATTGCAGTTAATAGTGATCATCATTGATTACGTATAATTTGTAACTAACTGCATGATTCTTACTGTACATTTCTGCCATAGTCACCACTAATAACCTACTACTAAATATATTTTCTGTAAAGCTGCTTTGCAACGATTTGTATCATGAAAAGTGCCATACAAATAAACTTGAATTGAACTGAATAGAATTAAGCTGGTCTAGATATACCATTTTACTGTTAATAATTTCATGATTCATTATTATAAAAATACCTTGTATATGACATAATAATAATGGTATCATATTGGTTTATCAGCCAATATTAGATACCTGTGGATTGGATATTATGTTGTACGTGCTTTTTTCACCCTATTTTTACATTTATATTACCTTTGCTGTCATTTAACACTCACTTAAAATGAGTTTTTAAAAATACTAATCATTTATCACTCTTATATAGTTTCAAAATAAATATCTTCTTTGTTTTCATACTGAACATTATGAAGCTGTGATGCCTAATTTCACTTGTAGCATTAGAGACTGATTTTATTTATTTTATTTTTTTTTTATGAAGACAAAATACGTAGAATTTAAATATCGGTTATCGGTCATAAACATGAACATGAATTTTCAGCTTATCATTATCAGCCAGAATGTTAATATTGTGCATCCTTACACACCGTGTCACCCTAAAACAATACAACAATAGACTACACTAACTGATATTCAACAAGTTAACTGAGAAGAGCAGATGAAAATTTCAAAAAGTTAATATCTAAATAGAGTTAGCGCCTCACTAATTTTAACGGTTTCACTTAAGCAAGCCACAGATGACACACACAGATGTTTGTGATGTGACCAGTACCTCGTGGAGGGAGGAGATGGTTCCTGAGGAGAGGCTGTTCAGGCCATAAAGTCTCTCGATTGTGGTGATGGTGCTCTTGAAGTAAGAGCTATACAAGAGCTGAGTGAGCTGGAGCAGGCCATGACACAACACGAAGACCTACAGGAAGAGAGAGCAACAAAGTGTACAAGAACTGTCAGACATTAGGGTTACGATTACAGTGTACCAATTATAATTTTCAAGTGTACTAAAAATTGATTAGAGTACGAACTTGATGTTCTATAATCTAAACAGGAGCATTCATCAGTATGTTGTTACTGTGTCACATGGGAGGTTTTTTTTAAGCACATCTGGAGTTGAACAACAACTCCCTAAAATTAGAGCTCCCTTCCAAATCTCTACAGACAGTGAGATCTGGGACTTTGATCTTCACTGCCTCACCTCAGTTAAGGTTAACCACACTGATTTCACAATATATCTGAATTCACTTGTGTTTGGTTTGTCACATGTCCCTAATCACAAAAAAGGGAAAAGTCAATAGAGTTAAATCCAAACCATATAGAGCTCCTAAAAACCCCTTCAAGATTTACACAGTTGTCTTCATGCGGCTATTAAAAGCAGCCATCGCCCCAAGAGCTCCTTATTGTGCAAATAAGTGATAAAACAAAGACGGTACATATAATGGAAAATTGGGAGCAGTGGTGTCTCTGCTTTCCATTAGTATGTGACACTTTTATTACTTTATCTTTTTTTCTTGCCATTCAATTTTCTTTTAATACAATCACAATGTTAACTCAAACTTCCGGTGAACCATTTAGTCCAGTGGCTTCTCAGTGGCTTCTCTAACCATTTAGTCCAGTGGCTCCCAAACACATTCCTGAAGCCCCCACAACACTGCACATTTTGCATGTTTTTGGTTAAGGAGACATGTAAAATGTGCATTGTTGGGGTGGCTCCAGGAACATGGTTGGGAACCACTGATTTACACCAATTAAACCCCACCCTTTTACAATTTACTGCAACCTCAAATCATATTTGCTGCATTTTTAGCGCAACACTCACATTTCAAAATCCAACCAACAACCTTTTTGATAATCAAAATCTTGGTAGAAAACAGTTTTATCACAAGTTGCTTAAGTAACTATAGGGTGTGGCAGGGGCAGAGTTAGGGGTGGAGCCACGTGGACATCAGCCTTATCTGAAATCTGATTGGCTCTTTAAGGAAGCCTTAAAGGGTTAGTTCATCCAAAAATGAAAATTCTGTCATTAATTACTCACCCTCATGTCGTTCCAAACCCGTAAGACCTTTGTTCATCTTCGGAACACAAATTAAGATATTTTGAATAAAATCTGAGAGCTCTCTGACCCTCCTATAGACAGCAATGCAACTTCAATCTTCCCAGGTCCAGAAACGAAGCAAGGACATCGGTAAAATAGTCCATGTGACATCAGTGGTTAACGTAATCAGCGTTGTTTACTTTCAGTAGAAAGCAAGCACATGCTGAACGTAAACAACGCTGACTACATTGATTACGTTCTGGGGTACCAAAATGGCGGAAGACGGTAACTCAGGGAGAAGAATTGTTGAATAAATTATGTTATTATTGTTTTCTTTGCACACAAAAAATATTCTCGTAGCTTCGTAAAAATTACGGTTGAACGAACCACCGATGTCACATGGACTATTTTACCAATGTCCTTGCTATGTTTCTGGACCTGGGAACATTGCAGTTGCATTGCTGTCTATGGAGAGTCAGATTTTAATCAAAATATCTTAATTTGTGTTCCGTAGATGATCTAAGGTCTTACAGGTTTGGAACGATATGAGGTTGAGTAATTAATGACAGAATTTTCATTTTTGGGTGAACTAACCCTTTAAGATTACAGTTTATGGGCAGCCAAATACTCCAATGCAAAATGAAACTACGCAACAAAACTTATTGAACTTAATTGAAATGTATCATTTCTGTCCCACTAGTGGCACCAAATGGAATTGCAACCTTTTCTAACATTGGTTCATGTGCCGGGATTTTGGTTTGCTTGTTTGTCCAACCAGTGCCAGACAGCAGGAGAGTTTGAAAATTTTTCAATTCTGTTTGGTGCCACTAACAGGAAACTAGTGGCAAAAATTACCTTTAAATAAAAAAGTTAACAAAAGTGCTGTTGCTATAGAACAACCCTCATAACTTAATATCCATCATAACCCTCATAAACAAAATATTTGTATAACTAATCTCAGTATTTTTATTATTTATTTATTTTTTATTTTTTTGCACAGTACACTGCAGTACCTGTCCTTTTTGTACATAGTATCTATACTTTAAATAAGCACCTAATTTAAATAGGGATAAATCAAAATTTTCCAACTCTGGGTTGACTGAGATACAGACATGGTGCTCTTTTTCTTTGTTGAAATATGTGTAACGTTAATTAATAATCCTCCCAGCAAATGTTTTAAAAATCCTAGAATCACCAATGACTCTTTAACTTAGAAGAAAAAAATCAAGAATTCCTTGATTTTTTTTGAGATGCACACTATGCATTACACAGCATAAAAAGGCTGAAGCAGAGAGATAGTCATGTTTACTTGTACTGGTTGGCAAATTCACCGATAGTAATGTTTGTCTAGAGAGTTAGCAGCGTTTGTTCACCTCTCTCTTGAGAGGCTCTCGCAGTGGAGATAAAAGCTCATAAATTGGAACGTTTCCCTGTTTGTGTATGAGAGAGAGACAGCTGCTCCCATATGATATAATGCTTTTTTTGTGCCCAAGACATCATGAACGCAAGCAGAGGAACGTTCGCAAAGGTCTCAGAGGCATGAAGCAATCTGATGGGGCATGTAGAGATCTGGACTGGATTTCCTAAACAAACACAAGACATAAATCCCTCTCCTCCACTCCTCAGCTCTCAACCGTTGCAGGCCAAAGCACCATGCTTTCTGACGGCTTCTAGAACAGTTGCTTCGATTTCTTTCTTGTTTTTCGGCGAATGGGCTTTTAATTATGGAAATATTTTGATAGGCTGTGCCCACTCAAGCAGCTCAACTAAATGCCTTTGTTAGACGTTTGAATGGCAGCTCTGTGCCTCTTTCTGCCCCAGTGCCAGTTCCACATTCGGTTCAGCTCGAATTATTCGACACGCTTCAGCCACGTCTGGAACCTTTCACGTATAATGTTACAGGGAAGCTCAAGCAGATTGCTCTTTTTATTGTTTTCTCAAGACTCTCTGATAAACTAACACTATGAGCAAACTGTTTCCAGAGGCCATTACTCAAGAAGTGTCCCTGAGGTATAGTAGGTGTACTATGATCAGACCATGTTACTGTATTGCTGGATAATAGGTCTTAACAAAAGTGCAAGCAATAGCATATGCACAGAATAACTTGACACGTTCCTATGCAAATTACAGCTGGCAGGTTCATCGGTGTGTAATTCTCCACAAGCAGTTGTAAATCTTTTGCAGAGCTGGCACGCATTTGATCACTCACTGCATCGTGAATGACAATTACAAAGTAGCCTTGGGTAAGTATAAAGTATGCTGAAATATTTGTTTTGTATTGAAGCAATGTGTGAATTGTTTTTGAAATTTTGAAAGAATAATTCAAATATAAAACTATCCTGCCATATGTGAGAGAAAATTATTGTCAGACATTTGTCATACTGTTACCTCAAGCATTTTTAAGCCCTGGCAGGCTGCTTTACACGTTCTAGGAAATCAGGGCGAAAAGCATTGGCTTTTCACGTACTCTTTATCGTATTAGTCTGTAAAACAGTGGTTCTCAGCCGTTTTGTCCAACAAAATATCTGAATATGTCCCTCATATTGTGTATAATATTTCATTTGGCATGTTGAAATTATGACAAGTTAACTGTTAAGTTGCTTGTTAAGTTAAGTTGCTTGTTAAGTTACAAGTTAAGTTGCTTGTTTTTGAAAAAAATTATTAACAGAAACTGGGTCAATATACCGTATGAGATTAATTAACCACACATATTGTTGAAGTTTCAAGAATCGCATGTTTTTTGTTTTTTTGTTTTTTTTAAATAAATCAATATTTGATGAGCAAAAAAATGCATTAAAAATAAATATTTAGTTTAAACCTTGATTTTATGTGTGTGTGTGTGTGTGTTTTTTTTTGTAAGGTTATTATTATTAAGAAAAAAAACCCAGGCCCCAGGTTAAGATCAAGTGCTGGAAAATATAGTTTTACAGTATGATTTAAAGGAATAGTTCACCCAAAAATGAAAATTCTGTCATCATTTTCTCACCCTCATGTCATTCCAAACCTGTATGAGTTTCTTTCTTATGTTGAACATAAAAGAAGATATTTTGAAGAATTCTGGTAATCAAACAGTTGATTGTCCCCATTGACTTCCATAGTATTTCTTTCCCTACTATGGAAGTCAATAGGGACCAACAACAGTTTGGCTCTTCAAAATATCTACTTTTGTCTTCAACATAAGAAAGAAACTTATACAGGTTTGGAACGACATAAATTATGACAAAATTTTCATTTTCGGGTGAACTATTCCTTTAAATTAAGATTTTGGTTAATTCAAACTTTCATTTCCCTATTCAAGAAAATAGGAAATTGTTTGTCTATTGCCAAAACAGAAAGAGCAAGATGACCGCCGAGTGAACTTAAATATGCTTTTTTTAGGGGACTTTCATAGAATGACATTAGTTTTGAATCAGCAGTGCATTTTAATAATGCTTGAATTGCATTGACATCATAGATCCGGCCTAATGTTTTTAGGACACAGTGAGTGATTCAAACTCCACAGATAGAAAACCAGTGGTGAGATTTGATGAACGTGCTGAAAAGCAGTTCCTGTCGTCTGTCCAGACCTGGATTTTCTCCCCCTCCTCAGCAGCTATTGTGCTGCATGAAGAGTCCTGCTGAGTAAAGAGAATCAGGGGAAAAACTGACTTTGAAGTTGGATGTTTTACATGCATCTCTGCACTGCTATCACGTGCTACAGGAGCCATTAAGCAGACATTTTCGGATTTCCTCAGGATATAAAACTTAAAGAGTCAAAAAGTACAATCCCAATGTTCCAATCATTTTTGCCCATCCTGTGCACCACAGCCACAAAAATAACACGACATTCAGACGCTGTTTCACTTTGGGTTGAAATGAGCACAACCCATTTCTATATTCCATTCATTTTACAAGAAAACATTTAGTGATGACAAGCATAATTTAATAATGACTACAAATAATCATATCTCTCAAGTCCAGGTTTGAGAAGACAATGAACTTGCTAGCTATGTCTGTATTCACGGATTTTCACATTGAATGGCTTCAAAGAAAATCTTGCAAATGGGACACTGAAAAAGTTAGAGGTTGTCAGCAACGATTCAGTGAAATCAAGTGAAAAAATCTGGAGGAGCTGGTCCACTCTAATGCAATACAGATTCAACCAATCTTTTTCCTAGAAAAGAGTAAATGAACTTTTGGCATTGTGCATACTGCCAAGAGCAAATTAGTTGATGACAGAATAAATGGAATGCAAGATCAATGTGACAGTCTTATTTAATATTTTACTTATTTTAACAACTGCAATCTTACGATGACCTGTAGCCCAAATAAACAACACTCCCTCTATGCAATTTCTAATGACAAGCTCAACACAAATTGTTCTTTTGAAAACCCATCCTGCATTTAAATGAAGGCGGCTTAACAGCTGTTTCTGTTATGTAACATGCTAATAGAGAAAAGTTGAAAAAAGTGCTAAATAGCGAAATATACAAAATATTTGAAAGCAAAACAATAAAAATGTCAAAACTGCATGTCATATATCAACATTACCTGTCAGTTCAAATGAGTTTAAATCTAAAAAAGGGGGGTTTAAGGATTGTAAACAGGCCAAGTACACTGAACAGCATGTTCTACACCTTCTTTCAACATACGTCATCACTGCCTGACTCACCCAGATGAACAAAATACACATATGCAAAACCTGTCCGTTTGACATGTGCAGTTATGCCTCATTGGTCACACAGATACAAACTCAATCTGTTTAGACGTACCTGTGAACTCTCACACCCTTATTGCAAAAATATATGAAGTCTAAGTAAAAGCTGAGCGTCACAGAGAAGCAGAAGTTTTAGTGGCAGCTTAGTTGATTTTGGAGAGTGCATGAAGCTTCTCTCTACTTGTACTCTCATTCACTAAAAATATATGTCCACAACAACAGATAGTTCCTAATAAGGGGGCAAAAAAGGAATTCCATAGAATGGAGTAAGCAAAACTACACAGGCACTTCTGCATCTGTGTCATGTCAAACTGTCTATTGTAATTCCAAACAACCGTCTTCATTGGAATTGTTTCTGCTTAAGGTTGTTGTAATGTGCCAACAATTTTCACAAATACACAAAACAGATCTGAAGTAGGTGTGAAACACTTAGGTGAGCAAATTTTCTTCTTGTTTAATATGACCAACAACCTTTGGGCTGGTTTGTCAGAGGTGATTCGCAAACAGTTCCTTTAGGTGGAGGAATGAGTAGGTATGAGTCTAAAGGACTTATGCAACTCCAGACAAACTCAGACGGAATTTTCTATACTGCCTAATTGCAAAGTCAACCGATCACCGTGAATTTGAAGTGCAACTAGCAAACAATAGGTATGTTTACATGCACTAATTTTCTATTTCAGATTCTGCAATCCGGTTCATATTTTGGTTTACATGTGCATTACATGTGTATTCTGAACAAAGCTGCTACAATGTCACTGGAGCTACAATAAGTAAAACGGTTCTTTTTGACTTCTTGACAAGTATGTCAAGAGTTCTTTATAAGCAATATTTAGTAAAATCAGTCTCCTTTACTGATCAGTTTTTTTACTGATCAATTTTTTTGCACATAAGATGTAAATAAAGATATGCACATTTGTAAGTAGTGAACCGTATGTAAACAGATTATTTCATTAAAGGGCTCACATGTGAATCATGCAGGCATGCAAGGTATGTGTGAATCTGATTGAGAAGATAGTTGTACTCACCCTTACCAAAAAGTAGTATACTTCAAGTTTATTTTATTAAGTATACTTAAGTAAAGTTCAAGTATATTTTTAAGTATACTTTATGTAGTAAGTATACAAATATTAGTGTACTAGTAGTATACTCGTAAGTGTAATATTTCAATACTCCTTGGGACTAAATTGGCCCACTTTCTAGCATACAAAAGTATACTTTTAAGTATAACAGTAGTAAACTTTGAGAACACAACTAGTTTACATCAAAGTTTTTAGCTTGTACTGCAACTATACTAAAAGTGAACTTGTAGGTGTACTGATAGTTTACTAATTAAACACTTGTAGTAGTATTTTTAGTATACTTTGAAGTATAGTCTCAGTAAACAACTAGTTTATAAGTTTTATACTGCAAGTATACTCGTAAGTTTTCTTTAAGTGAACTTTACATCATACTACTATGTCCCTATTTAGTTATTAATTTAGGTATATATTTTGTTATATGAATGTCTCAACATACAAAAAACATCGAAAGAACAGGGTATCTGCTTGTAAACAAAAATATTTTATTCTAGCTTCATGCATTCTTTTTTAAACACTTGAATGTGGGTAAGTTTCATAACTAAAAAATAAACAACATTTTGAACAAAAGATTGAAAAAAGACTGAATTGGATTCAGAATGATAATCAAAACTTAGATGGGGTCGATCAACACCACAAAGCTTGACAGTCATTATTACTTCTTCATGGTCGATATTTTATTCCATAATGTTACACAGTTTTGATGCTGTTTTATGTCTGATGATCGTGTTAGATTACACGTATTTCTATAGTCTTTGATGTTGTTTTGGTTTCTTCTTCACTTGAGTTTTGTTTTTTTTGTTTTTTTTGGAAATTCTGTACTGAAGATGTGTACTAGCGCCCCCTGCCATATAACAATGAAAACACGGATTATAGGAGCACAAGTATAGCTCAAATATATTTAGACTTTTTCTAAGTATAAGTCAAGTATACTTAAATGTCATTTTAAGTATATTTCTGAGAAGTACATAAAGCCCATTTCTGAGAAATGCATAAAAAGTAGACTAAAAGTATACTTTCCTATTTTTAGTTTAAAAGAAGCATACTAATAGCACACTTGAATAAACTTCTTTTTCATAAGGGCAAGCATTTACATGTATAGTTTTTTCTCAAATGATTGGATTGTTTTATCCACCACCCATTTCAATCCAATCAAAATTTAATTTAGATTCAGCTCAGACCGGTTGATTTAGATGTTTACATGAAGGCTTTTCAGTCCTGCTGAGGCATGAGTCCAATTACTAATGGATCATTTTGGTGCACGTAAACATAGTTAATGTTGGTCAAGATCTGTGTATCGTGATAAAAGAAAAACAAAATACTCCTTGGGAAAATGAACAGATATCAATTACAAATAAATCCATGATTCTCTGGCAAAGCCAAGATGAAATAGTTTTGCACCACAACAGACTGTGGTCAGGGAGATCTTTATCCAAACAATCCCCAAACACAAAAACATCATAATTAAACATTGTATGCAAGGAAGACATAATGTGTGAGATGAGAGAACCATATTTCTGTCTATCCCCAACATTCCACAGACATTTGTTTGAGAGTAAAATGGGAATGAATGCATTTAATGCTGTACTCCAACTAAGCATCGCTTCTGGCAAGCCATCTGATATACAGTACTGCCCCCTGGGCCGAGGTCCTCATCCTGACCTGCTAATCCCTCCACAGCTGCTTCAAGATGACAGAAGTCTATCTGCACTGACAGTCTCAATCAGCAAAACCTGCTTCAGCTGTCAAACACCTTGAATTAAACATCCACGGCTTCAAACAATCTGGGCTTTACCAATGAAAAACAGAAAATATACCAGCATGAAGCTCCAGTGAACTGTTTACTGTATTCACAATGCAGATGAGCAGAGGATACAGGATTGGAAACAGCACAACTTCATAACCCTAAAGATGAGCACACATTGTCTTAGTGGTCTGATTTATAAGTTATATATATATATATATTATTAGATGTTATTAATAACAATAAAGGGTTTTCCCCTGTATTTTTTCCCCCTGTATTTGAGTGTTAAAGACAAAAGTTCAGGTTCCAAGTCCAAAGACAATAAAAATCATGCCAGCATAAATAATAATATAATGTACCTCCACTGTCACCAGAGCAACAACAGCAAGTGCACAGTAAATTGCTTTTTTAAAGTGCCTAAAGAGATTGTTAAAATATTTATATAGAGAGAGAAAAAAATATGCTTCTACTAAATGACAGTGAACAAAAATAATAATATTGAACAAATTAAATTAATACATTAAACTTAAAATTATTCTTGTATGCATACTGGATCATCATTATAACCTAATAATATTCATCAATAAACATAAAACAATGATAATAATTTACCTTTATGTTACAAAACAACGCTGGCTTGGGTTTCTTTATGTCTTTGGCGTATATGTCCATGTTTTTCTATAAAAGGTGAAGTTGGTTGTTAGGCTTGTTTCGACAAGGATGAACTAGACACGTTTCCACATCGGTGATCGTCTATGGGGGATTATATGACCATTATCAGTGATGTCACGAGCCCCGCCCAGTGCTCACAGGCTCCGCCCACCGCTCCACGCGTGATTGTTTTGGTGATAGTTATCTCTCTCCCCATAAATCAGAAACGGATTTCATTTCCTCATATTACACGGACTTACTGCACACTCTGTAAGGAATCTGTGCAAACACGTATCATAAACAGTGTAAATCATTTAACTGGATTCAGTTTAATGTCACCGGAGGAGAACAGTACTTTTGTTTTTTCTATTTGTAAGCATGGTGTTACTTGTAATAATGATAAGTTTTTCTTACCCATTATTAAAATAACGTTATCTATTATCAAATTCCATATTTTAAAATAATATACATTTAAGAAAATAAGGACGTTTAAGATGAGTAGATAAGCTTAAACCAGTGATCTGTGAACAGATATAGGCTAGCCCATATAAAATGTGTAGAAATTGTATTAAAATTATAAAACTATTTGTAAATTAGCTTTTCTTTATTTCTGAATACGGTACATTATATGTTATGCATTATTGAAGTACAATAATGTTGATTAAACAGTAGTAGGCCTACATCTTTTTTGTTTACTCAGTGTAGGCTATTTGTTAATTTAACTAAAACATACACATATGGCAAAACTGACCCATATAATGGTATAATAATACAACACCTGAACACCTGCAATATAAATCCTAAAACTTTATACTGCATTATCTGTTTGAAATCCAAATCACTGTTTATTAAGGGAGTTAAGACAAAATTGCTGCTATTTGCATGCTATAATCATTTAGTTTAGTCTTAAGGACTTGACATGTATAATTGCATAGCTGTCTTTGTGAGTTTTAAATTGAAGTGGTCTGTGCATCAGTGAGTTTTGCTCCACTGCTTTTAGAGTAGCAAATCTTCAATAGTTTTTAATGGCACTTTCAAATAAAGTCACAATGAACTCCTGAATCAGGATATTACAGGCAGACACCTCACAGATGCAGGAGCATGAGTTATTTACAATTACACTCCAAACCACAATTAAGGCTTGGAGGTGTTATGCTGTATGCCTACTCTTTGCCTAACGGAATAGAAACTCGTAGTGTAATTAAGACCAAACCAAAGTCCAGTACTCCTACTCTAATGCTTGCTGTGTCATACTGACGTTCATGGTCGAAGCCCATGTGAGTCTCTGTCCATTACTGCACTTTAGGGTCAAAGTCCTACAACCTGATACAAGGCAGAAGACATTTTCTGTATAGCAAGATATATTGAAAAATGTTTTCTTTAATTTTACCTTTAGAGGTTTCGAATTTTCTAATGGCCTTCCCCTGGGCCTCAAGTCTCCATTGTGCTAATGTACTTGTTCTGTAGTCAAGTGAAGGGAAATGAGTAAGATTTGGCACAAGAGATCTCACTGATGCAGTCGTGGACTTGTAACTCAAAGGTTGTGGGTTCGAGTCTCAGGTCCGGCAGGGATTGTAGGTGGGGGGAGTGAATGTCCAGCGCTGTCCATGACTGAAGTGAGACCCTTGAGTAAGGCACCCAACCCCCAGCATATATGGCTGCCCACTGCTCCGGGTGTGTGTTCACTGTGTGTGTGTGTGTGTTTGTTCACTACTCACTGCTGTGTGTGTGTGCACTTGGATGGGTTAAACGCAGAGCACAAATTCCGAGTATGGGTCACCATACTTGGCCACACGTCATGTCCTTTCCTTTCCTTCTCCTTCCTGAAGTGGCCATAAATGTTACATCACAGCTATGTCTCTTTGAAATTCATTGTTGTGACATTGTTCTTTTCTGACAAGTTTCCAAGAAGTACTTAGACTGCCATTATGACAAAGCTATTCTCTTCAAGTTTACCCCAAAATAAAAAGTTGTCAGTTACAGTCATTTATTACACGTTGTTCGTGACTCATTTTCTTCTGCGGAGCACAATAAAACAAAAGTCAGTGGGGTCCATGTTGTTTGGACTTCAGCATTTTTCTAACTATCATATTTTGTGTTCTGCAGGAAGAAGAAGAAAAAAAATGGATAGCTCACCCAAAAATGAAAATTCTGTCATCAACTACTCACCCTCAGGTTTTGCTCATCTTGAAGATATTTTAATGAAACGAGATTTTTTTCCCTCGGTTCAAAGTCAATCCCCCTAAAAGTTTTATGCTTCAAAAAGTTCATAAAACACTGTAAAAGTAATCCATTTAATTCAAGTCTTCTGAAGAGACACCGCCACTTTAAATGATGAACAGATTTAATTGCAGTGCTGCAGCAGAGTGAGATAATTGCTCTTAAATTTAGATAATTTCACCTCTTAATGGTGTTTTTAACTGTACTGGTCAAGATAATGGTTTGAAGGTGGCTGACTGATAGCCTGCAGCATAGGCTGAAGATATTCAGCATAACAAATTCTGTTATACAGCAGTTTCACTGTATAGATAATTTTAGCAATTATATTTCTGATAAATCAGGAATGTTTGCACTGACAAATATGTATTAAACATTTGATGCTTTTTTGTGTTGTTTTTAGAGTTGCTAGGCACCACCAAAAAGTACATGCAGATCCAGTAGCTCGAGCAGCAGGGAAACGAGAAAGGTTTATAGTTGTCATATTAGAGGCTTACTACTGTTTCTGGACAGTGTGTTTCTCCTCCCTCTGTTCAAGAGAGGCCATTGAGGGGGACCCAAAATACCCATCCTGATAAAGTCATCTTGGCAAACAGAGAGCATTCATAAATACAGCAGCAAGCAGTAATTTTTGGGCCCAAGTACGTCAGCTGCAAAGTGACAAGCTAAGCAAGCATGGCAGGGAGCATCAGAGCAGTACAATGAAATGCTTGTTACTTTTCAACATCTGCTTCTGCTGTCATTTACTCAGCAATATTATTAAAACTAATTAAATGATATTGAATAACACCAAAAATATTACAATACTAATATTCTTTCCATTTTTCCAAAAAAAAAAAAAAAAAATGCATTTCAGCATAACATTCATATGTAAAAATGAAACATTTATTCTGACCTGTATTTCTAAAAAACATGAATTTCATTTCCTTACAAAAACTTGTTGACAAATGGGTAAAACCTAGTGGTTTGAAGGATAGTGATATAATATACGGTTTTAAAATTACTATTGTTAATATTTTGAGACTGAGCTGTGATCCTTAGATCACAATTATTTTACATATAAAATAATTACATTGAATGGCATTTTAGTGGGTGCCTTCTGTATATCATGGTAAAAAAGTATGATAGTCATTATTTTTGCTTTAAAAAAAACAAACAAACAAACAAACAAAGGACATTCTAATGGTTGGGGGGAAAGTAAGTTACATTACACATTTATTTTTGATGCTTGAAAACCCTTTTCCTCATTGACCAATAAACACTGATCAACACACTTAAAGCACATCAAATATGGCAAACATAAGCTTGATTGTACTTGGTTGATGTGCAAGAACCAATGGAATTTAGTTTAACTTGGATTTCTTGTATGATCTCTTTATGAACATTTAAAAGACTGAACATTTGGGGGAATGGACTTTTAACCAAGAGACAGAAATCTCTAAGCTTTCATTAAAAAAAAAAAAAAAAAAAAGTGTTTCAAAGATGAATGAAAGCCTTGAGTTTGGAATGAAACGAAGGTGTGTAAAAGACAGATTTTAGATTTTTCATTCAACAATGGAGACAGTCATTGTAGAGCTCCATTAAAATGAAATGCTACACCAGCAATAACACTGAAATTGGCATCATAGGATAGAGAATAGAAATTTTAGAACAAGCATTCAAGTGATCATCTACTTAAAACACAATTAATCATTTTTTAAAAAGCTTATTGTAAGGTTGTACCTGAACAAAAGGTTAACACATTCCCCACAGTGCCTTCTTTTGAAATCTTACCATGGAAAAAGAAAGGAGTTGTTATGAAAATACAGGTCAGTTATACAAGACACATTAATTTTTTCTTAAGAAACATTATCTAACCTTTTATATTGCAACATTTACATCCAGAGTACACTGAGAGCAGGTCACAGATGGTGTCAGCGAGTGATGTCCGTGCATGTTGTTTGTCAAGTTGTATATATATACGTAGATAGGTGAGCATGCATTTAAATAAGTTTAAGACACATTTGTTGAACATATTTTGCCATTAGAAAAGATTAAACTGTATATTATACAGAATAAAGCATGTCAGAACCAGGGAAAGAAAAACAATATCTCTGAATAGCGTGATAATTTTTCTAAGCCACTACTCCAATTGAAGACTAAACATATTCAGCCTTCAAAAAAGTGACTTTCCATTACACCATTACATAAAATGGAAAACTTTTAGAGGTGTTACTCTCTTTGTGGGTGCAATAAACCAACAGATGTTTTTTTTCTTTGCATGACATCAAAAACAATAAAAAGAAACAAGTTATCATAGCTTTAGCACTTCTAATATTTCTTTACAATTTTATATACGTGTACTTATATCAAAATGCAGTGAAACGTAGCATCATGCATTTAATAAAAAATATTTGTAATTGCCAACTTTCAGCTATGAAAAAATATACTTCTCTGATAAAATTACAGTGAATAAAGATTGCATAAATATGTAGTCTGCCAGCCCACAGATTACTGATAGCCTTTTGGCTGCTCTCTCAAGATAAACATTTGCACAATGCTATTACGTATTAAAAGCACAACACTTATCATGACACCAGAGTAGGGGGGCACTATTGCAAAATTGTTCCGTTCAGAATAGTTCACAACAGCTTTGATTACTAAAAATAGATGCTTGTATCAAGTATTAAGAGGGGGTGAAAAAGTTCACATATAGGTTTAAAACCATCCTCCAGACCAAATCATGCATTGAAGGCAACATACACAAACACTAAAACTGAGATCCCATTTTATTTAGAGGCCTCATTTAATTGATAGGTATGAATTCAGTTTACACAAAACCCTTTAAAAAAGTCAACATGCAGTGATCACAAGGATAGAAAGAAGAGACTATAGATGGAGAACAAAGGATTTGAAAATGGTGTCTAGGCCGTACACTTCAAATATTCACAGTGACTCATGTTTCTTTTCTTGTCCATGTATTCATACGGATTTAAACATACAAGGAAGGCATTGTTCTGACACAGAACAGTCAAACATCAAACGCTATAGGAATTTAAAAAAAACAAAAAAAAACACATGTACCAAAGTCCAGTTTGACTTGCAGGATCCCAACATGCTGCTTCAAACCTCCATGACCACCTCATAATTTAAGGAGGTAAAGCTTATGGTCAGCTGTAGGGCTCCACCATCTTTAGTCCCAAAACGAAAAAAAAAAACTGCCTTTTTCTGAATCTAGTTTACGTACCAATTGCCATTCTTAGGATGAGGCATTTTTTCTGCACATTTAATGCAGCGGAGACCTGTTCTCTCTTTTTAAAACAAATAAATGCAAGACCGAATGCAGTGGAGATGAAGCTCCTCTCACTGAAGTCTTTGAAAATCTATGTACAGGTTACTCCGAGCAATATTTAAAACGTCCAAAAGGAAATTACCGGACCTTTAGGTCAGTTTCTTGTCATTTCTATTATTATAAAAAAGAAAAAAAGCTTCTTCGTGAAACAAAGAGAACAGCAGCTTCGTGTGGACACCCTAATACCAGCATTCCAAAAAAGTGTGGATGATATTCATGAGAATCAGAAATAGTCCTTGATATTCACGCAGCTGTGATATACAAAAGATACTGACCTCCAAACCAAGCCACATTTCATATCACATGAGACAAAAGCACTTTACAAAATGGCTAGTTTTCTTATAGAGTAAGGCACTGCTTTAACTTTCACTTTCTGGAATAGTGTGGTTCAACAACTCAGCTGGTTTGAGCGAGTTTAGACATAGGCCCCTAAAGCTGCGTGGAACTCAGTGAGGCATTGGACGAGCTGTTGGAATTTTGGTCTCTCCTCTGGATCCAAGGCCCAGCAACAGGCCATCACTGCAAATCTGAAACAGAGAACATCTTCATATAAACAAAACATTTACTTTTATCAGATGAAGCCGTAGCAGATTGATCAAAGAAAAAGCTGGTCTGATGAGACTTATCGGTCTTGATTACACTTGACAGCAGTAACCTTCGAAAACGGCTTGAGTGAAAGTTGAGATCGCTTTATCGCTCAGTTTCTATTCAGGCTTTCCAACACACAAGGCAAGCCGCAGAACACATATTCATCACTTATTCTCTGAAGGGAAAGAGTGCGAAGCTGTGATCCAATGCTGATTAGCCTTTCCTGCGTTTTCTAAACTGTGTTCCGGTGAGTGCGCGTAAGACAATAAATCTGGCAGTGTTTGGGTCACTGACATGGTCAACAGCGCTCGTTGCTTTGTAATTCCTGGCTGGTCCGGTCACCGCGGCTCCGGTTCCCTAGCTATTGCAGGATGCCGATAAGGTTCAGATTGTGCAGGCTTGTTGTATTCGGATCAAACTGTCCGTTTCATTTTCTAAAAGTTCCCTTACAAATTCATCAAGATTTAAGAAAGCTGTTGTTACTGATACTTTGGGAGCACTGCCAGTCACTCAGTCACTTAGTAAGTTCATGAGAGTTTATTGATTTTGCAATATTAACTCTGCATGTTATTTTAAAATAAATATTTATTCTGAAATTGATTCAAATACAGCAGTTAAATGTCTGAACCAAACTCACAGTTCATCGGGGCAGTTGATGGGTTGTGCTATTCTGTAGCCATCCTTCAGATAGGCAGCCATCTCGAAGGGGTCGATGTCAACATAAGGAGTCTGTCCCAAGGTCATCAGTTCCCACAGAGTAACCCCAAAAGCCCACTGTAAGGAAGCAACACACAAGAGCTCAGAGCAGGCTGAGTGACACACAATGACTGAAACAGAAAGATGATCCCTCCCTTTCGACAAGTGATGAGATCCCTTGAGCCGGACTTTATTTAGTAAACAAACAGATAGTGTTTACAGATCAGTTTTTGAATGCAGAAACATAATCCTATTAGAATCTTCATATAGGACAAATGGGAAGCTTCTTGGAGAGTTTCACAGATGGAGGAAAAAAAACAAAAAAAACAAAAAAAAAAAAAGTCAGCATCCGGGTAGTTATGATCAAATAAGAATAAGATGTTTTTAAAAATGCTGTTTTTAAAGATTCATGTTCATAACATCTTTAAGAACAATTTATTAGTGCTATTTTTAATGATTTTTAAACCAAAACATTAATAAACATTTCAAAATATAATCCTTGGTAAATAAAAATTAGTTGATTTTAAGTCGTTTTATTATTATCATCCATTTATATTAACATAAAATTATATTTATTAATATAAAACTAGTCAAATAATTATTGGCTTATCTGCATCAGTCAGAATTTTAAATATCACTGCATTCCTTAAAACAATTTAAAACGGAGAATCATGACAAATCATGTAACTGCAGAAAAGCATATAAATATGAGACTGTTTCCAAAAGAAAAAAAAAAGTGCCCCTATCTGGATTTGTTTAACCCATGAGGTCCCCGTTAGGCCATTTAAGGGCCACTGGAAGTATTCTGGAAACAAAGCATTCCAGTAACACAAAAGAAGGAAATGTAGATTCTTTCCATTGATTTTGGACACAATCACAGCTTGTTCACTGAGACATTTAAGACGCTTCAAATCTAATAAATAAGCAGCCATGCCCATTTAACATGCATGAAGATGTTTGTTCTACATCATTAGCTATGAAACAAACTGAAGTGCAAATTAGTGTAATTACAGCTCTTGTTATAAATAATATTCAAGTCAATCAAGTTGATTAGATGTCGGTCAATAATCTTGGATATAAAAAAGCAACACGACTATAAAAATCTGCATTACTTTCAGCGCAAAAGTGACTTTACAAACAGTTCTATATGTGTCTGCCCTTCAGGGAGATGTGTTGGAAAATGCTAAACAGTAAAAGTACTGTAAAAAATTATGTTTGCGCTTGAGGGCAATACACACTTGACTGCAGAACGCGCTTGAAATTAATCCTCCCTATTCATTAAAAGACAATCATGCCCATTTTTTCTTTCTAGACATTTAAAAACAGACAGGCTTCTTTACATATAAAAAGGATGTTGTCTTCCGCATTAATGTGTTTTTTGTTTGTTAGTCATTGAGAGTCTAGGAGAAGTAAAATTGGGCACAGATCAAAGTTGACATCCACTGGTGATCTGGCATTTTGTCTTAAGTCTCAATGGGTGGGTGGTATTTTGCACTACAAGTCCTTACGGTAAACAAATCTCCTGCGTATCCTAGTAAGAGTAAATTTCCATACCAGGCCACTGCTCATCACCAGCTCCTATTGTATTAAGATAAACAACACTTTAATAATTGTTCCTGGCACGAGGGCAGCACCAGACACTATTGTTCTGTTAGATTGAAAGGATGCAGAGGTCAGACCGCTGACAGGTTTTGGCCCGGTGTGTCATTTATGAGGCAGCCAGGCGGCGTTCAGTCCTTCCTGACTGTCTAGGGTGGGTTGTTTCCTTGGCACTTTGAGTGAGACGGACGGGAACGTACAGTGTGTTGCCAGACAAACACAATTTTCTCCCCCATTCACTTTTCTCAGAAATACAAAAATGCTCCAGGGTTGAGTTTGGTTAAAAGGATAGGTCACCCAAAAATACAAATCCAGTCCTCGTTTACTCACTTTTATGTTGTTTTGACCCATACATTTTTTTTCAAGCGAGATATTAGGGTATTTTTCATGAAATGAGACATTACTGTCCCTCTACTGAAAGTCCATTACACCAAAACTTTGATTCTTCACAAGCTTCAACAAAACATTATAAAAGTAATCAAAGTAAATAGAGTGGTTTAATCTGTATTTGCTTGATGCACAAGATTATTGGTTCTTGATTGATACACAAGAACAAAACTCACTGGTTTTCATGCATCAAGAAAGCATGTGTAAGCTTCCTTTACCAAATTTGATGTGCTCCATGTATGTGCATTGATCAATATTTATATGTGAATAAATGAAGTTAAATCTGTTAACCATAGAAAGTGATCATGTCTATTCAGAAGACTTCATACGCATGAATCATTGTTTAAAAAAAAAAAAAAAAAACTATGTCTTCATGAACTTCTGGTGTAATGGTCTTTCAATAGAGCAACAGAAAACATTAATTTGTTTCATAGATAAACAAAAGTCTTTGGAGTTTGGGGGTAATTTCATTTGAGTGAACTCTCTCTTTACCTTGCACTGTGCGCATATGCAGACTTGCGAAATTCTGAAATTTGATTGTACACTTATTACATGACTATTATTCTGAATATAAACATATTAGGGAAATTCAAATGTGTGTTAACTGTGATATTGCTGAATGCAGCTGACAATACAGGCCTCAACAAGTTCATGGGCACCTGAAGACGATTACTGTAATTGTCAGCAATAACAATGCATGATGGAGTAGACCCTATGACGTCAAAGAAGTTACGCAATTTTAAATCTGTTACCAGGATCTGGGACACAATCTTAAAAATGATAGCAATTTTACCAGCGCTAGAGATGCACCGATTGCAATTTTCTTGGCCGATTCCAATTTCCGATTTTTTGGAAGTGTGACCTGCCGATACCGATTTTTGCCAATTCCGATTTTCTTTCTAAGAACTATAATTGACAGCATATACAAACAAAAATCTATGCAAATTTCAGTGCAAAAATGATTTACATAAAAGAAATTATTAAACATTACAATTCCCCCAATCTGGACTAAGTTACAGATTTGCTTTCACTAAAACAACTCTCAAAATAAAGTGCTCTGTGACTGGAAAGAGGAAGAAATAGTTAACTTAAAATGAGTTGCTGTATGTAACAAAACAGATGTCATTTCCCACTGTTTATAAATGGTCATTTTTTTCCCCTAACCTTATTAAATGTGTCATCTTTCACATCAAATTCTTACTTTGTTTCAATTAATTCAGTTAGCATAATAAGAAACTGTAGAGTTGTTACCAAATGAAATTAGTATTAACAAACTCTATCTTTCCACTACTAAGACAAAAGAAGCTGCATCTGAAGTGGCATTAGATGCATTTACACAGACAGTTTGATGAAGCTGAGGTGCCATAAATGCATTTACACTGCAAAATTTCAAATGCATAAATAATTTTCTAAGATTAATGTTTTACATATTTTTTAAACATACAAATAAATGTTGAAAAAAATGCAATGATACTTTTAAATGTGACTAAACCACCAGTAGGTGGCGGCAAGTGTCTGTTTTAATGAGTGAGTCATTTATTCATTCATTCAACCGATTCATTCAAAAGGCTGATTCATTCAAAAATGAGGCAAGTGACTGTCCTTACGAATGGGCCACTGAATCATTGACTCACTCTATTCGTTCAAAAACGTGTATTCATTCAGTAACGAAACACCGCTATGTGCTGCTCGGAGACACACAACAGTTCTGCTTTAGCTTTGATCGGCACTATTTTCGTCAGCAAAATTGAGCAAAAAGTGTCAATATTTTGTCTAAAATCTAAGTCACTTAATTTGAACTTCTTGTTTATTGAAATACTATTATATAAAATCAGTGTCACATTGCAATCGTGTTGATATTGATATGCGGGGAAACATCATGGCCGTATAATGTTGCTTATCTAAATCATAAAATTGTAAATGTCTTTTTTTTTTCTACCGCAGTATGCATCTATAGATTTCTGTGCGTTACTTTGTGTGTGCTGTCTCTCTCACACACTCACTCAGGCTGTGCAAGCCTCATCTGGCACGACATAAATACATTATCAGTCGCCGTTTACACTGAATGCCTGCGCCGCTGGCAATAAAAGGATCGGCTCGGAATCGGCTAGACGTGAGACTCACCGGCCGGTCACCGATCCAGGCCGGTCATGCGAAAAATCGGCCGATTCCGATCACTGACCGGTCAATCGGTGCATCTCTAACCAGCGCCATAACAAAATACTAAAAGGGTATAACATTCTTTTATAGGCAAATTATCCATAGGAAGAGAAAAACAATACATTAGAGCAGTGGTTCCCAACCACGTTCCTGGAGGACCCCCAACACTGCACATTTTGCATCTCTCCTTTGTCTGACACACCCATTTCTAGTCTTGGAGTCTCTACTAATGAGCTGATGATCTGAAACAGGTGTGTTTGATTAAGGAGACATGGAAAACATGCAGTATTGGGGGACCTCCAGGAACGTGGTTGGGAACCACTGCATTAGAGAACACCTGCTGCTGGTATGAAACAAAATATTATGTGAGTGCATGTTACAGTCTGCTGCAAAAAAAAAGGCATAAAGAAGCAGCAACTCTTACCACATCACTGGCACTAGAGAAGTCATTGTTAAGCAAACTCTCCAAAGCCATCCAGCGAACGGGTCGGTTCTCATTGTCCCCAAGGCAGTGATAGTCCATGGGGAAGAGATCACGGGCCAGCGCGTTGTCTGTGATCTTCACTTGCATACTGTTATCAATTCTACAAAAATAAATAAATAAATAATTTAAAAAAACTAAGACATCTAAAAAAATATATACATATGCTAATGCAAATGGATGATAAAGAATGCATGGAGAGAATAAATTTAAAAAAAAAAATGAAATGCTTTACGCTTAATTCAATATTTTTCCTTTTATTTATTTGGCATTTACCAATGACATAAATGTGATAATGCACATCTGAACAGTCATTATCATAACAATTGCAATAATGACTATTTGACTGTACATAATTTTTTTTTTATAGCCAATGCCAATATGTAACACTTGGTGAAGCTTTATACTGATGCATGAAGGACAGTTGATGTAAAATGGTAAATAGTGGGAGAACATGAGGTCAAATGGCACTTACACACAGTTTCTGGCAGCCAGGTCTTTGTGAATAACCTCTCTCCGTGCTAGATAGCTCATCCCACATGAAATTTGTATTGCCATGTGGACCAGGTCCTGTTGAGAGATGGCCTGTGTGGGTAACACAAGAGAGAGAGAAAGTGGACTAAATGGTTATGTGACCAATAAGACATTTTAAATGTCACTGAGTCTAAAAAAACAAAAAAAAAACAAAAACAAAAAAAAGCCATGTCTTTTTATTAAGAGAGGTCCAGCAAGAGAAACCAAAAGACACAAAAAGTGAGACGCATGACAAGTGGGCAAGCAGATGCTTGTGGTTACAGTTCACCTCTTAGGAAACCAGACTTGATGGAGCAACAACTTCCTCTGCTGAATCTCATTTGGTAGGAAGAGTCTGACGTCTGATGTAATGACAGTTACCTCACTAAACATAAACATCCTCTGCACCTAGACGCATAGCCAAACACTAACACTTTAACTCTTTAGAGGGAGTGGCTCAACTGCAGGCATCCTTGTATAATCTATCTTGAGTTAGACACAACAAGAAACCCTGGGTGCTAACTGATAAGGTCATAACTTAATGAGTGGCTTTTCAGATGAACTATACACAAGGCTTTAGAACAAAATAATTGCAGTGTATGACAAACTCAGGTGTCAGATGAGTTCGATGGTGCATGCTCATTCCTGTTTGTTCAGTGTGAATTTGGTTAGAGTGATTAGACTGAAATGTTTACTCAAGAGAGAATACATGTCGAACATGTAGAAGGTAGGGATGGGTCAATGAGAGTGTCTTTTTAAATATCAACCGTTTCTTTTTAGCTGTCATGCCTTAAAGGGGATCAATTTAGACACGTAACTTCTCTGAGAGGGTGTGCTTTAGTGTGCCAGCAGTTAACAGCAAGTGTGTGTCTGTCAACATGTTAAACCCCTCTTTGAGAAGACGAGATTCCAATTTATTCCCATCTGCAAATCACTCAAGAGCAATGATTTAGTTAGAAATGCACAGATATTAAAATACTAATAAGCTTATAATTATTTTATAATCAATACCTAATAAATGTCCAATGTTGCAGTGTAAAAGATAAAATAAAATGATAAAAACAAAAAGCTGTTTTAAAATGCTACAAGTGAAATTAGGCATCACATTCTTTTTTTTTTTTTTTTAAATGTACAATATGGAAAATATTCATTTTGACTGCAAAGGTAATCTAGATGTAAAACCAAGAGAATTATACAACACTGGCTGATATACAATCGTTTAAAAGTCTGTTCTCACAATGGCTACATTTATTTGATCAAAAATACAGTAAAAACTTAAATTGAATGTTTTCTGATGTGACATTTTAAATTATAATTTATTCCCGTGATGCCAAAGTTGATTTTTTAGCAGCCATTACTCCAGTCTTCAGTGCCACATGATCCTTCAGAAATTATTCTAATATGATGATTTAGTGCTTAAGAAACCTTTTTTCCTATTATTAATGTTGAAAACTGTAATGCATTTTTTTCATTTATAAGTAGAACAATTCAAAGGAACGCAATTTATTAGAAATAGAAAACTATCAACAAGTCTATACTGCTACTTTTGATCAACATAATGTGTCTTTGTGGAACAAAAGCATAAAAAAAAAAAACCTACTCAAAATTCTGAATGGTTGTATAACTACACAAAATACAACAACACCGATACATCATACATGCATAGTTTATGCAGAAAATCTATACCCTATTTATTTGATTCCTCTACATTCAAGCATTATTATTTATTTATTAAATGCTGGTCTATGTGCAATAATGCACATAGAATGCAATGGTGCACTTCCCTAGGGCGTTAACTCTTAAAAAACGGGTCTCAGGGTCCTTGAATACTGCTCCATTCAGTCTGTCTCTGTCCAGGTGTTTGATCAGCATCTGGTGGACAGGGTACAAGACTCTAAACCAGCCTAATTATACAGTGCTTCCTTAAGACTGACTTGTCATTCAGACAGAGTCATTTTGAAAGTATGTAGTTTTGACATACAGCTAAGATTCAGTTCAGGTGAGAGGTGAAAATGTTGGCAGTAAATACTAAAATAAATCACCCACTTTCAATGCCAAAATGCAGGGTATTAACTATAGCAGGGGTAGTTTATATGATTTATGTTTTTCCAAAAAAAGACAATTGTGCATTGAGGCAGAAAGTATAACAACACTGCCACAACAAGCTTGGTCTTGAAGAGAAAAAGTTGATAGCTTAAAGCACCCATTTAACCATTTTAAGAATACACTGGTCTGACTGATCGAATATATGTAATCTTGTCTTTGAAGAGGGTTCAGTGGCAGCTGAATGAAAGACCGCCCGGGGTTAACATCACAAAGGCTCGATTGTGAACAGTAAACTAATGTAAAGCACCTATCATAGAAAGTTCACTCGATGTTGACAGAGGATCTGCACAATGAATTCACTGTTTAGAAGAAAGCAATTAAATCAGGATAATCTGAACACTCCAGGTGTTCTGCTAGAGGGTCTCTAATATAAACACCTGCTTTTATAGCTAACAGCAGGAGGAGTGTCATTACGCTACTTAGCATTAGCTGAATTCACACTGCTCAAAAATCACTCTCTGTGCAAATGCTGATGCAGTTTAAATGTTGCATGTTAAATAAAACAACCAGTAAAATAAGTGTACTGGTTTTGAAGAAGAAGTGCTCTGATATCTATCAAACTCAGTTTGATTATACAAACACAAATGGATTAGGTAGACTTCGTCAAGTTTATTGTGGCAGTTATGTCATTTAAAAAAAATATTGTCAAAATGTCACTTAATAAAATAAAAATAAATAAAACAAAATAAAAATACATTTTGTGGAAGTCTTACCTGTGGGTTGTTGGCCTCAGCAAGCTTACACTGGCGCAGGAAAAGCTTAAGATTTCCCCAGTTCATATAGGGCAACAGGACCATGGGCTTCTCACCATCTTCTATACACACATGGCTGATGGGTAACAGGTTCCTAAGAGTGAATAGACCAAAATAAAAAATAAATAAAATAAAATAGGTTAATATTTCAAACACATTTCTGCAGGAAAACACAAAACAAGTGCACAACTACACATTTACTGAGGGGAACACAATTAAAACAAGAATTAGAGAAATAACACTGTTATTAGATTCCCACTAGCAATGATACACAAAGTAGACAGGAAGTGACACGTTACGCTAAGGTATAATGGGGAAAACATTTTTTTGATCCCCTGCTGATTTTGTATGTTTGCACACTGACAAAGAAATGATCAATCTATAATTTTAAAGGGGTCATATGATGCGATTTCAAGTTTTCCTTTCTCTTTGGAGTGTTACAAGCTGTTTGTGCATAGGTAAGATCCCTGGAGTTGCAAAGACTAAAGTCTCAAAACCGAAGAGATATTCTTTATAAAAGTTAAGACTTGACCACGACCACTTAAAACGGCTCATTCAAACACGCCCCCACATGTCTACATCACAGTGTGGGGAGATTTGCATAACACCTCCCAAATGTATACACAATGAAAGAGGGCAGGACTTTTATTCTCACTGTAGTATTGTTACTGCCGCTGGCGCCATGTCCTGGAGACACTGTGTTTCGTTGTGAAAGCAAATCTACTTTGGGCTTCCAAAAGAGGACACAACTAGAAATCAGTGGTTAAGTTGTATTTACAACACTGTTCCAGAACAGTTCAACCCAAATATTCGAGTGTGTGCATCGCATTTTACGGAGGACTATTTCCTGAACCTGGGAGTAGCCTGTCAGCTATGCTCAAAGACTCTTTCTATAAAGTGGGGCAATTCCAACTTTGCAAGGACAGTCTGGCACTTCTGACTCACAGCCTGTAAGTATGTTTTCATATTTAAAGAATTTGCCACCGACTATTCAAACGCGAGTTTTGAGCTGTGTAGAGTAGTGCTTGTTGTTTGTCGTTCCTCCGATCACAAATGCAGACATGGTAATGTTTACGCCGCGCGATGCAACGCGATGTGTAAAAAGACAGTATAAGTCATTATAATCAGTAATTATGTCCCCACTGAATGCAACAAATGCCTCGTTTGTAATGGGTTTTATTGTTTTTGTGTTGTCGCGGCGGGACACGGCATCACAATATGGTAAGGGGAGTAACATTTCAGTCTTACGCTTGAGGTATTCGGCCAATCACAAAGCACTGGATAGCTGGCCAATCAGAGCACGCCTCATTTCTCAGAACGATGAGCTTTGTAAAAATCAGCGCGTTTCAGAAAGGTGAGAGGAGAGCAACAATAGAGGAGCAACAATAATGTACAGTATGTGGAAAATAATGTGTTTTTTTAACCAACAACCGCATAAACATTGCATTACACCAAATATACAAAATAATGTTCTTTTTAGCAACGTCATATGACCCCTTTAATGGTAGGTTTATTTGAACAGAGAGAATAACATCAAAAAAATCCAGAAAAACGCATTTCAAAAAAGTTATAAATTGATTTGCATTTTAATGAGTTAAAAAAGTATTTGATCCCCTATCAATCAGCAAGATTTCTGGCTCCCAGGTGTCTTTTATACAGGTAAGGGGCTGAGATTAGGAGCATTCTTTGAAGGGAGTGCTCCTAATCTCAGCTTGTTACCTGTATAAAAGACACCTTTCCAAAGAAGCAAACAATCAATCAGATTCCAAACTCTCCACCATGGCCAAGACCAAAGAGCTGTCCAAGCATGTCAGGGAGAAGATTGTAGACCTACACAAGGCTGGAATGGGCTACAAGACCATCGCCAAGGAGCTTGGTGAGAAGGTGACAATAGTTGCAATTATTCACAAAAGGAAGAAACAAAATAATTGTCAAACTCCCTCGGTCTGGGGCTCCATGCAAGATCTCACCTCGTGGAGTTTCAATGATCATGAGAACGGTGAGCAATCAGCCCAGAACTACACGGGAGGATCTTGTCAGTGATCCAAGGCAGCTGGGACCATAGTCACCAAGAAAACAATTGGTAACACACTACGTCGTGAAGGACTGAAATCCTGCAGCGCCCGCAAGGTCCCCCTGCTCAAGAAAGCACATGTACAGGCCCGTCTGAAGTTTGCCAATGATTCAGAGGAGAACTGGGTGAAAGTGTTGTGGTCAGATAAGACCAAAATCCAGCTCTTTGGCATCAACTCAACTTGCCGTGTTTGGAGGAGGAGGAATGCTGCCTATGACCCCAAGAACACCATCCCCACCGTCAAACATGGAGGTGGAAACATTACACTTTGGGGGTGTTTTTCTGCTAAGGGGAAAGGACAACTGCACCGCATCAAAGGGACGATGGACGGGGCCATGTACCGTCAGGGCCAGGGCATTGAAGCCAGCCATGGCATTGAAAATGGGTCGTGGATGGGTATTCCATCATGACAATGACCCAAAAGACACGGCCAAGGCAACAAAGGAGTGGCTCAAGAAGAAGCACATTAAGGTCCTGGAGTGGCCTAGCGAGTCTCCAGACTAGGGCTGCAACAACTAATCGATAAAATCGATTATCATCGATAATGAAATCGTTGTCGATGATTTCTCATTATCGATTAGTCGGGTCTGCCCACAGTGCACGTCCAACTTCAGCCGGTCACGTCAAATTAACGTTACAGCAGTGAATAACACATTTCTATGGCCAAAAGCATCTAAAAATAGTGGAGGAAACACAATGAGATGCTGCGGGAGATGTAAGTGATCCAAGCTGCACAAAACATTCTTTATTTTCAGCTTTAAGCTAATGCATTAGTATAATGGCTTGCCTCGTCAGGCGCTTTGACAGATGCGTGTGCGTCCTCAGCGTAAAAACGTTAAGTTTACGGTCATATCCTTATCTGTAAATGTCACAAATTCACACGAGCATTTCCATTTTTGCATAAAGTTCCATCCTGACAGTCTGTGTTAAGTTTAAATCTTTACTGAATGAGCGCCGGCGCGGCGGGCGCGTGAACGCACGTCAGAGAGGGATTAATATTCAGCGCAAAAACATTCATTGTGCGGAAATATCTGTTGTTGAACTTTAAATTAAGGTTTAAAAGTTAACAGGTAGGGCACGTATTTATGAGAGTGTTGTCTGAATATAAATATCAGATGCTTCATATAGCCGCCTTTTACAGGATAAAGAAATTACAGTAAACGTGACTGTGATCAAAAAGTTGGTTAACACTGAGTTTGTATTTTTATTCGTCTTTATTATCTTTATTATCTTAATTTTTGATGAAGAGATTTAAACTATAGGCCTTACAGTGCTTAACAAATTTATTAAAACAATTGTATTTAAGGTTTATAACAAATAATGTAAGGTCTGTGTCACTGCTGCTCTAAACTAACAGTATTGGTGTTTACTAAAATCATTTTTTAGCTATCTGTATAGGTTAGTCCTCCAATATGTGTAAGCTCTTTAGTAACAGTAGGCTATTTCTAATGCTATAATATAATTATTTCTGTTATCTATGAAAGAATGAAAGATCTATGAAAGATTTTTTCAGATACCCAATTACAGTCAAAAAGTACCTAAACAATGCCAGCAAGAAGGCATGCTGTTATGAAAGGCAGGAGGCTATTTTTTTTATTATGTGAATAAATATTTAGTTGTTTCAGTTTGTTATTTGCCCAATAAATGACAATAACATTTTTAGATTTAAAAATTTAAAAAAATCTTAATTCTTTTTTTAAATTCTAAAATATTTGTGTTTTCTCTTTATTATGACAGGTGGTCTAATAAATTGTTAAGCAATGTATGTTTTCATAGCATTCAGTTGGCACGTTTGGTTGAAGGACATTGGGCAGAATGTGGAAGTGTTTTTGTCAATAAAATAAAAAGAAGAAGAAAATTTAGCTTTTTTATCCAATTAATCGAAAAATAATCGGCCAACTAATCGATTATCAAAATAATCGTTAGTTGCGGCCCTACTCCAGACCTTAAAAGGATAGTTCACCCAAAAATGAAAATTAGCCAAAGATTTACTCATCCTCAGGGCATCCTAGGCGTGTCTGACATTCCTCTTTCAGACGAGCACATTCGGAGTTATATTCCACATTGTCCTGTCTGTTTCAATCTGTATAATTGGAGTGAATGGTGCCCCTGTTTCTGAATCCGAAAAAAAAGTATCCAACCATCACAAAACTACTCAACACAGCTCCGGGGTGTTAATAAAGGACTTCTGAAGTGAAACGATGCGTTAGTTTAAGAAAAATGTCAATTCTTAAAACTTTATGAACTGAAATGTGCAGCTTCCTGTCTCTCAAGCAGGTGCATGCACAACAAGGCAGTCGAGCGTATGACGTAGGCGTAACGAAAGGCGAACATAAGATCCGGGGAGAGAGTGCATGATGAACGTGGATGCACAGAGGAGAAAGCAAAACAAAACAATTTATTTAAACATCCCGGGTATCGACACGAACGCACCATTTTAATCAAAACAGATGCACTTTACTTGTTCATATGATTTTCCTGTGATGTATATAAAACTTGGTTCTTGCGAGATTACACACTTCTCCCCGGAGCTTACTCTCACGAGACTACAGTCTTCTTTCCAGATCTTACGTTCGTCTTTCGTTACGCCTACGTCATACATTTGACTGCCTTGTCGTGAACGCGCCTGCTTGAAAGACAGGGAAAAAAAAGTTTTTAAAGTTTTAAGAATTGACATTTTTCTTAAACTAATGCATTGTTTTGCATCAGAAGTCCTTTATTAACACCCCGGAGCCGTGTGGAGTAGTTTTGTCATGGTTGGATACTTTTTTTTCGGATTCAGAAACAGGGGCACCATTCACTCCAACTATACAGACTGAAACAGACAGGACAATGTGGAATATAACTCCGAATGCGTTCGTCTGAAAGAGGTATGTCAGACACGCCTAGGATGCCCTGAGTTTGAGTAAATCTTTGGCTAATTTTCATTTTTGGGTGAACTATCCCTTTACACCCATAGAAAATCGGTGGAGGGAGATGAAGGTTCGAGTTGCCAAACGTCAGCCTCGAAACCTTAATGACTTGGAGAGGATCTGCAAAGAGGAGTGGGATAAAATCCCTCTTGAGATGTGTGCAAACCTGGTGGCCAACTACAAGAAACGTCTGACCTCTGTGATTGCCAGAGGGTTTTGCCACCAAGTACTAAGTCATGTTTTGCGAAGGGGTCAAATATTTATTTGACTCATTAAAATGCAAATCAATTTATAACTTTTTTTGAAATGTGTTTTTCTGGATTTTTTTGTTATTCTGTCTCTCACTGTTCATATAAACCTACCATTAAAATTATAGACTGATCATTTCTCTGTCAGTGGGCAAATGTACAAAATCAGCAGGGGATCAAATAATTTTTTTCCCCACTGTACTTGGTCTGTACAAGACTATTTCAATCAGTGATTCATTTTTGACAAGGAAAAATTAAAAAGTCACGGGCTGCGCTGACCGTTTAACCTCAGACACGGGTCTGCGTGACTGCAAAGCTCGGAACGCTCAGGACAGGATATGGGTCTGAGCCCATCCCAAAAGGCAACCAAGCGGGAAACAGAAAAATCTAAACAGAATGTTTGACCTCAGGGCTGCTGTAATGCTGCTATATTAATATGAGGAAAATTATTATGAATAAAGATGAAGTGATATTAAATATTATGTGAAGTGATACTAATAGATGAACACCAGGATTACAAAATTAGTATTCAGTTTAAAATTTAATTTTCATTGCAGTTCATGTCAAAAGTATATTAATTTTGTTAGTATTTTTTTCAGTATGAATATTTTTAGTTTTCAGATGTTTCAGCAGTTTATCAATAAATAGATAACCAATGGCCAATAAATGGCTAGTATTTAAATTATATATTTTATATATATTAAATTACATATATACAAAAAACAAACAACACAAGTGAATTTAGGCATCACAACAATATAATGTACAATAAAAAATTGATTTTAACATTCAGTAAAAATTATATTTAACAACAATTCGTTTTTTTAAAGAACTTTACACTTCAGACTCACTTCAAGTTACTCTGAAATATAAATTACTGATAAATTTCTAATGTCTGTTGATATTAGATAACCAATGTGGTACCAGTAAGCCTATATGTTAGCATACATAAAATTTCTAGCCTTGGATCCAGAACTGGATTTGCTCAAATCATTTGTCAGACAGCCAACAACTAGTCACTGGATTTGTGAAGTGTATTTTAGTGACGTATTTACACTAGTTTGTGTCTTAATGTGAATAACAATTACAGCACAAAAGTGATTTATAAGAATAGTCCATCAGAAATGCAGAACGTCTAAAACCACATTCATTTCTATGAAGGAAACTTGGTAAACAAGAATACGCTTATGAAGAAAGAACGCAGAGGAAGACAGTAATTCACACAGCAGAGGAAGTGTGTAGATTAGTAGTCATAAAAGTGTCATAGCTGCAACTGTGGTCATCATATTGCTGTCACAACATTCAAACATTACACAACATGCTTCTACTGTGGACAGGGTTATTTACCTTTCATGAAAGTATGGTAATTTATATTTATATTAGGGCTGCAACAACTAATCGATAAAATCGATTATTATCGATAACGAAAATCATCAACAACGATTCTCATTATCGATTAGTTGGGTCTGCCCACAGTGCACCTCCATCTTCAGCCAGTCGCGTCAAATTAATGTTACAGCACTGAATAACGCATTTCTATGGCCAAAATGCATCTAAAATTAGTGGAGGAAACAGAATGAGATGCTGCGGGAGAAGTACGAGATCCAAGCTGCACAAAACATGAGAATTCTTTATTTTAAGCTTTAAGTTAATACATTAGCGTAATGGCTTGCCTTGTCAGGCACTTTGACAGATGTGTGTGCGTCCTCAGCGCAAAAACGTTCAGTTTACAAATGTCACAAATTCATGCTAGCATTTTCATTTTTGCATAAAGTTCCGTCCTGATAGTCTGCGTTAAGTTTAAATCTTTACTGAATGAGCGCTGGTGCGGCGGGCGCGTGAACGCACGTCAGAGAGGGATTAATATTCAGCACAAAAACATTCATTGTGCGGAAATATCTGTTGTTGAACGTTAAATTAAGGTTAAAAAGTCAACATGTAGTGCACGTATTTTATGAGAGTAGGAACTGTAAAGGGATAACTGCGTATATAGTTGTCTGAATATAAATATCAGATGCTTCATAGCCGCCTTTTACAGAATAAAGAAATTACAGTAAACGTGACTGTAATCAAAAAGTTGGTTAACACCGAGTTTGTGTTTTTATTCATCTTTAATATCTTTATTATTATCTTAATTTTTGATGAAGAGATTTAAACTATAGGCCTATATACAGTGCTTAAATTTATTAAAAACAAATTTATTTAAGGTTTATAACAAATAATGTAAGCTTTGTGCCACTGCTGCTCTAAACTAACAGTAATGGTGTTTACTAAAATCATTTTTTTAGCTGTCTGTATTGGGTAGTCCTCCAATATGCGTAAGCTCTTTAGTAAGAGTAGGCTATTTCTAATGCTATAATATAATTATTGCTGTTATCTATGAAAGAATGAAAGATCTATGAAAGATTTTTTCAGATACCCAGTTAGTCAAAAAGTACCTAAACAATGCCAGCAAGAATGCATGCTGTTATGAAAGGCAGGAGGCCATTTTTTTTTATTATGTGAATAAATATTTGGTTGTTTCAGTTTGTTATTTTCCCAATAAATGACAATACAATTTTTAGATTTAAACAATTCTTTGACAGATTCCTAAAATATTTGTGTTTTCTCTTTATTATGACAGGTGGTCTAATAAATTATTAAGCACTGTATGTTTTCATAGCATTCAGTTGGCACGTTTGTTTGAAGGACATTGGGCAGAATGGGGAAGTGTTTTTGTCAATAAAATAAAAAAAAGAAGAAAATGCAGTTTTTTTTAAAAATCCGATTAATCGATTATTTGAAAGAAAAAAATAATAATAATAATAATCGGCCAACTAATCGATTATCAAAATAATCGTTAGTTGCAGTCCTAATTTATATACACAAGTATATTATGTCATCATTCTCGAAACCTCTAATCAGCATGTGTGACTGATGACGTTACAGGGATTTTTTGTTATGTGAAGTGAACTTCTATAGGTATTCCGTGCTCAAAATGTAAGAAACAGTGATAAGGTCCCTGTGATTCAAAACACATCTATAGCAAGCTTTGTTCATATATGAAAGGATTGGATTAAAGCTGAAGTTTAACATATACACATATAAATATATATAGTAAATACAACACAAATGATTCTGCACAAACTCAGTTCAGGATTAATATTGCAAATTAAAGAAAAATGCTATAATGGGAGAATGACAGCAGATTTTGCAATAGAGCAAATTCTTTAAGCATCAAGAAAGCAGCACATGGTGGCTGTAACTCACCTATGGTGAAGGCCCCGTAGTTTACAGCTTTCTGTAAGCATCATGGTCACCTGTACCTCTGAGGCGTGATCTGCACAACCAAATGCAAGAACAAAGAGTCAGGGATGTGTGATGCAAACCTGGACAACCCAGTCGTGAGGGAAACTTGAGAAAATCAACTGACAAAGTCTTCTCATCCCTCCACACATCAATCAAAACAAAGTAAACCCTCAAAGATCTGGAAAAAGCCAGATCCTAAATAGCTGGGTTTCCATCACCCTATTTTAATGCGCATTTTGAAGTATCGCATGAGAACCGAGTGATGGAAATGCCAAAGTTCGAATAAAAATCCCTTAATTCGCAAAAAAGTTTTTATGCTCGCTTAAGGTGGTTTTTGACTTGTGCGAAAAAGGGTTGATGCGAATAATGGGAGATGGAAATGCATTTTGCGAAAAAATTCCTCCAAGCGCATCAAAAAAAAAGTCATGTGACTTTACGCTATGGGACGACAAAACCTGACTAACCAGCGGACCGATGTCATTCCACAGCATCTGAAATGTTATGGTTATTCTCAAATGCCCGAGCAAAGTCTGTCGTCAAAGTATTTCTCCAATTGCCTCCCAGAAATGTCTTCCACGACTGCGTTCGTGATTATATTCTCCAACTTTTCTTAGTGATTTATAGTGCAGGTTTATCAGGAAGTGATGATTTTGTTCTCTTTGAATGGAAATGGTGCATGTTCGCAAATGTTTTATGCGATATTCCAGTTTTGCGCATAAGTTAAATTCTCAACTTTGGATGGAAACCCGGTTAATGTCAAGCAGCTCTAAAGGATAGAGGAAATATTTGAACATTTAGTCAAATTCATTAGCTATGTTTCCATCCAACTAATTTTGGTACATCGCATATAAAAAAAAATAAAAATAAAATAAAATAAAAAAAAATAAAAATTATGCACTCAACTAAATAGGATAAATTTCTTATCCGGTAAGAAAACATGCGCATAAACTATGATGGAAACACGTTGACCGGATAAATTTAATGCTTTAATTAAATTTAAAATTCTAGCTTTGTCATTCTAAAATGCTTGAGCAAAGTCTCGTCAAAGTGCTTCGTTATAATAAAGGGAATATTACTGAATTTATTAGTTTTCTGTTTCAGGTATGGTTCTGTATGTCCATCAGTTTACACTAATGACGCTTGCAAACTCGCCCTGTGCCGCGAATCGGTCGGTTTTAAAACTAAAAGACGGAAAACAAGACGTTTTCTCATGCTGAGAGATAAGCAGATGTATGTGTGTGAGAAAATATCATATATGGTGTTAAAAAATAAATGACAGCGGATAAGAAGAGTTCCTATTCTCTGTTTTTATTTAAGTTCCATTAAATGAGGCATGTTCGGAACATTCTCTTGCCATTTACTGTTGCTGTCAGGAACTAATTTTTAGCGGAAGGACAGCATTTAACAAACTTACTTCAAAAAAAGTAACATTTCAATACATACATTTTTGGTTTTAATATTTTTCATTGTTTGGTAACCGTTTTATAAAAGCAATAAGGTACTCGAGGCCGTGCTGTATTGTGAATAAATCACGGCCGTGATTTATTCACGATACAGCATGGCCTCGAGTACCTTATTGCTTACTTATATCACACTTTTTCTGCTTTTTTCCATGCAATTACAATGATAGCTATAGCTTTCAAAAATGTAGATTTGTTCCTCACACAATATTAACTACTTCTATGATGCACTTGTCACCATTTTTGGAGTCACAATACTTTATTTTTAGATTCACCATTTGAGTTCCAAAGAAGAAAGCAAGCCATACAGGTTTGTAATGAAATGTGGGTAAGCAAATTTTTACTGTGAACTATCCATTTAAAAGAACATTAAATCAAATGAACTCTCTGTTGGATCTTATTTGATCTGTTTTGCCCCATCATGCAAGTCTTTGTTAGTAAAAGGTGCATGTAGGTCCTGAACAATCCTCCACCTTGCACTTGAGAAAGTTTGATTGCTTTAAAAGCTGCCTAACTCCTTTCAGCCAGTCTCACAGATTGCTGGCTGAGTGAACACATTTAGAATGAGTTCACAGAGGTTTGGTTTTATCTTGGAGCACAGCTTTTGACGGATGCTTGGAGAGTATGTGTGAAGTGTATTGTTTCCTGTCCCTTGGGCAAGGGCCGGGGTGGAAACCGAACGGCTTGGCACAGCAGAGGCTGGTACAGTGGCATTGTCTGGTGGTTGGCACCAGTCTTGCACTGGGTAAACAGGGCACAAGGGCAAATAAAGCGGTGACCAGTGTGACGGGAAGTGCTTAAGTTTCTCATGGCATTTTCATTTTCTAGAGAAACTGATGTCATAACTGAAAACTATATTATCAATATTTTAAAACGCCCCATTTTCATTATTGTATTATGAACTTTGGAACTTCACAAAGAGGCTCGTTATCACAAACAATCCCAAATGATTTTCCTGAGAAAAGAGTTCTTTTCAATCATGTTGGGAAAGTTATTTTAAATGGTTAATTTTAGAATATTGTACTCTAGGGACATATCAAATGAGAGTTAAAAGAGAGGATTTACCTTTCACTGCTTTCACAAAGACTTGTTTCTCTTTGCTTGGGTCCTTCTCGTCAAGCAAGACTCCATGAAAAATGCGGCCAAAGGTCCCTGAGGATCCAAAAAAAAAAAAAAAAAAAAAAGTCACTTTAGGAAAACAGCCAACATTATGAAATCTACATCTCAGGTAATAGACATACACAGACTGAAATACACAGATTGTCTCGCATAAGGCTGGCCAATAAATGGATTTTTGAAAATTACCTTTCATGCAGTAACACAGCTCTAAGTGAATGAAAACATCCTGCAAAGTTTTAAATCTGAAAGTGCACCGTGTATAAAGTTATTGTCTCTCAAAAGAGAGTCAACTCTCAATCATTGAAACAAGACATTTTTAAATCAAATCCCATGCCCTTTCATGTTGACGGCAACATGAAACATGTTGGTCCCGCCCACTTGTTGGTCGTTTCGCGTTGGTCTGAATGAAAATGCAAATTCATTCTTTGCCACTAGGTGCCAAAATAGCGGTTTCCACGGTAACGTTGTACACAAAGCAGCACTGCACTCACAAACGCTGCTTTATCAGGCATTACAGGCATAATGAAAGGAAATGAGACCAATCAGACCAATCACTGCAGATTAGCTTCACGCAAAGCAGGGGTTTGGAAAAATGAATCGTTAAACGAATCGTTTGGGAGTCGTTGAGCAAATAAGGTAAAAATAAATGCATATTATAAGACAATGAAAGTGTCTTTTGACCTTGCTTGCATGTCAACCTGTTGTTGGGGACTCCCAAAACCAAAATATGAACCTTTCATTACCTATAATAGGGGCACTTTAAGCAACATGTTAAACACTTTTTTTGGCAAGTAAACAGGCTGTCAGACTAATTTTGCGATCCCTCCCATGCAACTCACAAACATGACATGTTTAATACCATCTCTGATTTAAACTTCAGGAGCAAAAACTAGAGTACGTAAGTTAGACTGTGTGAACTGATTCACAGAAATTAATCAGTCTCAATGAATCTGTTTCAATGAACAGTGTTAGGGTTAGAGGACTGCATTTTCATTCATATATTTTAAATATCATGAAAAGTTAAAACAAATATTTCGCTATATGACCTCCGCTTCTAGTTTGACTGCATCTTTGGGATAAAACAACATGGCAACTTTTGCACAGCAGGTCTGAACAGGTATCCTGGATGACCTCTGAGAGTAAACATAGCATGGATTTACCAGCAGGCGCAGGACAGTCCTCACCTTTCCACTGCTGTTCTACAGACAGTTGGACATGACTGCAGTTCCCATAAGCTCAAATGACACCATGTAATGGATCAGTGCATCTTGCAGAGCAGTAGAACTCAGAGTAGGCTGACTTAGGGGTAGTGTTACTAATGCTAGGGCCCAGCACCACATTGTCTATTACTTTTCCCTCTTATCTGATCCTTATCCCCGCTCTTGCTGCCATGCTTGTTATAACATGCCACTTTATCTCAAGCCAGCTTGCTGACGTAGAAGCCTGCTTTAATTCCTGCTTGTAATTACCGATGAGTTGTCTTTTTTTAAATAGGAACACTAATGAATGCAAGCATATCGTGACCAATAGTGTCAAAAAAGCTTTAGGAAAAAGGGTCACAACATTTTGGGAAATAAAGTTTTGTAAGGTGTGATAGTGCGCATGTTACTTGTACTGGTAAAAACAAAATGACTGAGCAAAAGTACTGAGCAAAAGAACAACATGTTCCATGGATGGTGTGTTTCTTGGTTGCAATGCAGAACTTCTAACCTTCCAAAAAAAAGAAAAAAAAAAGCATACACATTGCATTATATATTATGCAACCAGCTGGGTTTCCGTTTCAGTTGATTTAGGTAGTTTATGATAAACTGGTTAAGTTGAAGAATAACTGCAGTCATACTTGAGACGAGCATGATCATTATGCTGGACATCAGGGGGAAATTCTTGGTAAGACGTCTTTAATGGTTGCTTAAGTTTTGTCAAGAAACTAAGCACTGAATGTCCTAAGACGCAACATGCACATGTTTTACAATGAAAAGGCAAAGTTACCCAGCTCTGGAATGGCACAGACCTTACATCATTAGACCCCAAATGTACTATCCAAGTACGTGAACACCAATGCAAGATCAATTTGACCTGTATTGCTGGGTTCTGAAAAGTTCACGAGTCTGTTAAAGTTAGACATCCCTAGCTCTCCTTGGAGCGTTCAATAGAAAAGTAGCAATGCTGTCATTCAAATGTTTTCAATCAATCAGTTGATTCAGTTCACAGAACACAGTCAATGCCCTGCAATCAACTAGATATCTACGTACTTAAAGCTCAATGGAAATGAATTTGAAGAAATATAATGATTATATAGGCTAAGTTTTTTAATTTTTTTATTTTAAGATTATGAGTGATAACTTTTACAGTGTAAATTTTGCATAAATGCATAAAAATTCCTGAAGCAAAATACACATTATCATACAATAAATGTGTTAAATTGGATGGCAAAAAATGTGTTCATGAGATCTGAATGTCGTTTGCAGATTACATGTCCCTGTAATAACACAAAACCCCTCAAAACAGAGAAAACACACTAAAAATGCTCTTAGCAGTCATTCAAAATGGACTTAAAAGCAGTGTATTTCCTGATTTGTTTGTTACTTTTATTGTTTAATTACACCAGTGAATTTGTTCATTACGCTTTAGCATAATAACACCTCAACCTTTTAAAACTGTAGTTTTAAACTAATGATTACATTTATGCAAAGCTGATAGAGTACCTTGTCATTTATGTCCTCCATTTGAAAATTCAGTCTACTGTTAATATCATTATTGCTGCTTCTGTTATTATTAAACATGGTTTAAAAATTGATAAAAAAAATAAAACAGCTAACATGTCAATTTCGTTCCATGCTTCACTCAAAGCTATCGCATGGTTTTACAAGATGTTTGATCCACTTTTATGATACTTTCAAGTTGCTTATTTTGTCATTTTAGAGCTTGACAGCCCTCATTTCTCATTCACCCTCATTATATGGAAAATGGTAGCAAGGATATTTTCCAAAAATTAGCTTTTTGTGATGCACAAAAGAAAAAGTAATACGGTTTGGGACAGCAAAAGGATACACAGACAATTTTTCATTTTCGATTAAAAGAAGCCATGCTCTTGTGTTTCTGGCCATGGTATTACCACAAAGCAAATGCAGAAAATATTTAATAAGTAAAAAAAACTGAAATTTGCACTTCGCATAAGGCCATTCAAATAAAAAGTATTGAGCTGGTCATTACAAACACACAAAAGCAAATGGCCGTTTAAAAGGATTAATCTGACATTCCCCCAAATGTCCAATAAAATTGGTTTAATCAGATTAACCAGCTTTAGTTTGCCAAGTCAGCACTTCAAACACAACACAATAACCCCTTATAAATAATAAATCAGCTTCATCAAGCTTGTGGGCACACATACAAAATGAAAATCTCACTGATGGAAAAAAGATGCTACAGAGGGGAATTACTGCATTGAGATTTTGCAAGAACACAAGTCAAATAAGGCGGGTTCTTGACGCAGTTTCATTTATGTATTATAGCTTATGTGACTAATGACATTTGTGTCAACATCTTCTGTGCAAGCCCAGAGCTGTGCTGGCACAAGACCCAGAAGAGAGATTTTCTGTTTGGACTCCAATTTAGTGTTTGAGTGCAGATTTCCCGCTGGAGCACAGCTCTTGTGTGATCCAACAAAATTATTTTGCAGGGGGAAGTGTCTAACCTCAAACTGAGCGGCCAAATGACGCGTTTGTTTGCCATGATGCAATTTCAGCTGAACTGGTCGTTCAAAAGAACCACTATTAGAAAGATGGAAGTCTCAATGGAACTGAGGTGGACAGAGTGCTAAGAATTAGAGTCTTTCAAATGCACAGTATTAACTTGCTGTGGTTTCCATGTGCGTCTATGGGGCTTCTGGGATTAGATACCTTCATGCAAGACGTCTCGGAGTGTGACTCTCTCTCTGGAGATGGCGATGTCTTTGACCTTTGCCTTGGCCTCAAGGAGAGTGACGCTTCTCAAGTCGTTCTTCTCTATCCGCAGCGAGGGACAACCTTCAATCACACACAAAAGTCACATTAAAATAAATGTTAACAATTCACATTAGAACTAATTAAAAGTCTATTACAGACAAATCAAAACAAAGACAATTCAGAGAATGACAGAGGTTTGCAGTGTTATTTTAACAACTGGAAGTATTTAAACACTTCATCAATGAAGTAAAACCCCAGCTTTGCCAAAGGCAAACACTGCAGTGTAACTCTTGCACAACATGTTTTGGTGTATAACTGATTTTATCTCACAGTTATACAGTGTCAATTGTACTAGATGTTTAGAGAAAGCTAAGTGTTTTATTCTGTCATTTAGCTACAGTGTACTTTAAACACACAAGAACATCCAAAAAAAAAAAAAAAAAAAAAAAAAAAGGTCAAAATGTACTGAGCACAAATACCAGTACATAAGGCTGTTTAAATGTGGTTGTGTATCCTGATAAAAAACACTGTGTATCCTCATCTGTTGTTTTTAGGTTTACATGTCTGATTGAACAGTTTTCCTGTTTATATTCAATACTTCACTGTGCCTTGTGGTAAACATTATCTTAGTGATTATATAAATACAGTTGATTATGAACACAGAACAAAGTGTAAATATATCACTTTTCACTAACAATACAACTAGCCAGTGCTCTGATTAATTTGGACTACATTTCTCCACTCATACTAAATGTGCATGATGCTGCCCCCAAGTGGTTATTATGGGTTTATGACTAATGTAAAACTGCTAACATTCCTTATAGTCTATTCAAAATATTTTAAAATAGAAAAGTTTTAAATTGTAATATTTAACAGTATTACTAACTATTTTACTGTATTTTTGATTAAATAAATGCAGTCTTGGTGAGCATGAGACACTTAGTTTAAAAACATTCCAAAATCTTTGTAATGACTTTAAACTTTTCAACAGTAGTGTAGGCAAAAAGTGCAGTTGATGGTAGACATTGATTTCCATGGTATTTTTTTTTTTTTCCAAACTATGCTTAACAGAAAAAGAAAAAAGTCATACAGGTTTGAAACAACATAAGCGTGAATAAACGATGACAGAATTTTCATTTCTGGGTGAACTAATTTACCATGACTATCTGATTTTCCTTCTCGTCATGCAAATGAGAACATGTCTTTGCACTTTGCACCACTGTAATACGGTATAAATCAATGAACAAGCTCGGTGAAGACCAGCAAGAACAAAACAATGGTGATGGTGAAGAAGAAACCAGGTTAAAGGTAGGTGGTTAGTGAACACGATTAAGTCATGACTCCCTGCTGCTCTCTCTATCTGCTTCACAGCAGCAGAACTTACTTTTGGTTTCGTGTGAGGGGGCACCAGGGTGAGGGAAGGAGGCGCCTGCAAGTTGGAGCATGGGTGCAGAGCCAGTATGAGCATCTGATAGAAAAAGGAAGGGGTGGAGGAAGGACAGAGTGAGAGAACAAAAAAAGAAAGATGGAGAGAGGTATATGAAGGATGGATAATCATAGCAGGTAGATGGTGCCTGAGCTATTCCACACATAAGAACAAGAATGAGACAAGAAAACACATGGTATAAGCATGAAACAGTGCACCAAGCATGTAAGACCACTAGGAGGCGCTACACACAATGGGAGTACACTGGGCAAAATGGAGCAGATATCTCCACCACCAAATATCCACACTTCTTTATGAAAATAACTTTACAACATGGTTTTCTTTGAGGGAGAGTATTCACTAAAGCTGGCCTTAAATATCGCCCAAAACTGTTAACACCAAATGTTTTAAAGTACTACATCTAAAAAGCTTACTACTGAGTATGTCCTGCATCTGATGAAGAACTTACTTCTAGATCATTCTGTAAGCATGCATGGATGCATGCATGCATGTATAAAAACAATTCAGACATATAACATTTATAATGCTGGAATTGTTATGCAACCTGCATAAGCTATATTGCCATTTCCTGTTATTTATTAATATAACAACTTCTCTCCTGTGGCATAATGTTTTGCCTACCGTTTTTTTATGAATGCTGTGTATTTGGACATTTTATTAATTTGACCTTGCTTTTTGCACACTGTACAGTAGGGAAGTAGCCATATTCAGATACAGGGAGTGAAAACTGTTGGTTAAAATGAAAATGCATTACTTGCCTGAGTCAAGTAATGTTTGTTCTAAATAAAAAAAGGTCTTGCACCATTTGACATTTACATATCTAATTAAAAGACATAGATACATTTATTTTGTTACTTAAGTGTCTAAATATTTTCTGGGGCCACCGTGAATATAAAACCCATAAAACCCATGGGCAAACTTCAACTAATAGGAAGTTTAAGAGAGGTTATCAACCCGCCTTTCAGTTCTGCCTGAAAAGCTCTAATTTTAGCCCAATCCGGTCGTTTGAGGGAAAGGAGAAACTCACCCACTATGAAAACAGTGACCATGTTTTAAAAGAGCAGAAACTTCCTGTTGATTTGGTCTTATTTGCGTCCTAAGTTGGAAAAGGGGTGGAGGTGGTCAACTTCTCGTGGTGGAAAAAAAGACAACAATCTAAGTGTGAATAAATGACTCTGAAATGGCACTAGTAATTGACAGCAAAGGACTGAGCAAACACTAGGAGACTGACTTTTGTACTATTGTGAGGGGACGTGACGACTTTACAAATACGATACGCAAGAAACATTTGTACTCATTCCGATCACACAAAAACAATTAATGCTGGAGCCACTGCTGTACTAAACTTAAGGACAAAAATGTGGAGGGAGAATGTGTGAGCCTGTTTGTACCAACCTCATGATTCCAGTTTAGCTAATTTGATCATTTGTTTCCAATTTTCTCATTTATAAAGGAATGCACATTTGGTGTGAACAGTGCAAGGCAAGATGCAGCCAGAGGTGTGAAATTTAGCTGTGGGGAGCAAAGCATCCTGGTGGTGCTTATCTACTCTTTGAGCTACTTCTCCTGGTAAAGAGACGGGTTTTTGACATTTTAAACATGGAAGAGGAGTGCAGATGGTTACGGCAGATGGTTGAGATGTTTGAGAGAGTTGCTGAACTGAGGTCAGGGGTGAGAGACATGGTGTGGTCGTAGTCTTACTGGTGACAGGTGTAGCGTTGTTGGGGGTGTCGGCCCTCAGGTACTGGGTGGTCTGGGTGGAAGGCTGAGACAGACCTTGAGAGCTTCCACTGTCGCTGACGCTAAAAGATTTAGAGAGAAGAAATTAATTACTTTAGGAATTTATATGCACCAATTTGAAAGGAACTTTGGCTTATATTAGGCCTTACTGTAATAAGCTCAAATCCTTTTACTAAAACACATGAGTCTTTCATTTTATATGGTTTCACAGCCTCTTTTATGATGAAATAATCTGTTTTTTCAGAAAGTGTAGGGTTTTACCTGGCCCTGAACCCCAGTGCATTTAAAAACTAAGTGCTGTGTAATTGTCCCAATTAAAGCCATTAGACTTCAACTCCAAAGGTTAAACACTGAAGCCCCTGGAGAAAGACCTAAAATGCTGCAGGTTTAACCTGCCTCCTGAAACTCATTGAACCTAATCATGATCTAATGTCATAGACTCATCACCATCATCATCATTATTAAACAGTTCTGGTTTCTTCTGGTCGGCTACTTGGGCTGTGGAGCAACAACAATCCACCGGTAGAAAACGGAGTCTGAGCACATTCTTGTTCTGACTTTGATGTGTTTTAGAAGATAAATGGAGCTCTGTGTCTCTTCTTCTAAATAGCAGCAGATAAAATCTAATCTACCAACCTTGTATAATGCTGAAAAACACAGCTCTTTGTACTAATTCAATTTCAGAAGAACACAGTTAAAATACCCTGCTCTGGTATGAAATTAGCAGGAGATGAGATTTTTTCTTTCTCCTGTCTTCTTTTGATAAACCCATAATGAATAGAAATAATTAATTTAATCTGAAAAAAATAGGATAAGGAAAAAAAAAAGATCATGAGAACAAATGACCAGAACCACTATAAAATACATGAGAACTAGACTGTTTTGGTGCATTTAAACTAACTGAACATTCAAACACAGAAGTGCATGCATATACACACACCTGTCATCCATTTCCACTCTCTTCATGCTGTGGAGGTGTAACACAGCAAGGATGATGGCTACCAGGAAGATGACGATGCAGCACACACACACACTGATGTAGAAAACTCGTGTGGATGTGGTAGGAGCATTTGAACTGCTTGCTAAGACCAAAAGACAGGAGAGAATTTACAAGAGCAGAGTGAAGATTGTCTCATTGTAGAACCACGTTTAATAAAAAGGCCAAACAATAAATCACAAATACTTACGGTCTATTCTCTGAATGGTTGTGTTTGGGAATGGCAGAGTTTTGGGGGTCTCTGGCTGCTCAATTCCTGTAAAGTAAAACAATGAGGGAAAGGATCAGCAAAGTCTAATGCCTATACCAGTTCACCATTTTATGTCACTGAATGTTGCCCATCAGAAGAACTACAAAATGACAGATTTTGCTCAAATTTCACCCCAAATTCTTAAAAAAATATAAAAATAAAAAAAACTATTCTTCTTTTGAAGTGATGACGATCTTGATGGGTCTCAAGAGATTCATCCAAACACATGAACTGGTTAATTGTAGTCTCATTTATGTTTGGTTTGTAAATTGCTGCCAGGGCAGTAAAATCTCACTCCTGCCACAGAAAGTGTAAGACACACAATATCTTCTTGAGCACCACATACACACGCTGACCCAGTTATTCCACAAGGGAGAGGAAATTGGGGCATACACAAACTCTTTTTCTTCTCCAGCAGCTAATTTGGCTCATGTGCTTCAAATAAGCAGAGAATAAATTCACTGGCTATTTCCTCTAGGGAAGCATATGACAGAAAGCTTGTGTTATCATATTTGCAGTCTCTGGCAATGTGAAACCTGACGCACAATCTGCCAAACACAGAAAACCTACAGCATACTTACAGAAAAAAATGCAAGGTGGAAAAAAAACCCCAAAAAACCACAAACATGCACTTAGATCTTAACAAACAGATGTATTGGAGGAAATAAGGTAAAAGTGTATGAAAAGTTCTTACTTCGGTAACACATTTTCCTGCGTTTGAAGTTGAGCATTGTGAAGTTGTTGGCTGGTGTAGTCAGGTTCAACTGCACCGTTAGCACAGCCTCTCCATCAGCCTTTCCAGAGCAGAAAAGATCCACTCTGAACACTGGAGTGACGCACAGAAAGTATACTTATTATATTAAATACTTAGTTAACTCTATTAAATTATTAATAACAGTTGTAAACAATGAATTGAGGGCCTCATTTTTAACTTTTTAAAAAGGGTATGAGCTGCTTTTGTGCTGGCGAATTAGCATTTGCCCGAATCCTACTAAACTACATGAGAAGACCAATTAAACACCAATACAAATGTTTGGGACAAAGATTTGGTCCGATTTTTGCACTGTTCAGACAATGCAAATAAACGTCAGACAGGTTGAATGCAGTGCAAAATAACTCTCTGACAGTAGGTGGTGCAAAAAGTATTGATGTTTTTAAAGAGCCATTTAAATTTTGGATTCACTATGGTGTTTAAAAGGCAACACCAAGATGAGCCAATTCAGGATTATTCCTCTGCTATTCACTGTAGCCACCAAGTAACCAGTAGTAACTGCAGCGGCTCTGGGCATGTGACCAAAAGCATGAATCGTATAGGCTGGTCAGCTTTTTGCAGTGCAATGGAAAAGAGATTTTAACAAAAAAAATTAAAATCAGCTGCATTGACAGCATGTAAATGTTAATGCCGATTAATTCAAATTAAAATGCTTAAGTTGTGATGTATAAACTTTTCATCAATAAAAGTCTGACAAGAATAATTTTCCAATAGTTAACAGGCCTTTTTTATGTGAAGATCTTTAAACATGTAAAGGTAGAGAAAAAAAAATAGACTGTTTTAGATATCAACAGCAACTTTTCCCTTGAAAATACAACATATGATGGAAAAAAATGATTCACTCACCTGACCGAGTACGCGGGACCTCCCCCTGAGCAGAGATGTTGCTCTGAGGTTGATCCATGGCTGAAGTGTTTTCCACTTGAAACCCTAACCTGTAATCCACCTAAACAGGACACAAGGATTACGGGAAATAATTAACTGACGCCAAACTTTTGAATGGTAGTGAACATAGGATGCATGAACAGTGCCAACCTTGCTGCTGGAGTGCCATGTGAAATGTAGGCTGTTAGTGTCACTGGGCACAGGCAGGATGAAAGAAAGGGCATAATGATTTACCACATCATCCCTTACATAGTATAATTCAGCATCAAGACCTGCAGAGAGAGAGTTTTAATAAATTAAAATGATAAAACTGATCAGAACTGACAGAATTTAAACAGTTAAACATCTTTTCACGTTCACACAACCACCCTGCCTCAAGAGAGGAGTAAAATATAGTTTCATAATGCCAGACTCCATCTCTGCTCTCATATGAACTCTGTATTTCACCATAAAAACATCCTATGTGCTCATTTATGCTTAATGTATTCCACAGTGTTGGGAAGTATATGGTGCAAGAGGAAACCATGGCAACAATACATAAAATACATTCTTTCGGTGTGGTGAACAACCACTGTCTGACATAGTTCCACTTCCTTGCAGGATCTGGAGCAAGATCTGGATCTATTATATCACAGAGGGCAGGTATGACCGCCACTGAAATATGATTGCAATTTCCAATCAGGAGGATATGATTTATAACAGGCTCAAGTGTTCATGTTGATATTCTAGAATGTTTCCCATTAAACTGATGGGACCTTTGAAACCACCAAGACTGCCGCCCAAGTTTTGACCACAGTTCATTCCTCTCTCTCTCTATCCTGTCCATTTAGAACAACTTGGAATGGTTTTCATCCTTTATACCAAGAACAATATCCTCAGTTGCCACCTCCACCATACAGTGAAGGGAAAAAGTTCGAGTGTAATATGTTTATGTTTAAGGACTTCACCCCTCAAAGCAAAACATCTTTGCTTTCCCCTGCCTGGCCTCCATTTTCAAACAACGCTGTAATCTAAACAGTGCTTCCTTCCCGGGCTACATTCCTGGGAGAGACTCGATCTGAAATTCCTTTCTCCCAGGCAGCACAGCACACCTGCGATCCCAGTTATACTGTATCCAGCCCCCAATAAACAGCTGGAGAGTGGCAGTGATGATGAACACAAGAGCGAAATCTAAAGTGGAGGCTGATTCCCACACGAATGAGACACAGTGATGTGTGAATTTGACTGACAGCTGGAATCTTCTGCCATGGCTTGGGGCAAACCTTTTCATGACTGAAAGGCCCCGTTGTGGCTGACTGGAGCCTGTCAGTCTGTCATGTGGTCTGCACAAACACAAGGGGGATGGGAGTACATGTACATACCCTTTCTAAAGCATAACTTATCAAACAACAGTAGATTAATTTTGGGGGGGGGCTAAAATTTTTAGATGATCTAGATGCAAACCATTAGAGAGAACATAAAAATCAATATACACTACTGCTGGTCAAAGTTTTTTGGGAAAAAAAAATTAAATAAATAATAATAAAAAAAAAACAAGTCTTGTACTCACCAAGGTGCAATTTGATCAAAAAAAAAAAAAATAAAAAAAATAAATACAAAAAAATAAAAACTTGTGATATTGTCAAACATTACTACAATTTAAAAATATCTGTTATCTAATTTAATATATCTTAAATTTTAAGCAGCCATCACTCCAGTCTTCAGTGTCACATGATTCTTCAGATATCATTCTAATATGCTGCTTTGCTGCTCAGAACATTTTCTTATCAATTTTGAACATATTTGCAGTGCTTAATGTTTTCTGCAAAAACCATGACTCGTTTTCATAAATCTTTCATGAATTGAAAGTTCAAAAGAATAGCATTTATTAAAAATAAAAATGTTTTGTAACCGTATAAAAATCTTTATACTGAATTTTATAAAATTTATAAAAATTTAAATCAATTTAAATCAATCCTTGCTGGGGGGAAAAAAAAAAAAAAAAAAAAAGTAAGTTAAATTTTTTATTTTTTTATTTTTATTCTTTTGGAGAATTGATTAGATAAAGAAAAGTTCCAAATAGGAACAAACATAAAATCTATTTTTTTTTTTTTTTTTTTTCCTGTTGGCATATTATTAATTATTCATTCAGCTTAGTTGAGAAGCAGAAGTAGTTTTGATGAAAGTTAAAAGACAAACATTTTTTAGAGATAACAATCTGAACTGATGATTTGTGCACAATAAAACGGGAAACGTATTGCAGCAAATAGGGTGCATTTTTATTAGACTTAAATGGGTCAAAGAGAAATTAATTCAGACCATTTCTTGACATAATCTCATGTCCACTTCAGTAAAGCCTTTAAACTCCAAAAATCTCACCTTTTCCTGCCACAACAGAGACATTCAGCACCAGCTATATAGAAGCATTGAATGATAGTTTGAGATCAAATGATAGTTTGAGAACAGATCTCAGCCCTCCAGTGATATGAGGCTTTTCACCTATGGCGCAAATAGGCTGTGTGGCCCCCAAAACAGACACATTCAAGATGCAGGAGTCCTCAAATTCAGACAGACATCCCGACTGACATAATCCTCTGAGCCCAGAGGAAAAGAAAATCAGCCAGCTGTGAGAGACTACTGAGGCGTGACTTATACTACAGATATACCCACAGACTTGAGACTAATTAACGTTCCCATGTCTTGCACCATGTGACCTGTCTGGACCTACTTTTGTCCCCACTGCTTTGATTCCCCTTAAAAAAAATTGAGCCATGTGAGTAGTAGACTCGCATAACCAGACCACTGACTGGTGCTCACTGTAGCTTATTCTGGCCATGAATCTTCTGCCAAATATAGCTCTAAAATATCTATATTTTTAAAAAGGTTTAAAATAGATTAAAAAATAAATAAAACCCAAAATAAAATACCTTATTATTCAATAAACTGAATAAATTTGTGTCCCTTTACTTTTAAGAAGTTGCATAAAACCAACCAGATAGGAACTGGAAATTTCAGCCAACTTTTGCCATTTTTGTACGTAATGTGCATCAAATGGTCAGTGAACAGACTGTGGATGGTCTGTGCCATCTGAGGCTGAGACTAAATGACCAGAGGCAGGAAGAGCTGAAAGTTGTCAAAGAAAGGATAGTAGGGACATTTCTTAAATGAAATTCCTTCTCACTCTCAATCTCTGGCACTAAAATGATGATATATTGAGAAAGGAATTTGCAGGAGAAAAAAGCCTTAGCTCGGTCATAGACTAAGCCAACAAAACAGTGGATGTAGAGGGTGATGAAGTTCATGGGTCAAGTGTGCTCAACCCTCTGACCAGAGGTTTCAAAAAGAAAGCAGGAGGTTGTTTGAAAACAGTTTCCTGTGTGGCATAAAATGCTCCCACCCTTGAAGAACTGGTCCCTTACAGGATGATTAGGAGGAATGAGTTTATTGTATCATATGTGCAGCCTGTGTTTCCAAGATTGTTTATTTGTGACTCTGTGGTGACCATTTTTAACCTCTTTTCTTTATGCTCAAGTAACAAGTTTGTTTCAAAAGAGCTGCGGTTAACCGTATGTCTTGAGAGGAAAAAAAAAAAAAAAAAAAAGTGGTTTCTGCTTGCTGCAAACCGAAATCTTTGCATCTCCTCACGACAGTACTCTGTAATGTCTTTTTATGTAGCTTCAAAAACCCTTTCATGGTTCAATTACTTCCACTCTGAAAAAGCAGAGACCAGGGAGAAAACATGTCCACGGGCAATACAGCATTATGTCGATGAATCTTGCTCAAAGAGCTTGCCAAAAATCCAGCACTGTATTAGAGTCATCTTGGGGGGAAAAAAGACATAGCAGAATTGGGAAATGCAAAGAGAACAGGCAAGATTTAAATGCTTATATAAATCAGAGTGATGTGTCAATAACTCCAAGAAAAAAAAAAAAATACCACTCTATGGTATTTACTAGTTATGACGTAACTACTTCAAAACATAGTAAGAATCTGTGGTTTTTTAAATGTGGTCTAGGACTCACAAGAAGACTTTTCTGTTTTGAACACTCCGCACAGAATAAAACTGAAGTCACAGACTAGGCATGGGACGATAACCGGTTTCAAGGTATACCGCGGTTTGGAAAAGTCACGGTTTCAAAACCACAAAAATTTTCCGTTATACCGTTCCTGCGGTATGCGCAGTTTTTTTACGTGTCGTCAAAGACAGAAAGTGCAGGACACTCTCAGTTGTGTGAAGCGAAGAGCGACGCCTCCACCGGTTGGTGCTAGCAGTCAGTGAGAGTCACCTGTGTGTAGGATGATGGCCGAAGGAGGTGAATCCCTGGAACTTTTTCCCCCGTCGAAAAAGACAAAATCTGTCGTATGGGAATTTTTCGGGTAACGGAGACTAACCATGTTCCGTACACAACGATGTTCCATACAGATGACGTTTTAGCGCCGATCGCTAAATAAATACTTCCAGGTTGTACATAAACTATATATTTGTGTCATCTTCATTTCTCCCTCTTTCACCCCCGATCCAAGACAGAGACCCACCCGCCGTTTGTTTCAGTGTTGAAATAAATATTATTTGGCTTGCTACCAAGGCAGATAACATATGGCTAATTAACTAGCAAAGTCAACTAGTTTCCTCCCTCACGTTACTTCACAGAGCGGGGAATATCAGACTAAAGTACTACGTTTATGCAATTTAGTACAATTAAATTTAGCTGGTATCACGTCTATACTTTTAAGCCTCCTGCCATTGTTTACATCTGTTCAAAATCATGACATTTAAAAAACAAAAACTAAACTTTGCCACTGTTAGAGTGTTGTACAGAGAGAGAGCATGTGTGTGTGTAACACTCGCACTCTCTCTCTCCTTATGTGTATGCGCACACATCCTTATACCTCACCGCTCCAAACTTAATCCAGGAAAGGTGAACATTCCTGCATCATAACTGATAGATGAATGTGTAGAAAGTGAGCATGTCTCCAAAAACCTTGTTGAGCTGCAGGTTTAATGACTGCATTATTATTATTTATTTTTACAGAAATGATGTTTTGATTATGTTTTTGATTATTGAGCTGCAGGTTTAGGCTCACTTAAGTGACTTCCTTTTTTTTTTTTTCATTTATAGGGTTTTTTTTTTTTTTTTTTTTTTTTTTTTTTTTTACAGAAAATAATTTATGTTCTGATTATTGTTGAGCTGCAGGTTTAGGCTCACTTAAGTGACTGAACAATTAAGAAGAATTTAATTATTTATTTTAATTATTTAGCCTGACATGTTTACTGTCCCAAAATGTTCTATATGTTTCTTAAAAATAAAATATATTGTGTTCAGTATTTTTTTTTTACCCAGACATTTAAAAATAACATTTTAGAGCTGTAATCATAATACCGTGATAAAAAAAAAAATATCACGGATTTATGGTATCTAAGGTTATCATACCGTCAGAATCTCATAACGGCCCATGCCTATCAGACAATACATGAATGAAAAGGCAATGATTTACAGTGGTGTGAAAAATTGTTTGCCCCCTTCCTGATTTTTTATTTTTTTGCATGTTTGACACACTTTAATGTTTCAGATCAAACAAATTTAAATATTAATCAAATATAACACAAGTAAACACAACATGCAGTTTTTAATATTTTTTTATTTTTTTTTTTTATGAAGGGAAAACAAAATCCAAACCCACATGGCCCTGTGTGAAAAAGTGTTTGCCCCCCAACATAACTGTGGTTTATCACACCTGAGGTCAGTTTCTCTAGCCACACCCAGGCCTGATTACTGCCACACCTGTTCGCAATCAAGAAATTCCTTAAATAGGACCTGCCTGACAAAGTGAAGTAGACCAAAAGAACCTCAAAAGCTACACATCATGTTGAGATCCAAAGAAATTCAGGAACAAATGAGAAAGTAATTGAGATCTATCAGTCTGGAAAAGGTTATAAAGCCATTTCTAAAGCTTTGGGACTCCAACGAACCACAGTGAGAACCATTATCCACAAATGGCGAAAACATGGAACAGTGGTGAACCTTCCCTGGAGAGGTCGGCTGACCAAAATTACCCCAAGAGCGCAGCGACGACTCATCCAAGAGGTCACAAAAGACCCCAGAACAACATCCAAAGAGCTGCAGGCCTCATTTGCCTCAGTTAAGGTCAGTGTTCATGACTCCACTATAAGAAAGAGACTGGGCAAAAATGGCCTGCATGGCAGAGTTCCAAGACGAAAACCGCTGCTGAGCAAAAAGAACAAAGGCTCGTCTCAGTTTTGCCAGAAAACATCTTGATGATCCCCAAGACTTTTGGGAAAATATTCTGTGGACTGACGAGAGAAAAGTTTAACTTTTTGGAAGGTGTGTGTCCCATTACATCTGGCGTAAAAGTAACACAGCATTTCAGAAAAAGAACATCATACCAACAGTAAAATATGGTGGTGGTAGTGTGATGGTCTGCAGCTGTTTTGCTGCTTCAGGACCTGGAAGACTTGCTGTGATAAATGGAACCATGAATTCTGCTGTCTACCAAAAAATCCTGAAGGACAATGTCCGGCCATCTGTTCGGGACCTCAAGCTGAAGCGAACTTGGGTTCTGCAGCAGGACAATGATCCAAAACACACCAGCAAGTCCACCTCTGAATGGCTGAAGAAAAACAAAATGAAGACTTTGGAGTGGCCTAGTCAAAGTCCTGACCTGAATCCTACTGAGATGCTGTGGCATGACCTTAAAAAGGCGGTTCATGCTCAAAAACCCTCCAATGTGGCTGAATTACAACAATTCTGCAAAGATGAGTGGGCCAAAATTCCTCCACAGCGCTGTAACAGACTCATTGCAAGTTATCGCAAACACTTGATTGCAGTTGTTGCTGCTAAGGGTGGCCCAACCAGTTATTAGGTTTAGGGGGCAAGCACTTTTTCACACAGGGCCATGTGGGTTTGGATTTTGTTTTCCCTTCATAATAAAAAAATTCATTTAAAAACTGCATGTTTTGTTTACTTGTGTTATCTTTGATTAATATTTAAATTTGTTTGATGATCTGAAACATTAAAGTGTGACAAACATGCAAAAAAATAAAAAAAAATCAGGAAGGGGGCAAACAATTTTTCACACCACTGTACATCCAAGTCATTCCCCACAGCCAAAGGTATAGACTTGCGGTTTTGGATTTCTTGGCCTCTGGAGATCACATTTCTGTCTTCAGAAAGGTACAAAGGTAAAAAACTGAGAGCCAGGAGAAGAGGTAAGCACAGGTAGAACAAAGAGGCTCCTGTACTCAGGGTTCGATTTATCCTCAATCCTTCAGTGCACAGGACATGACATAGCAGCCAAGCTCAGAGAGCAAGTGCAACGCAGGGGAGAGCGGCTGTTATGTATTGACCAAGTTCTAGCATAACAAACCAAGTAAGAACTCTACAGGCAGATAAAACCTTCAGTTAACAAGTAAGCTTGAAGTATGCTAAGTAGGGATGCTCAGATCGATCGGCCGGAGATCAGTATCGGCCAATAATCACATTTTATGACTCGATCGGTACGCACTACACTTGGCCGATCTCACGAACCGATCACAATTTGATGACGTCAACGCGTGAGGACGTACATGAGGCGTGGGGACATCAATTATTTGGTGCCGCAGTCATGTCATCGTCGGTATGGAAATGCTGCGAGGTTTCGAGAAACAATGAAAAATTCGCTATTTCTTGTCGTGTATGTTTTACATGATGATATGATAAATGGATGGTTCATTTTTAACAGCAGATTCAGTGACTTTAGAGCTGATCTGCGCCTCACTGCAAACATCTGCGGCGCGTTACGGCTCCACGGGAACCGGAGCTGATCGCGGCTGCTCTAGTCAATGCTTGTTTTTATGCCACGGCATGTTTCTGAAGCAGCTCTCCGCGCGGCTTGGCTAGTAATAGACTTTTGTGAGTTGGCACCACGGGGAGGACGGAACAAAACCTCGTCAGAGCCGTAAGGGGTAACAGTAACATAATACGCTGATCGTGGCTGCTTTTAAATGAGCATTTATTTATAAAACAAAATATCTGCTTTGGCCATATTAGCCTACTCAATAGCATTAACACAGGCTTTACTGAATGTCAGAATGTCACCGTTTCTGTCACTGCAACTTTCCGATCACGCGAACACACACACAAATGAAATCATCTGCCTGATGAAAAAATGTAGTTTAAAAAAAATGTAGTTAATATTTGCATCATTTATGATTTATTTTATCCACCCGCAACCCACCTGCAAATAACCAGAATGCATTTTTTTTTTTTTATTACCCGACCCGCGGATTATCCGCAGCACCCATGGATATAACCGTGATCGAACTACTCCGTTCTGTTCTTTCAGTAGTTTAATTGTTTCTATTTCTTTTTTTTCCTCTTCAGTCTTATATTGGAAAGTATTAAACCTTATGAGTTACATCAGACTTCTCCATGTTGGAGTTTAAATGTTTCTATTTATTTTGTCCTCTCTCTAACATCGGACAATGTTAAATTAAACCTAATGAGTTGCTTCAAACTACTCCAATTAGTTCTTTTAGGAGTTTAAATGCGTTTTTATTAATTTTGTCCTTGCTCAGACTTATAGTGAAGAATGTTTTAATTACATCAGACTTCTCAATTTTAGGAGATTAAATGTTTATTTTGTCCTCCACAGTTTACTATTGGATAATGTTTAAATAAACCTTGTGGGTTGCATCAGACTGCTACATTTTGTTTGTATTTATTTTTGTCTTATATTAAGTATCCTGATATACATAATGTTATGCATAAACCCCATTTTAAAGGCATATTACAATGTTCACTGTATAAGGAATTTTTTTGTGATTATTTCTATAACATTATTACTAGGGCTGTCAATCGAATAAAATGTTTAATCGCGATTAAATCGCATGACTGTCATGAGTTAACTCGCGATTAATCACAATTTAATCACACTTTTATCTGTTCTAAACGTACCTTAAATTAATATTTTCCAAGTTTTTAATACTCTAATTGACATGGGCATGGACAAATATGTATGCTATATGCAATATGTTTATTATTAGTGAAACCATAGTTAATCTAGAGCATGAAGACTGGACATGTTTCAAAGGTCATAGATGTTTTTCAAAGAACTTGTTCATGTCTATTACTCACATGAAAAAGGTACATAGAAATACCAGGTTCCCATTACTTCTCTTTATTTGCACTGAGCAATTGACTTAGACAAGCCTGTTTACATTTTCACACTACAGGGCAGCTCACTTCTTCTGAACATGCTAAATGTACATTTATTATTTATTATTACATTTGTTTGCCTCTCTGTGGCCACATACTGTATTTTGATGCAGCTAAATTCTCAATAAAACTTTTCATTGATATTTTTTTCATAGATATATTTTCTGTTGTCAGATAATGGAATGAATATGAAATAGTGACTAAAACACAACCCATTAAGACTACATAACCAGCTCTACCTTCCAAGATGCAATCTGCACAAAAATCCTGATTTATAATCGAGCCGTCGTCTGATAAAATCAAATAGCCTAAACATAAGATAAACACAAATCTGTTCTGTGATTTTGGCTATACTTGCATGTAAAATTAGAGAAGCAACATAATATTGGTTTTAAAGCAGCACTATGTAACTTTTGGCGCTCTAGCGGTTAATAAACAGAACTGCACGCATCCCGCGGAAGAACATTCTAACAGGCCAGGCTACAATAGTCCAAAAATAAAGGGGAAAGGGAAGTGGTGTGTGGCCAAGTATGGTGACCCATACTCGGAATTTGTGCTCTGCATTTAACCCATCCAAGTGCACACACACAGTAGTGAACATACACCTGGAGCAGTAGGCACCACCTCAGTCCTGGTATTGAGGGTGGTGCTGGTTATTCACTCCCCCCACCAACAATCTCTGCCGGAACTGAGACTCGAACCCACGACCTTCGGGTTACAAGTCCGACTCTCTATCTATTAGGCCACGACTGCCCATAAAATACGCACTTATTATAAGTGTACCGTGGTGATTCGGGATAAGACAAAAACGCGATTTGGAAGATGAATTCATGATGTACTCGCTCATTATATGCATTTTGCAAATTCCGAACACAGAAAAAGTTACAGGCTGAACAGAGCAGACGCAGAGAGAGAGAGAGAGAGAGAGAGAGAGAGAGAGAGAGAGAGAGAGAGAGAGAGAGAGAGAGAGAGAGAGAAGGGTGTGCACAGCGGGAAAGAGAGACCTCGCGCTTGTGTGATGTACAGTACCGGCTAGTCTCAGAAACTAAATAAGGTTTGGGCAAAAACTAAAGATTGGTCGCTAGGCTTTTTTTGAAAAAAAAGTTGCTAAAGGGGTCTGAAAAGTCGCTAAGTTGGCAACACTGACAGCATCTCCATCCATTTCTCCAACCACGGGTTAGGCCACGGCTCAAACAGAAAATGCACGCTGCATTAATCGCGCATTAGTAAAATTAGCGTCGTTAAAATGAATTTGCGTTAACGCTTTATTAACGCGTTAATTTTGACAGCCCTAATTATTACATATATAAAGCTTGAAGCATCAGAATCGGCATCGGTATTGGCCGACCACCATGACAAGAAATCGGTACTCTGTATCGGCTGCAAAAATCCTGATCGGAGCATCCCTAATGCTAAGTATTTCAAAAGCTTGATTTTAGAATCTTAATTTTGGTTTTCAAACCCTGGAGTGCTATATACAATTGGCCGCTATGACACACTGTATAATTAATTATATAACTATGTAACTTATGTTACATAATTTTAGTTGATTCCCAATTCATTTACATTCCATTTTTGTGTATGTTTTTAATTAATTTCTTTGAGTAAAAAAAAATAAAATAAAATAAAAAACACTGTAAATATGTAAATATTGTACAAGTTACTTAAAATAAATTAAAAGCATATACACTTTTAAAGTTTGAGGTTAGTACAATTTTTTTTAAAACTTTTATTTAGCAATGCATTAAAAGTAGGGATGCACGATATTGGATTTTTGCCGATATCCAATATTCCGATATTTTCAAATAATTTTGGCCGATACCGATACCAATATATTTCCTTTTGTTTGAAAACAGCACCAAGTCTCTCCTGTGCAGAAATTATATGCTAAATATTTTTTTTAATTTTGGTTAGTTTTTAACAAGAACTTATTTGTTAGAATTAAATAATAATGAAGGTTTTTTGAAAGTACATTGAAGCTTTGAAAATAACTATAAATAAACTATATCAATTGCTGCATTTTCCCCCCCAGAAAGATGCAGTGTTAACCCTAACATTTTATTTTGAGATTTAAATGGGTCATATGATGGTGCTAAAAAGAACATTCTTATGTGTATTTGGTGTAATGCTATGTCTTTACGTGGTTTAAAGTAAGAAAAAAAAAAACGCATTATTTTCCACATATTTTACATTATTTTATCTCCTCTAAGCCCCGCCTTTCTGAAACGAGTCGATTTTTACAAAACTCATCAGTGTGAAACAGCGAGGTGTGCTCTGATTGGCCAAATGTGATGGAAATGTTACGCTCCTTACCATAATATGAGGCTGCGTCCCCGCGACGACACAAAAACATTAAAAGCCATTTCAAATGAGGCATTTATTGCATCCAGTGGGGACATAACTACTGATTATAATGACTTATACTGTCTTTTTACACGTCGCGTTGCATCGTGCCGCATAAATATTACCATGTCTGCATTTGTGATCGGAGAAACATAAACAAGCACTACTTACACTCGCGTTTGAATATTAAGTAGCAGATTCTTTAAATAATAAAATGTACTTACTGTGAGTCAGAAGTGCCAGACTGTCCTTGTAAAGTAGGAACTGCCCCACTTTTGAGTAAAAGCCTTTCTGCATGTAACAGTCGTGGTCCAGCAAGTGCTGTGCAAGTAAACCTCACTCCCCTGATCTCAAGAGGCGCTCTAGTGACTGACGCTAGAGGCCGTGGCCTAGCTCCCGCACCGGAGAACGCGGTTCGAATCCCGCTCGGAGCGAGGCAAGTAGGACCGTTGAACACAATGTTCAGAAAACAATCCTCCGTGAAACTCGAATATTTGTGTTGTATTGCTCTGGGACAGTGTTGTAAATAAAATTCAGCCACAGATTTCTTATGTCCTCTTTTGGCAGGCCAAACAAAGTACTTTTTCGTTCGCATCCAAACACACAGCACCTCTCCACGACATGGCGCCGGCAGAAGCAACAACACTAGAGCGAGAAAGTGACGCCTTCTTTCTTTGCATATACATTTGGGCGGTGTTATGCAAATCTTCCCACATCGTGACGTAGAAATGTGGGGGCGTGTTAGAACGAGCCGTTTTAGGTAGGTGTGGTTAACTCTTAACTTTAATAAAGAATATCTCTTTGGATTTGAGACTTTAGTCTTTGCAACTTTACAGATCTTCTTTATGCACCAAGAGCTTGTAACACTCCAAAGAGAAAGGAAAATGTGAAAATCGCATCATATGACCCCTTTAACATTTGTAGATTGTCTAAAGTAAATGAGTTGTAAAAATTCTGAAAATCTTTAAGAGCTTATGATTTGTTTAAAAAATAAAACATTACACAGTAATGAATAAATCAGTATATATAAAATTATTTAATTTACAAGTGTCATGTTTGTGATTTCTTTTCCATTTAAGCCATAGCTTCTGACCTTTAAATCAAAATATACTCATTTTATGACATCAATTACTGCTTTATTTAATCAGAAACAGCCTAATTTACTTGTGTAGGCTATTTTACTTTTAATCGAATTAGAAGTAGGCCAACAGTGCCCCCTACAGATTAAAACTCCTTACTGAGCAGGCATTAGGACCTGGGGGAGGCTGTCACTGCTGCCACTGCACGTGCTATTACTGTTTATACACCGAACGCCGAATTCTGTACGTGCTTTCACAGATTAAATGAAGCGATCCAAAAGAGTGAATCTAATAGTCATTCAGACAAAACTTTGCTTCAAAAATAAGTCACACTGTTGACGTGATCTAATCGCTAGCACACCCTGAGCACATGTGAGTTAAGGTATTTCTCTTATCGGCAAGACATATCGGCATAATTTTTCATATCGGGCCGATGCCGATATTTACATTTAAAACTATTATCGGGCAATTCCGATATCAGTCCGATAACATCGTGCATCCCTAATTAAAAGTGCATCAAAAGATCAAGGGTGACAGATCAAAATGACTTTCCACAAAAATAAAGTGCTGCCTAGCAACTGTTTTTTTTTTAATACTGATAAGAAATGTTTCTTAAGCACCAATTTAGCATACTGGAAGGATTTATAAAAAATTAAAAACTCAAAAAAAAAAAATTAAAAAAAAAAAACTGCTGTGCTGTCACTGGAACAAACTACATGTTAAATTATATTAAAATGGAAAAAATAAATTTAACAATACTACTGTTTTTTTGTGCTGTGTTTGATACATCGATACGACGTTGTATTGTCACAGAGATTTGACGATACAAGTATCGATGCAGCTGTCCCTGTATCGATATTTAGAGATGTTCCGATACCCTTTTTCCCTTCCCGATAACGATTCCGATACCTAGGCTCAGGGTATCGGCCGATACAGAGTACTGATCTGATACCTGGGTGTGTATCTGGTTATACAGCTGTATATACTACTAGCCTTGTATGAATTGATACAATTATTTTATGGTGTGCTTCACCATAGATAGATAGATAGATAGATAGATAGATAGATAGATAGTCTGGCGCATAAATAAAAAATATAATATATAATGTTTGGAAAACAGCACATCTTTTTAAATATCTAAAAGTACACTAACATCAGTCAGTCAAGCATTATAAATATATTATGATAATCAAGTATTTAATGATAGAACTTTAGCAATTAGAATTAAAGCTTGGTAACCATGTATGAATGCATATTAGTTATTTTAACTGAACTTCAGACTGGTGGTGGTGCTTTTTTGGTCATTCAGTGTTTCTGTTAAAAATGGGAAAAAAAAAAAAAAAACTATCAATAATACTGATAAGATAATAATCATACTATGAATTCTACAAAGAACAATATAAAACGCACAAAGAGCTTTTGGATTCATGAATATTAATCACGTTGTCTGCATTGGCTCGAACTGATTTGCTGAAATCAAAACAGGGACGATAATAGACACGCGCCAGCCAATGAGATTGTCGTTTGCGCATTAGCTCCGCCTACTACCAGAGAACCCAGCAGTTAAGCTGAAGAATTCCATAGGAGCTCCGTTATTTTGACAGGAAAATACAACAAAGAATATCGTTTACATACCATGCAGAATTGACATGCTACATGTAAGACTCTCTCGCTCTCTCTCTCTGCGTGTGAGGAAAAAAGCAAAGAGACAGCGAGTCGTGCGCTTCACACTAGAGCTTACGGTACATCAAAAACAGGTGCACTGCGCATTCATTCAGATGAACTGAAAAATAGCACAGATCACTTGACGGAGAGGGAAACTCTGAAGCGCTCAAACAGAGTGTTCGGCGAGTGAAAATATATCTGTGCTAAACTTATACATAGCCTTCAACTCACACACTGGCGAGTAAAATCTGATTATTTATTAGCCAGTGGCTAATATTAGACATAATTTAGTTGCCCAGGGTGAAGATTTAGTCACATATGCGAGTGAATTACTGGCAATGTGCTAGCACGTTTGTATTTCTTCTTTGCTGCTGTAAATAGTGGTTGCTTGTGGCAACACAGCACAACTTCCTGTGTTTGCGTTCTGAGCAGCGAAGAAGAATTGATTTCCGATTTGCAGTGTTAAGCAAAGCTAGCGCGCATAACTATAGGTCTTGTTTAAGAAAATGGCATCGGATCGGTACATGGGTTCATGTACTCGCCGATACCGATGCCAGAATTTTTTGTGGTATCGGTAGAATTTCCGATACTAGTATCAGAATCGGAACAACCCTATCGATATTGCAGCACGTGCGCTGCAGTGGACCGCACTTAATTTGAATACAAGAACACCGTTTAAAATGGAGTAGAAAAGTGCTAGGTTTCTTAAAAATAATGAATAAAGCATATAGGCTACAACAAGGTTTAATCTGGCCGCACAGGAACACAACCAGGGTTGCCTGATATAAAGAGACGTAATCCACTCTCCACTGTGGATAAACATGCTTGCTTTCTGAAAATACTGGTTAGCTTGCAGTTTAACGATCTCCACATCAATATTGTAAGAAAAGTGCAATTTATCAAGTGTTCATTTATGAGAGAGAGAGAGAGAGAGAGAGAGAGAGAGAGGGGGGGGGGGGTCTGTGTATGTATGAATTACCACCGTTTTGCAGTTTCTCTCTATTAACAGCAAAGCTATGGCCTTAATTGATTTTGAAACGATGATGTTACCAGCTCCTTTTTGAGAAAGATAATGTAGCTCTTTAGCAATTAAGCTATTTTATTGATAAAACTGCAAGGGCAGCGCTAAATAGTTGTTTGAGCGCTAAAAAGAATGTCTGTGTGTGCGCATAACATGATCTGTGCAAGTGACTAAACATTTGTGCATGAGGTACAGTGAAGACAGCGCATTAGTTTAGAACTCTTCTAATTTTTATTTTTTAAACGTAGAGAGTGTGTTGATTTGTGCAATGCTAACCTATCAGCAATGTTAAGATGTTTTTAATATATTAGAATGAGTACATTACAATCTAAATGTATTAGAACGAGTACATTATTATTTATGGGCTTAAAAAAACAAGATGCAAACAATCAGAATATTGTACCTGGTGGGGAGTGCCCAATGTAAACATGAAACATATGCCATTACCTATATTGTAATGTGGTACAGTTATGGAGAAAAGAAAGAAAGATGAGAATTTAAAACACTAAAAGTTACAGCTACAATACTACTCAACTACAAGCAGCCTGTAAAACATATGATGGGCCAGTGCAAGCAAAAAAATAAATAAAAATAAATAAATAAAAACAAATACAACAACAACAACAACAAAAAAATCCATAAATCACCAGCATACAATAACAATAGGATGGATTGGAGATGATTGCGGCCACACACACACACACACGTGAGCCAGTAGGTCAGAATGTGTGGACATTTGTAATGAGAGCCATGTATGCACAGTTCAAGGTTCACAGGATGCAGTGTTTGCACAGGGGTGTGGAAAAAAGGGCAGAGGGGTCAAACCAAATCTAAAGAGAGTGGTAGAACATGCAAAATAAGGAGATCTGGAGACTCATCATCAAGAACGTCAGCATGGCTGCTATATTGGAGACCCTCGAATGTAAGAGTTCAGCACAGATGGTCAGGAGGGTAATTGGTGTAATACCAAACAGGTGTGGGCTAAAAGTAAATTATAAACTAGCAGGCAGGCAGAACCAGAGTGCAACACTGCAATGGACAGAAAAAACACTTTCAGATGTTTCTGTGGCACTTCCAGGCTACCTTTCATAAAGCTGAACGCATTGTCCATAATAAACTGAACTGGACAGGGTGGGACAGAAAGGCAGCTAGCCCAGCGGAAATGGCAGTGGTGTCACAACTTAGACGGCTGGTTAACTATGGTGAAGTGTAGGAAGAAAAGGTCTCCCAGCAGAGGTCTGACCTTTGGAGGACCACAGCCCAGTGTGGGATCAAATGCAATTATCACCCACACATTCTCTCCTCTGAAATTTCAAAGGGGTTCTGCTGGTGTTGATAGTCTGAGGTCTCACTAGCATAATAAATGAAAGAAAATTAATTTTCCACACTTCAGAAAAGTCAGCTTCACCAAGAGACTACATTCAGACAGCCCATTTAAGACGAAACAAAGACATGAGTGCATTCATTTTTATTCAGTCTACTGCGAACCCTTCAAAAATACAAACCATATACATGACTTCACACATCAACGTTGAGTTCTATAGATGAACATGTCTTTTCATGCAATGGAATGTCCTATAGAGGGAGACAGGATCTGACAAAAGATTAACAACCTCAGATTTTAGAAATATTCTCATCCGTTGTGTGATGACAATCAGCTAGTTTTCCACATTTTCTGATGTAGTGTTTTGAGTGGTTTTTATCGTTGCTATGTCTTACTGATACAAATCAAATGTGTCCAGCATGTCAGAGTTTCTATGACATCCTGGTCTCTAGATGTGGTTTGAGTCGCTCTTTAAATGTAAGTCTATGGGGCTGTTTACACCTGGTCACTTCATGCGTTTTGTCTGATCGGATAGCTATCCGATTGTGAAAAGACCAGGTGTAAATGCCCTCCGAAACGCATTCGAGACAGATATAAATCCGATCGCTCAAACCACTTCAGGAGGTGGTCTGGGCCACATTCCAGACGAAACTGGACAAGTGTAAATGCATCTGGCTGTTGAAACCACGTATGTAAATTTTACTCCTCCCAAAATGTTAAAATAAACGTGAGAGCGTGTTATAGGCTATAATGACATTATAGTCAGATATGACAGCGCTAATGCAACAAGCATCGCTGCGGACGAGTAGCTGAGCATCTCTTCAGCAAGCCAACACGCAAACTGCCACGAATGAAACTGAAAGTAAGACACAGACGGTCAACACACAATCATCTTCATTAAAAGTAGTAAGACAACTTATCTTTCCAGTGCTGACACCGCACTCTCTCCTATTGCGGTCTTTGATCTTTAAATAAGCCGATAATTAATAAAATGCAGCGCTTATCTTTTGATTTCGTTGACGTGAACTCCGTTAAATTTAAATATAGCACGGGAATTGAAGATCGTATTTATATCCGTTTTGTGAAGACACATTTATGTGGCCAAGTGTACATGGAAACGTTTTAACAAATCAGATAGATATCCGATCAGCGAAAACACATGAAATGACCAGGTGTAAACAGGCCCTATGCGATTCTTTTGCCTGTTTAATTGTCTACCAGGTGAGAATCACAAGTCTGATCACTTAAAGTAACAGAATCTCTCTTTAAACAGCCACACAAATTCTTGTGTTTTAAACACGTACTATGTCTTTATGAACAGTCTGAATCAAAGTTTTGGTGTAATGGACTGTCAATGGAAGGACATACATCTCTCAGGTTTCATTAAAAATATCTTCATTTGTGTTTCCAAGATGTTTCCAAGATAAAAGTCTTAAATGACACGAGGATGAAAATAATGAAGGAATTTCCATTTTTGCGTGAACTGTCCCTTTTACTTTATGGTAACTTTAAGACAACCACCAATAACAACCAAAAGTTGAAAGCAATATTTTTATTCATATTTTTAGCACAGAGAATCTTTTCTTCTGAATATTTCTACAGTTCTAACGGTATCTTTCAAACTGTGTAAGACCAGGGTCAACAACTTCCTGTTATATATTGGTTAACAAACCTTTTCTTTAATTTACTATGCTCCCAAAAAAAAAAAGCTTGTAAGGAATGAAAGATGGAGACAAATTCAGATAAATATGTAAGCTTCCAGGATTCAAACCACTGTGACTGCATTATTAACTGAATAGGTTGATTTTTTTTAAATTTTAAACAGCCTACCATATATTCTAAAACAGAAAAAGTTTCAAACGAATGAAGAGAGAACAGACTAGTGTACAATTAAATAATAGGTTGAGTCATGACCAAAAAAAAAAAAAAAAAAAAAATTAAAAGAAAGGGGCCACAGGGCCTACCCCCCATTTAGTGTGCCAGTTCCAATAGACAAGCATACAAATGAGAATACTACTGCCAGTCACTCCTATTCTATTCATAGAGTCCTTTTGTAATAGCTCCCTGCTCGTCTTTCAGCTTGCATTGAAAGCTTTCTTCAACCTCTTTTCTAGCTTTGGGCACATGTTCAAGTCGAGTGACTATGCGGGCAAAGCACAAGAATCTTTCAATGGTGCCATACTTTGCCCTGTTATTTTAGAAGCAGCTGTAAGGCGTCTTTAATGGGGAATGATTTTACTTGATACAGGCTGTGGTTTCAGGCTTGGTGGCATTCCAGTCAACCATTATCTCTTCTACCATCACTAGTGAAAATTTGATATGGTGTGCTGAGCAAAGGGCAGAAAAATCCTATAATATAGTGCCCACTTTCCACTACTTCAGTAGATGTGATGCTCTCTATGGATCACTAATGGATCTTCCATGTACCGCAGGCAAAAACAGAAGTATATGCACAGGGAACTAAATGCAATTGATGCATTAAGTGAAACAATCTTTGGAATGAATTGACAGTAAATAATCTTTTGTATTTTAATCAGTAGCTTGTCATCTGTAAGTAAACTAGACTTTTATTTTAATCCCAATTTGGCCACAACAGATGAGCAACATGGGTGTGTGGGAGGCACAGGAAGCCCCAGGTGCTTCAGCAGGGGTATAATAAGTGTCTAAGTGTGTGTTTATTTATGTGTGGTGACCAAAACTCCATGAAACTGCCCAGCGGTGAAGGATTTATAGGCTCAGACAGAGGCAAGCACATTTGGAGAAATAATTACTAACACAGCCAGAAAGTATCTCAGTAAATGACAACCCCACATGAGCACTGCTAGGAAGTTCTGGGTGTCCTTAAGAGTTGTGCTGCTTTCCCCAGGTTTGTTGAAGTCAACATGAAATCAAAAGTGACAAAACGTTCTTCCTTAATAATTGTGGTCTTTGTGCAGACTTCTTCAGTGCACACTATTCCAAAGAAAAGAAGTTTGTCTTTGAAATCTTTCATCAAAATATAATCACTCACTCGGACACGTAACTTTATTTCCTCTTATGTCATCAAGGCCACTTAAAGGTGGGGTAAGCGATTTCTGGTAGCCAATGTTGATATTTGAAAATCACCAAAACAAACACGCCCCTACCCCAAAAGGGTCTTGCCCCTATTTTGATAGCTCCGCCCCACATATACGTACGCAACCCAGGCAAGGATTAGTTCTGAGAAACAAAGCAAAACCAATGTTATACCGTGTCTACACCAGATGCGAGCGGCACGACAAAATACTAGGGCTGTGACGGTGGCAGATTTTTATAATGGGCCAACTACCGGCAGTGACGCGGTGTTATATTATATATATATATATATTTTGAAACTTTGTTTTGTTTCAAAATTTACATTATATATATAAAATATAAAAAACTCAGAAAACTCATTACCAAACACCAATGACTTGTACATATGGGTACAGTCATTTTAGACACTTCCAAAACTGTTGCAACAGAGATGGAAATATAATTTTTAAATAACACGAATTATGTTTCCATCTTTGTTGCCACCGTTTTGGAAGTGCCTTATTCTGTTCTAAACAAACGTACGTGTTTATTTTAGCACTTCCGTCAGTGAACACGGCAACACGCAGCCAGCAAAACACTAGGCTATCAAAGAAATACAGTTAAATAAGAAAGTAGCCTAAATAAGTAGACTTAGTAACAACTTCATTCACATGCTGGAAAATCTGCATTGGCCTGATAACAATTAGAACGTAAACACTAATGCTTAAGCCTACCTTGGCTTTTATATAATGTTAGATTTAAAATTCTTTGACAGAAAACAAACATGTTGATATTGTCAAGTTTAAGGGAGGATCTCATTGGTGTTACAATGTTTCCAGCCGCACTGAACACGCGTTCAGATGGTGCTTGTTGCGCAAATGCATTTTAAGCAGCCGTGGTCAGGTATCTTGCCTCATTATTCCACCACCAAGCAAGCGGGTCTTCGCTGACCTCCTCTCGCAAATAGCAACTGGAGACGGCTCTTGAGATATGAAGTGCTCGCTCATTTAACGGGCCACACCGCAACAGCTAAAGTCTGTCTACACTGGACGCGACAAAGCGACTGTTAAAAATCATTTGAACTTTGTGTCTGCACGTCATAAATAAAACGAGGCATCAGTTTACTGTCGAGGATTTGTCGTGCCACACCACATCCAGTGTAGACAGCATTACTGATTATAATTGTGTTCTATTGTAGGCTGAGTGGTAGGGCTGTGCAATTAAATCACATTCGATTATCATGCGCATCTCGTCAGTAAAGCCGGTTCGCGTTCATTATTGCAGATGAATCACCTGCGATAATTAACGCGACATTGCCTAGCTTGCCAGTGAACTACGGCTATGTGTATTAACTGCCGTTCCATTTGAAAGCAGGTGATGGAGATTTAATACTAATCAAGGAACCGGCTTTACTGACGAGATGCGCATGATAATCACATACGATTAATTGCACAGCCCTACCACGCAGCCTTTATTTCATTACAGTACACCATGTCATCACACTGAAAAATTGAAACAGGCTGCCGGTTTAAGGTCACCTACATTCTTTACTAATGAAACACTGTAGATATCATCATCTGAAAAGTGTTTGTTCCATTCCAAATGCTCACGGAGGTAACAGATAAAAGCAACTGTGACGATTAACATCAAACAAGATTACAAAGACAAATCCTAAGGCTATTCTTCAATCCAGACACAACCGCTCCTCAAAAGCAATGGAACGTAAAGTTACGTATATTATATTACATTCGTTTTTAAACATGTTTATAGGCACCACATCATAGGGCTTTCAGTCTTTGGCTCCTAAGCAGAAACCTTTAGGAGCCAAATGACCTTTTTAGATGAAAAATTATAGATAAACATGTTCAGAAGTCTTCAATTCATTGAGTCCAGCTTGTTTAGGCCTACCTTTTAACAACGATCACTTCTATGTGCTAGAGAAGTTTTAGTAAAACTATAACTAAAGACAATTAAAGTTAGACAAACTACATTTTTTATAGTTGTGATTATAAATTTGACTTAATTTGTTCCATATAAGTAGCACTGCTTTGCAAGAATATTTAAAAAGTAACCAATACTATTTTTAAATATTTGAATTTTTAGAATAACATTTATTAATTCCTTAGATCCAACACATGAATATATATCTTTATTTGCATTGTGTATGTAATAACCAGTCAGAAAATAAACTAATGTAAGATTCAAAAACCTAAAGTACACATCTCAGTAAGAGTTCCTGATCCATCTCACAACTGACTCAAAGACTTAATTCATATGCATAATTTGTTCACAAATCACACTATCACAAATAACAAAATTTTCCTGGACTGTTAATAATGGAGCCCTGAGGTGGTCTAAACGATACTGCTCAGTGTTGCCAAGCACACTGTTGTCGCGGATTGTTTTTTCAGTCCGTGAGTTGAAGTGACAGCAGCAGAATTACACGCCCTTGAGAATAAGTTAACCTTGAAAATGCTTCATCTACATTCAAAACACTTCAGTTAAAGGTCTGAGGGTCAATGTGAGGCCCAAATGCACAGAACCACCAGAATTAGCATACCATCAAAGCACTACAAGTATAAAATGTTTCACTTCATTTTAAGTCCACTCACGTATTCTCACGGCTGGACTTTACTTCAGGTTCTTTGATCAGTTTTAAAGCAGTGACAATCCTTTCTTTTAGTGCCCCATCACCGAGTTCAGCTCTCAGCTCATTAATAAACATTAGTTTCCTGCAGGCCTGCTTTTCCTGAAGCCAGGGTCTGAAGGATCACTTGGACGGCTAGGCTTGAGTCTGTGGAAAGTGCATTGTTTTGAAGAGACAGGTTCCAGATTGTCATGGCTGAGCTGTGGCAGCTCGGTAATGAATCTTGCTTGGTGCTCAAAAGGAGTCAGTGCCAGTCATTAATTACAACCATATGAGTCAGTCCTACTACAGCTGCCACCGCAGTCAAGCAAACAGAGCTTGCTCCGTAAGAGGTATCCTCAGAACTCTCCGCCTTCACTGGAACAACATAGCAGTACAGCTGCTGCTTAAGTAAACAATCTTCTACGTGTATGATACGAACAAGGGAGGGTTCGCTTACTCATCTGAGAGGAAGGCCAAGCTGGTTTATAGCTGCAACACAGTACAACGTAGTTGAGAACTAAAGACACTGTGATAAGCCTATACCCGTAGAGACTAGTTTATTGTACACTTGACAACTGGCAATGCCATGTGTTGCATTGTCGTCATAAATTTTATGCAGACTCAGATTTCAAACCTTTCATTACACAGCTGTACATACGTGCATTTGCAATATGCAGGAAACCTGTCAGCTCAAGAAATAAATCTATAATGTTCTTACTTTTCACTGTATATGATTAAATATAGCAGAGAGCGGGATGATTTGAGCCTGCGGGAAAGTTGAGCCACCCCTTATTTCTAGGCAACCTTAAACAAAATTGGTGATGTGCCCACAAATATATGAAGAGCTATCCATGAAATAATTGGTCTACATTTAGGTTCAAAAAACTGTTTTTTGCTGTTCACAATTATTTTTTAATGTTCAAGGACTCATAGCTCTTGTGTCTGAACAATAACAGACAAATCTGAAAAAATATCACATATGTGTTTGTGCTTTAGAAAATTATAATATGAAGCTATACTGTTAGCATCATGTTAGCTCTAAACTGTTGGATGATACAGGTTTGTTAAAATGGTAGGAGTCGGGTAATTTGAGCCAAAAGCCCTGGGGTAAGTTGATCACCCCTTCTTATGTAAGTATTATTTTACTCTATTTCCAAGTTACATTTCGTTAATTTTAGACAAAACATTTTTGATTTTGTTTGTGTTGAATTAGATTTTTCTTCTGAAAATTTAAATAGGCCTTGTTTATGAAAATTGGCCACTGAAGTTATCAAAATGTATCTCCCTGCACAAGGCTCCAGTCAATCACAAGATTTTAAGAAGTCATTTTTATTGAATTTCTCTTCTTTTGATATTGCATGAGCTGAAAATGTTCAGTTTTACTTCAGCATAATCAGTGGCAGAGTTTAACTCCATGTGGCTCAACTTACCCTCTCCCTAGGCTTAATACAGGGCTCTAGACTGCGACCAAAATGGTTGCATTTGCGACCATTTTTTGAGAATGTGCGAGTTAAAATTTGACGTGGTCGCATTTGTGTGAGTGCATGGTCTGCGCTGCTCCAAAGTGTCTGCTTCATGCAGCGTGTTGCAGAGCGGCGGCACATTGTAGCAGGAGTCAGATTTCATTGATCACGTGAAGAGAGGCGCTTTCAGCGCGAGCGCTTCGTGGGTAGAGCCTGGTTTATACTCGCAGTGTCAGCACCAGAGATGATGAACATGTTGGTATTCTTGTGGAAAAAAAAAAAGCACGAAAGTCCTGTCAGCGACAGCCAGTTTAGTTTTACTTTTCTTTTTATTTTCATTTTGAAAAGCTTGTTATCTTTACTTTTTACCTCACGTTACCTTATGGAGGCTTTCCTTATTTTTTATTATTATTTATTTGATTCCTCAGTGTTTGCTAAACATTCTGTAATTTATTAGTCTGTATATAATACAGCATGTGATGTATCCTATGCCATGCCTCGTTTTATTTGTTTATGTTAATAAAGGTTACGTAAGCTATAGTTTGTCATTGTAGCCTACTGTTTTATTGTTGTTGTGCTTTTTAATTAAGAATAACAATGAATCCATCTTTTGTTTTAGTCCTAAAAAGTGAAAAATGTATAGATATGAGCAAAACAGACAATTATCTTTTCTTGTAAATCGTGACACCAAGATCGCAAATTTGAAAGTGAAAGCGCACGAAAAGAGGAATTCCTGTTCACAAAATTTAAAATCACAAATACTGATGAAAAAGAACGGGTTAAATGTTAAACAACTATGAACTATGATAAAAGTTCTTCAGCATGCATTGATTAATCAAATGTTGTAGCAATAAATAAAATAAATAAATAAATAAAATAAACAAAAATTGCGACCAAATTATGTGCTCGTGCGACCAACTGAGAAAGTTAGTCGCAAAAGAGCGACCAGTGGGAAGAATGAGTCTAGAGCCCTGTTAATATACACCTCACTGGGGGCAAGTTGAGCAAAGAAACCACTTTTCATTTGGAAAGCCATATTTTGAAAGAAGTTTAAGATTCAAAGTGATTATTCCCAAAGATGCACCACATCCTGAAATTTATGTACAAAAGTTGGACCCGTTACTGCCATGTGCTCACTTAAAAAAAATAAAAATAAAAAAAATATCGCAAGTAAAAACTAGCTCAACTCAACCTGCTCTGCCCTATAAGAGGAAATGTCTGAAATTTCATCTTAACGATTATCAGGCCACCCAGAGTATGTGATTTTTGCATGTGGTTTCAGTTGTTCCTACATTTTGTTGTGAATTAAGAATACAATTTAACACAAAACTTATTGGTGAATTATGATTTGAGAAAATGCTTGCATGCAAATTTCATGCACAAATGTGCGCACATACACACTTAGAGAATGAGACCCAGTATACTCAACAGACAGGAAAAAAATCAATGAAAAATGAAAAGACATGACAAAATCATTTACAAATCAAAGCCAATCAGAAGAGCGTGCATACGGTCTCATTCTCTCTTCAAGCAAAATAAAAAAAATATCACAGTTTGAACATTCTTGTTTTCTTTAAATTACTTTCTAAGATCTGAGGTAAATTACGAATGACCTTTTTTATTATGGCTGAAAGTCAAGCAAAATAATATTCAAACTCAAATGAAACCTTCACTAAAACACAACCAGGCTGCCAGTCACAACATCGCAGACATGGAAGTCCTTCCAGAAATAGAATCCCTTGTTGATTACTGCATATTTCCATCGTAGTATTAGTAATGAAATAGCGAAAAACTATATGACAAATGTACTTTCTAACTAGCCCTCAAGTTTTGTGGTGAGTCAGTGGACACACTTCATTAAATGAGATCTGCGCATAACACTATAAATTCGGTCTCATGTCCATTCTTGCTGTTTTTCTGAGTGTCAGGATCAACCCTGCATAAACACATTGATTTAAATCAGCAACTCACTCACCTCCCTTTCACGCTGCCATGGAAACTACTGATAAAAGACTGGGCCAGGTCAAATACCTCAACCTCTTGAGGTCTGTCCTAATATGGAGTCAGAGGAAAAAGCCTGTTGAAGATAAAGACAAAGGCCAACATCTCCAAGAGATGTAACCTTTCCTTTTGACAAGAGTTAGGCAGTGATATTGAGGTTTTTGGTGAGTGGAGAACACTCCTCAAGACTGTTTACACTGCGAGATCAGCAAGATGAAGATTGCTCTGGAAAAACACCAAAGAGAAGAAGTCAAATAGCCCATCACAAGAGTAGCCCTGCAGAGAATGATTCTCCAGGGGTTTGTATCATTTGAGCATGCAGCTCAGATTTTTGATCCAAGACAGAAACTCACTTGGCTAGAAGAACTATACAAGAAACTGTAACAAAATTGAGCTGCTACTTTTCTCAAGTTTCTTGTGGACTGGCCGAATGTGTCAGTGTTCAGAACCTCTCTAAAGTTTTGCTTGTAGACCTTGCAAAAACCTAGGAATCATCATGAATTAACCACGTATTTTAAAAATATGAATCTAAAAGTGAATCCATGAGCTGAATTTGTTAGTGCCATGCTATACCATTTGATCTACAGGAAAGCTTGTTATTCCACATTACACCCAAGGAAAAAAAAAAAAAAAAAAAAAAAAAACTTTTCCGATTTCTAACTCAATTTTCCTTTGAGGCTTTCACCAAAACCATTTAATCTTTAATCTCACAGGTATCAGACATGGTAAACAAAGAACTGCAAACCAGCAAACAACCATTTTTACATGATCTAATCAATTTCCAGTCATGCACTTTTTCTTAAATTACAAGGTCATATTTTACTCTGAAACACATTATTATTACATTACATTACAGACGTCAAATTGACTGTGAATACATTTATAATAGAGCTACAACAATCTGTCTGATGCATCTATTCAAGAAGTTTCCACTTTACAGGAGAAAAATGTTTCATAGGCAGCAAGTTTACATCGTAAATCAGAGTGGATGTGTTTCGTGAAACATTCCATGTATTGCCATATACTGTGCAAGGCCATCTAATGATCCCCCAAAATAACTCAGACACAAGAGGGCTGACGCTGGCTGTTAGCAATGAAGCGCTGGATAGTTGAGATTTTTCATCCCTATGGTGGTGGGACTCTGAAGGAGAGAGTGAAAGCTTTCTCTCTTTACTATAACAGCATGAGGCTGGATGAGGCAGTGATGTCACAGGGGAAAGCCATAGATCCTTACAAGGGAGAAAAAAATAAATAAAAATCATTGTGGTAAACAAAGCTTTTTAAAAATATTTACCTCATTTACTTCTCACCCTCTTTCATTGCTCCTCTGATACTTTGAGATGACTGTGCTTAAAGGGGTCATATGATGTGATTTCAAGTTTTCCTTTCTCTTTAGAGTGTTAGAAGCTGTTTGTGCATAGATAAGATCCCTGAAGTTGCAAAGACTAAAGTCTCAAAACCAAAGAGATATTCTTTATAAAAGTTAAGACTTGACCATGCCCACCTAAAACGGCTCATTCAAACACGCCTCCACATGTCTATGTCACGGTGTGGGGAGATTTGCAAAACACCGCCCAAATGCATCCAAAGAAAGAGGGCGGGACTTTTATTCTCACTGTAGTATTGTTACTGCCGCCAGCGTCATGTCCTGGAGACATTGTGTTTCGTTGTGAAAGCAAAACTACGTTGTTTGGGCTTCCAAAAGGGGACACAACTAGAATTCAGTGGTTAAATTGTATTTACAACACAGTTCCAGAACAGTTCAACCCAAATATTCGAGTGTGTGCAGCAAATTTTACGGAGGACTATTTCCTGAACCTGGGAGTAGCCTGTCAGCTGTGCTCAAAGACTGTTTCTATAAAGTGGGGCAATTCCAACTTTGCAAGGACAGTCTGGCACTTCTGACTCACAGCCTGTAAGTATGTTTTCATATTTAAAGAATTTGCCACTGACTATTCAAACGTGAGTTTTGAGCTGTGTAGAGTAGTGCTTGTTTGTCGTTTCTCCGATCACAAATGCAGACATGGTAATGTTTACGTGGCGCAATGCAATGCGACGCGTAAAAAGACAGTATAAGTCATTATAATCAGTAATTATGTCCCCACTGGATGCAACAAATGCCTCGTTTGTAATGGGTTTTATTGTTTTTGTGTCGTCGCGCCGGGACACGGCATCACAATACTGTAAGGGGCGTAACATTTCCGTCTCACGCTTGAGGTATTCGGCCAATCACAATGCACTGGATAGCTGGCCAATCAGAGCACGCCTCGCTTCTCAGAACGATGAGCTTTGTAAAAATTGGCGCGTTTCAGAAAGGTAGGGCATTGAGGAGCAACAATAATGTACAGTATGTGGAAAACAATGTTTTTTGAACATTAAACCGCATAAACACATTGCATTACACCAAATACACAAAATAATGTTCTTTTTAGCAACGTCATATGACCCCTTTAACATATACTCAGCTCATCAGTACTGATTTTATACTGATCTCCACAACCAATTACTTCTAAAATTTCATTATAGTCATGAGATCAATGACGTGAATTAAATTATATTTTTCTCAGGCAGCACATGACTGCCAAAAGCAAAACATCAATTGAGCAAAAACTGGCTCTGAAACAGAAAACAAGTGTTTTAGCAACCACCATCAAAACATGGCTTTCACCAGCAGTCTCCATAAGAAGCCTGTGCGTTTACTTTCATGCTATACTGAGTGAACTCAAGGATCTGAGAGGGCAGATTGTGATACGAATGTAAATATCACATCAAACATTGCCTTTCATCGTTTGCAGTAATCAGCAGTGAGATCTCCTTTCACATACATCAGAGTCACTATAGAAAATGTATAGGATGAGGTTATTTGCAGTGACATAGCTCTGAAAAAGAAAAAAAGAGAGGGGAAGGGGACAAGATTAAGATCTGTGAAAAGAATTACAGAACTCCTGAAAGCTCAGACAGGAAATGACAAGAGCATGACAGAAAAAGCAAGCAAGAGGAAAGAAATAAGAGGTAATGTAAAAAGTGGAGACATAACTTTCAATGTAAGTGAGCCATCTGCAATTTTGGAAAAACATAGAAAATAGTAGTAAAGTTTTTAAAAGTTTAGTTTCTATTCCAAGATTGCAGAGAAAGGATGCAAACACTACACTCACACACAAAAAAGGACAATTAATTGATATCTGGGTCAAGATATGATTCTTTGTGATAATTCGGTGTACAATTTTCACTAATTTACTTTATTGGTTTATCTCTTTTCCCCAAAATATTTGTGAAAGTTTTTACAAAAAAATAATGGAAGGAGAATGTCAATATAATATCAATAACCAGTAGTCCACCACTAGTCCTTACTCCAGAAACTGAAGCATTTGCTTTCAAAACATTACATCTGCAATAGCGATATTGAGGAGATTTAGGCATTGCCACAAAATAGTCAAATATAAATCCATTTGACTACAAAGGAAAAACGGAGACGTACATTTATTCAAAGCACCAAAAAAAATGGCATCCATATAACCACAACCATAAACTTTTAAGTCAAGGATTCCTCTGAGTCACAGAACAGGATCTCTGAACCATATCAGTGGTAATCAGACTCCTGTGAGGAACAGTGGACACCTGATTCTCTGAGGCACTGGCAGTGCCAAAACTACAGGCTGCTGATGTCCCTGTGATAAATGCATTCAGGGACTTCTCCTACTTACAGCCCCATGCTTACAAAGGCCCTCAGTCTCCTGAAGCATAACAAGGTGGTTTTGATTCCAAGATGGGCAGCACCCATTGTTGAACCAGACAGAGGGGGAAAAAAAATCATGTTAAGAGAGAATGACACAGTGATTGTTGGCAATTCTTGTGTGAAGTTCATGCTGTACGTTATTACTTGATATAAAACCTTCAGGTTCAAAATGAATGCAGTCGTTTAAGGATCCCAGAAAGAACAATATGAAAGTAACACAGCAAAAGAGCAGTTTCCACTTCCCCCTAAAAGAAATTTTAAAGAGCTCCATTCCAGCGCCCATCACAAGACAAATGCAAGAGCACCCCGCATAAAACTACAAGTGACATCTTGATTATAATAACCTGATATGATCATCAAAGAGTGTAAAAGCCCACCATAAAGTTCATCAATCATCACTGAGGAGACACAGCAATGCAGTGCACCAAGAAAGAGTCACTCGTAGCTATGAGCTCTGTTCCCAAAGCCAGTCGTGACAAAAAATATGCAGGTCAGCTTTACAGAGGATAACAGAGGTATGAGACCAGAGGGGGACAATCATCTTTCAAACCTGTTTGCATTTCAGAAAAGCTAAATAAACCCACATAGTGCCTTCACAATTGGATTCTTGTTACCAACATTCAAAGAAAACCCTTTCCATTTTAATTACCTTTGGCGAATTTAAACAAACTATTATGTAAAATAGGTTTAAGTTGTGTTCTTTAAATAGATGAGCATTATATCAGCCCTCATGCTCTTTTTTGATATAAGCATCAGCCATTAATATACCAACATTGGTCAAAAACACAACATGTCTTGAACATCTGGTTGGCTTACATCATTTACAAAATTCAAAGCATTCAAATGTAAAAAGTTTAAATACTGCCTCATTTGAAACCTTATACTCCATATGGCAACATTCAGTGTTCAAGCTTTCAAGCTAAATGCTACAGCATTTGCATCACATTACATAAATGCCACATATAATTTCTGTTTTATTTTCAGTCTAATAGAAATTGCTCTCAATTTGAGCTGAAAGGGTAAACCCTCAAAACAAGTTCAAACAAGGCTGCTTCAAAAAGCCCTTGTCTCCGCTTCCTCTTTCCAGCAGGAAATTGATGCTCCAGCCCCCAACCCTTTCATTAAATATGCTGTGACATTAGCAATGATAATGACTGCTTATAGGCCCAGTCACAAATACACGGCAATTAACAACCACTAATCAGTTCTCACTGCATTAATCACAGTGGTGCTGAATCAAAAATCTACTCTGAATACAAACATATCAAGGGCATCCCAAAGCCTTTTATCTTCAAGAACAATGAATGCATTAAATTATTCAGAGTACAAAACATCTAGTTTGGCCCTTTAGTCTGGAAAGAGGACTATATTCAATTTCTGCACAAATTTAACATTTACGTTTTACGCAGAGCCATTAAGTCATAAACAAACACATATACAACAATATGTTGTTAACTAACTGCATAATTATACTTATAGTTTTCCATTAGGATTACAAGAGTATGAGAAATGTATGAAAATGCACTCTTTCATTTAACCCTATAAAGCCTACTGTATCATATTTGATGCATGAATTTCTAAAGCTTCATGATCAAAACTTTGCTGAAAACCTGCTGTACAAAATCTTCAACATGATTTCTACTCTCTAATAGATAGTTTAAGGCATTTTAATAGTATTCTAAAAACTACCTGTGGTACACACCTTCCATACTTTTTTTTAGAGAGAAAATCATGTAAAAAATATGAGTTTGAAATATATACAACAGGTTTTTGATGAAATTGTACATCTCTCAATCAGTATTGTATTGCATTGCATTTGACCCCCCAAAATACACAAATTTGATAAAACTAGACATTTAAATGTCACCATACTAAGACATATTATTGAGAGATATAGAGTGAAAACAATGCATTTTATGCAAGTAGTCTGCTATAACGTTATAAAAATCTCTGATTCTCATTACAAGCTTAAAGGATTGGATTAAGTACTTTTTGGCTATATAAATACTAACAGCGGCAACAAAATGCGTTCCAGGGTTAAATGTGCCTTGCATTTAGTGTTTACTAACTGGTCTGACATAAAGCAGAAAACTTCTGAGGAAAAATCCATTGTGTGGCTTGTGTGTCAACTAATTCTAACACACACCAATGAAAATGAATGACTCAAATCAGCTCATACACCTCTGCTCTGCATCTTGTGCATGTGTGTGATATAAACCTTACAAATCACCACATGATTAACACAAGCATGGAAAGCAATGGAATACACTTGGAAAACTTTCCAGCAACCAGTTTCGACCTAATGACAAACCAAATGGCCTTTAATTCTTGTTAAATAGCATGCCGAATTATAACCTCACAAAACTACTTTCACATTTCTGAGCACTTATTAGCGATTTTCTTAAAAATAAACTGATGTTACAAGGACGCTGTGGATTGTTTTGGCCTATCAAAGCTAACATATGGAGAGCTAACCAACTACAACAAAGTTTTTAGCAGTTTGTGAGCATGTTTGAAACTACTTGTGTGAGTCTGGACACTAAACACACACAAGAGTTAGCTTTTAGTAGTTAGTTAGAGGCAATTAAGTTAGTTTGACAGAGTGCCAAAAACTTCTAGTTCCCAGTAAAACTTTGGATAGAGCAGGAATATAGTTGAGCAGACGAAGAAATAAAGTAAACGCACCCAGGAGTTTCTTGACCTCTTCCTCGCTCATAAAGACGTTCACATTCGGCCTGTTGTTATTGTTTATGCCCGGTGCATTGCTCGGGTTTGCGAGGCATCGGGCCCCTTCGAGAAGCAGGAGGAAAAAGAAACCCCCTAGTCTCCACAGTACCGTATGCGGCCAGCCCCGGGACACCGCCGCCGCCGCGCCTCCACCGGAGCCCCGCGCTGGCGGAAACATCACAACCCACCGTCGCGTCAAAAAGTCTCTGCGATCGAACCGCGCCACGGAACCTCATCCAAAGCTCGAGCTACTGCTTCCCGAGGGCGACATGATAGTGGGTTTGACGACGGCGCTCTCTGTCGACCCCTCACCCGCCGCAGATAGCCGTCCAGCTAACTTCTGTTAGCTCGCGCTCAATCTCAGTGGCGGGACCCGCTGGACGCTGTTAAAGCGCTGTGTTTCTCCTGGCAGAAAGTCCTTAGCTTCTGTTTCTTAAAATAAAAAGTCGGGGGACAAGCCACAAAAACTATCCCAAACAGCCCTAAAAAGTGTCCTCCAGATCTGTCCTTTCATGGTCTTCCCACCCCCCCCAATCTCAGTTTTCATTGAAGAAAGGGGGCGGGGGGGTCATTTAAAACTAGTGCGCGCACGCACCGACGTTAACGGGCGCGCTCCTGGGGTGGTGTGTGTTTAATGTAATAATAATAATAATAATAATACAGGCAGGTGACAACTGTGAGCTTTTTTCAACTTTCCAGAGGCGGACAGTGAAAGCTGTAAAAGTACTTTTCAAGTGTCTGTACTTTATCAGTGTTTATCTTTTGAAAACTTTTACTTCACAACATTCCAAAGCATAATATTGTACTTTTTACTGCACTAAGTTTCATATTAAATATCATTTAATACTTAATTACATTAGAAATTGAGTACTTTCTTACTTTTACTCACGTAAAAGTAATTCAAAGTTTTAGTTGGATACAAAAAAAGTGTCACTTTAAATGTTCTTAAGTATTAAAGTAAAAAAAAAAAAAAAAACTTATGAAATGTAGTGCAGTAAAAATTACAACATTATGCTTTGGAATGTAGTGAAGTAAAAGTTTTCCAAAGAAAAACACTCTGATAAAGTACAGATACTTTTTATCTTCACTACTGTCCACCTCTGCTTTCAACCAAAGTGAAAGTTAAAAACAAAAGTATCTAAATGTTTCATTGTATCTCCTACATTAAAAAGTATAAAGTTAAAATGTAATGTGGCTCTGTACATCAATATTGTTTTTTTTTCTTTTCTTCTTGATTGTTTTAAAATGCAGCAATAACAAAGTATGTAATAAAGGTTACATTAGCACTGTACTAGTTTAATGGAATATACAGTGAAGGATCTGTGACCTGGAAAGAACTGAAGATATAATCTCAAACATAATATATCTGAAATTAATAATAATATCACTTTAAAAAAAACTTTAATTATTAAGGTTGATTTTATTTTATCACTATACTGTATTTCTCTAATGATATCACTAAGAATAATTATTTGATAAATTTCTGATGATGTACAAGAACCTTTGTTTCAGTTTGTTTCCTCAAATTGCAAATAGTTGTTTGTAATATGCAAAGAAACCATCATAAATCTCATTATAGACTTTATCCCATTTATCATTTATAAGATTTTGTTCTCTGTTTGTACACATTGTCTCTTGGACTGAGCATGGTCTCTGCTTTCGCAACCTCATACTTACGCACTTTTTATAGAACATGATAGTATTATGTATGTACATATTTATAGACATAAAAAAGGGTACAAAAGCTGTCACTGGGGCAGTAAAAAAAAACAAAAAAAAAAAAACAACACATTTGTACCTAAAGGGTCCCTATTGGTACTTGCACATTTGCACATATTAGTACCTAAGGTGTACATATCAGTACCTAAAAGGTACAAAAGTGTACCTTTTTGAAAAGATACCACCCCAGTGACCGCTTTTGTACCTTTTTTCTGAGATTGTGGTCAGAGCTAACCACATTTCATTGGCATTCTTTGTAGTTGTACTTTGCACAATGACAATAAAGCTGAATCCAATCTAATCTAATCTAATGGCATTAATGCAGTAACTTCAGTCCAATCCTTTGTGCAAATGCTTTCTTTAAAGACACAGTGAAGTTAGATCAGGAATTTGATATCCGTAACCATCTACTTCCTGTGTCACCACTCTTACCTGGGACCATAGACTTGAAGTTCAGTGAGCAAGATCCATGATATTTCACAAAACCAGACAAACTGTTTCAGGAAATTTTGACTCATGAAAGGAAGGTCCTTAAGATTTTTATTTACTTATTTATTTTTATTGTTTTGCAACATAGCGACACCTTGTGGCAATTTTGGGTCTAGCATAACCTCATCGGTTATCCTAAAACTCAGAATCTGTTTTCTGGATAAGAATGCCCACCACTAAAGTTTATCAATTAAAAATCCTTACATATTTTTCTACAGTTTCATATTACCCCCTCCCACCCGAGGCTTTATTTTTCCTTAAAAAGTGAAGAGACCATGAAGTTTTGACATTTTTATTATTAAAATATTCAACTACAAAAACAGACTATAAACACTATTTACATGGTAGCTAGCAGACAGTTTTCCTTTACACAAACAGAAACAATGGTATGACATTTTTTTCCCAGTATTTTGTGTGATCTTGCTGTAGGAGAGAACCAGGCTTGAATGAATGGCTGAATGAAAATACTTGTAGGTTTTGGAGACTGAACAGGCAATAATTAAAAAAAAAAAAGAATTCCCTGAGGGACTTGACGGCCACTAATTGTCAATATCACATAATATTTACATTTGAGGTATGCTATTTGATGCAGATAACTCCTAAATCATATGCTCAAGGTCATCTACAGATCTCGGCCCGTATTCGTCTAAGAATCCTCTCAGAGAGCTCCTATTTCATCTTAAAAATGTCTAACTAAGAATCGTAGCTTAAGAATGATTCAGGACCAATCTGAGAGCAATTCTGAGAGAAAAAAAATGACAAAAACTTTCATCTTAGTGAGGAGGTGGGGCTGACCTTGTTGCTAGGTATGATACATTCTTCTGAAGACTGTGATTGGTTGTCCAAGAAGAAAAAGAACACTTAAATAGGGTCTATTATAAGCCTATATATATATATATATATATATATATATATATATATATATATATATATATATACACACACACAACAATTTATTAGACCACCTGTCTTAAAGTGAGAAAACAAATATTTTAGGAATCTGTCAAAAACATTTTCAAAACTAAAAATTGTCATTTATTGGGCAAATAAACTGAAACAACTAAATAGTCTTCTATTATTCACACATAATAACAAAAAACCCTATATTTTATTGTTATTTTATATGGCCTCCTTTCGCCTTGATAACAGCTTGCATTCTTGCTGCCATTGTTTTTATGTACTTTTCCACAGTTTCTGTTGTTACTGACTTCCAAATAGTTTCTAGTTGTTCCCAAAGACTTGCTTTTGATGAAACGTTTGTTTGATCTACCTTTGAATCCATTAAATCCCAACAATAATTATATTTTAGCATTAGAAATACTACTGTGACTAAAGAGCTTACACGTACTGGAGGATTAATCATTACAGAAACATAAAAATAATTTTGGCAATCATCAATACTGTTAGTTTAGGGCAGCTGTGGCGCAAACCTTACATTGGGTGGTGGTCTAATAAATTTGTTAAGCACTGTATATATATTTGTCATGTCTCTAATAAGATGGGTAACAAACATGATCCCTGCACAATCTAATCTAGCATCTTAAGTCACTGTCATCCATTGTCTCCAACACATTTCTTTTTTAGAATTTTGTCACTAAGAGCTACTCTTTGCACTAAGAATTTTCATGAATACGGCCCTGGAGCTGTAAATGAACAAATATACGTCCATAGGACAATGTAGCCAATGAAAGGTGACCAGTGAGGCAAGAAAGTGTGAACAATGACGGTAATGCATCCTCATTTAAACTTAAGACTGAGAGAAGCAGTTACTCCCCAAAGTTGTCATTGGTTCAGCGTCCTAAAACAGAAAAAAACGCATTCAGTATGTGACAATATGGTTGTGTCCATTTCTATCAGAGATATAAAATATACTCACCACTATTGTTGTTGTTTTTGAGTTCTTCTGTCTGATGAGAGAGAGGAAAAAAGGTTGTTTAAAGGCTGTCTTAATTCCATGATTTAAATTGTGCAGTCATTTCCACCACGTTTACATCCACTGTACAGTGGAACCAGGAAGAACTGTGTACAATGGTTTATACGTACTTGGAGTCTTAGGCAGTAATTTCTCAGGCAGCAAAGGCTCACAGATCTCTCTAAAACAAACATCTTGCTGAACTTTATATATCCTTTTGTACCTGAGGGTGAAAACAGGTACTCAGCAAAAAGAGATACAATTATTGGATTAGACTGGAGCAAAACAGGACAATAGACATATCCAGACAACATATACTTACAAATAATGGCAGACACCATCCTCCCACACAGGCACACTCTTTGTTTCGGAGTAAAGGCGAGTACATGGGTGAGGTACTCGCTGACAATCTGAATGAAAATATACAAAAGGTGGAGTTGACTAAAGATCTTATTACAGGCAAAGCGACTAAAGATTATATTATTTTGCATTTTGTGAAATGATAGATTATCTTTTTTCAGACTGATGCTTTTAAAATTACTTTGGTGAAATACAGATTCTGGTGTCTAGGTGGTGGGATAATAGATAAATAATAAACTAAACAATAATAAATAAACTCAAGTTTAATTCTAATTTATTAGGTATTCATTGGTTTGTGTTTGCATGCTTGTGAATGAACAGATGCGGTTATACTAACATAGCTCACACCGTCTGCCCTTGAAACCAGCGGCACAGTTGCAGCTGAACAATTCGTTGATCTGCGCACATGTTCCACCATTCTGGCAGGGCTGAGTTCTGCAGTCTTGGGATGACTCTGAAATTTAATGAAATGTTTTTGGATACAAACACATAAGCACAATGCTTTGCTACATGCAAAGTTTAAACATTGGCAAGCTTGCAGCTTTTTCATGTTTGGGTTTATTTAGCTGCTCTTTTAAATACACAATCACATGCACATAAATATGCATTTTTAAACAGCTATAAGTCACTTTTTGGGGAGGCTGAAACCATAATAGATTGCTGATAGATGTGGTTTGTTTATGGTGACTGTCATGCTGCAGATTATTCAGAATACATGCAGTGGTATTCTGCCACAGTCTCTCTTTCAGCTGGGACCAATTAGTGAGTTTGAATTTTACAAACAAGATGGCGGCGCGTGCACACGCTGCGGCTTCTCTCTCTCCCGAAAGAATGGTGTTTTCGTGTTTTTTATGTTGTGAGACGCAGTGTTTTTGTACGTCTTCGTCGCGTCTATCTGTCCTAAAGCGCGCATACAGTCGTGAGTTTCTGCTCGACGTCGGCAGAACCACATTTTTAGAGTTAAACTTCGCGCACGCCGAAGAGCTGCGGGACCTCGGTCTGCTCCGGAGGCCTACACCATCACCGACCCCCACTACTGCATCTCGCCCAGAGCGGAGGCGCCACAAGCGGCGCGAGAGGAAGCAGAAGAGGGGTAAGCGCGGAGGTATCCGGGCTAGGCTAGCAGCTAACCCACACAAGCCAGCTATCCCCACCATCGTACTGGCCAACGTACGCTCTTTGGATAATAAACTGGACCACATCCGACTACTACGCTCATATCAGAGGACTGTAAGAGACTGTTGTGTTTTTGTTTTCACGGAAACATGGCTCAGCAACAGCGTGCCGGACTGCGCCATTCAGCTCGACCAGCTAACATGCTATCGAGCGGACAGAGCTCTCGTCGAGGGAGGTAAGACCCGCGGCGGCGGGCTTTGTGTTTACATTAATGACGCGTGGTGCCGCGACGCTGTTGTGGTCTGCAAACACTGCTCGCCCCTGGTGGAGTTTATGATTATTAAGTGTCGGCCGTTCTATCTACCGAGGGAATACACAGCCATACTACTCGCTGCTGTATACATCCCTCCCAACTCCAACAACAACAGGAGTGAGGCACTTAATGAACTGTACCAGCACATCAGTGAGCAGCAGACAGCCCACCCAGATGCTTTTCTCATCTTGGCGGGGGATTTTAATCACGCAGACCTAAAGAGTGTGTTCCCTAAAATACACCAACATGTGAACTTTCCAACACGAGGAAACAACACTCTGGACTTTGTTTACACAACCCAGAGAGGAGCTTACAAGGCCCTTCCCCTCCCCCATCTTGGCACCTCAGACCACATCACTGTCATGCTAATGCCTGCATACAGACCGATCGTTAAAGTCACCAAACCTGTTCACAAACAGATACAAGTGTGGCCAAAAGGGTCGTCAGAGGCACTTCAAGACTGTTTTGACACCACTGACTGGAATATGTTTAAGCAGGCTGCCACATACAATAACACCACAGACCTCCAAGAGTACTCAGAGACTGTCACTGCCTACATCACCAAGTGCATTGATGATGTAACAGTCACAAAGACCATCACTGTCCGGGCCAACCAGAAGCCATGGCTGACAGGGGAGGTCCACAGACTCCTGAAGGCTCGGAACGCTGCTTTTAGAGCCGGAGATGAGGTGGGCCTGAGGACAGCTAGGGCCAATCTATCCCGCGGCATCAGAGAGGCCAAGAGACAGTACTCCAGGAGGGTAGCCCATCGCTTCAGCGACAGCAGAGACACTCGGAGCCTGTGGCAGGGGATTCAGACCATTACGGACTACAAGCCCCCACCGCGCACCTGTGACAGCACCATCCCCCTGCTGAATGAGCTGAACGCCTTCTTCGCTCGCTTTGAGGCACAAAACAGCACCACTGCACAGAAGACCCCACCTTCTCCCGGCGACCAGGTGATGACGCTGTCCCCGGACAGTGTGAGGAGATCCCTCAGCAGGATCAACACACGAAAAGCTCCGGGTCCTGACAACATTCCTGGTCGTGTACTGAGAGACTGTGCAGCGGAACTCACTGATGTCTTCACAGACATTTTCAACATCTCGCTGAGTCAGGCTGTTGTCCCCACATGCTTCAAGGCTACCACCATCATTCCAGTCCCGAAGAAGTCATCTCCATCCTGCTTCAATGACTACCGTCCAGTCGCACTTACTCCTATCCTCATGAAGTGCTTTGAACGACTAGTCATGCACCACATCAAGTCTGCCCTCCCCCCCTCCCTGGACCCCTTCCAGTTTGCATATCGGTCCAACCGCTCGACCGATGATGCCATCGCCACTGCCCTCCACCCAGCCCTCACACATCTGGACAAAAAAGACTCATATGTCAGAATGCTGTTCATAGACTTCAGTTCAGCATTCAACACAATCATCCCTCAACAGCTCATTCACAAACTGGTCCAGCTGGGGCTCAACACCTCTCTGTGCAACTGGCTGTTGGACTTCCTGACTGGGAGACCTCAGGCAGTACGGGTCGGCAGTAACACATCCAGCACCATCACACTTAACACAGGGGCCCCTCAAGGATGTGTGCTGAGCCCCCTCCTCTTCACTCTGCTGACCCACGACTGCACACCGTCACATAACTCCAACCTTTTCATTAAGTTTGCGGACGACACGACTGTGGTGGGTCTCATTAGCAACAGAGATGAGACAAACTACAGGAGCGAGGTGAGCCGCCTGGCCGGGTGGTGCAGTGACAACAATCTCTCTCTGAATGTGGAGAAGACGAAGGAGATTGTTGTTGACTTCAGGAGAGTGCACACTCAGCATGCTCCTCTGACCATCAATGGTGCGACTGTGGAGAGGGTGAGCAGCACCAAGTTCCTAGGTGTGCACATCACAGAGGACCTTTCCTGGACCAACAACACTGTAGCACTGGCCAAGAAAGCACAACAGCGTCTCTACTTCCTCCGCAAACTGAGGAGAGCCAGAGCCCCGGCCCCCATCATGTACACCTTCTACAGAGGCACCATCGAGAGCATCCTTACTAGCTGCATCACTGTGTGGTATGGCGCTTGCAACGCGTCCTGCCGCAAGTCACTTCAACGCATAGTGAAAGCAGCTGAGAGGATCGTTGGTGTCTCTCTCCCCTCCCTCCAGGACATCTACAACACCCGTCTCACCCGCAAAGCCCTCTGCATTGCAGGTGATCCCACCCACCCGACACACAGCTTCTTCAGTCTGCTGCCATCAGGGAGGAGACTGCGGAGTCTCCAGGCCAGGACCAGCAGACTGAAGGACAGCTTCATCCATCAGGCTGTCAGGAAGCTGAACTCCCTCCCGACCTTGCCCCCCCTCCCCTCTTTTGCCCCACGCACCACTGAACTCTGACCCTCCAACCCCCCCCTCCCTTTCCCACTTACAAACTGTGACCCGCACTAGTCACTTTGTGCAGCATTGGACTGATCACTACCCCATCCAGCATTGACTGCAAACTACCTCCTAGGTCAGTTTAATTAAGACTGTTCTCTGAGCTCTTTAGCTCTTCATCACTTTAACACTGATAAGCTCTTTTGCACTACACTCATTACATCTGCACAGTTTTTTTTGCACTACACCCATTATATCTGCACAGTTTTGTTTATTTAATGGTTGCACTATCTGCCATGTGCCTTACGCCACTTTAACTATCTCTTTTTTACAATGTCCTTATTGCATATCTGTATAGTTTGTATTTATATATATTTAAACTGTAACTATCTGTTTTTTACATTACTGTTAGTGTTTAGTGTTAACTGTATGCACCAAGGGTCTGAGAGTTACGCAATTTCAATTCTCTGTATGTATGTGCTGTACATGTGGTGGAATTGACAATAAAGCTGACTTTGACTTGACTTTGACTTGAATACCACCAACTGTTAAAACATTCTCCTGTTTTAAGAACCACGGACTCCCTATCTGAAGTTAATCAACAATTTTCACTTGTCTAATAATAATCTTTATAGTTTTATTGAAAGATTACCTACCAGATTTACTCTTTGTCGCTTCTTCGGGAATTTCCAGAGCTAGACTTATCTTATTGGTGGTTTCTTCCATCTTTTCTAATTTGATTGGAGGTTCAGGCTCTGTTTGAAAGATACAATGGCAGAAACTGAAAAATCAAGTTAAATAAAAACTGGAGTTTTCAAATTATTTATGCAAGGGACCCCTTCCTAAAATGTCAAGGCAGTCTTTTCATATATAGTGACCCATTTACAATTTATAAAAAATGTTAAGCATAATAGTGTAAATACCATATTATGTTGCTTTATGTTGCCTTTTTCCCTCAAAATTAATTCATTTAAAAATTAGTTAATTTTGAAGTACATTGTAGGCTACTAAAACCACATCAAATTTTTATATATATATATATATATATATATATATATATATATATATATATATATATATATATTCCTTGTATGTGTAAACATACCTGGCAATAAAGCTTATTCTGATTCTGATTCTGATTCTGACTTGACTGGTTTGCAGAAAGCCAAGTCCTAATCCAAGCTGAAAACCTCTGGTGTGACTTTAAATGCAGACCTTGAGCCAAAAACTCATCACCAAACACCAATGACTTGTACATACACTATATGGACAAACGTATTGGGACACCCCCTTCTTTAGAACAGAAAAAAGCACTTCCAAAACTGTGGCAACAAAGATGGAAACATAATTCATGTATTTAAAAATTGTATTTCTATGTACAAGTCATTGGTGTTTGGTAAAGAGTTTTTGGCTCAAGATCTGCATTTAAAATCACACCAGAGGTTTTCAGCTTGGATTAGGACTTGGCTTTCTGCAGACCAGTCAAGTCAGAATCAGAATCAGAATCAGAATGAGCTTTATTGCCAGGTATGTTTACACATACAAGGAATTTGTTTTCATGACAGAAGCTACCGCAGCGCAACAGAATGACAGTGACAGAACAAAAAACACAGATAATAAAAAGAAGAATTAAAAAGAACAAGTAAATAAGGAATAACAATATACAAATTGACAATTGTATGTACAGGTATATAACAGTAGACAGTTTTGTATGTACAGGTATATTATGTGCAAATTGAAATGTAGACTAAATATGTGTGTTAGATAAATAAGTGTATAAATAGTGTGTGTTATTATTGTCAAGTGTTCATGAGATGGATTGCCTGAGGGAAGAAACTGTTCCTGTGTCTGGTCATTCTGGTGCTCAGAGCTCTGTAGCGTCGACCAGACGGTAACAGTTCAAAGAGGGAGTGTGCTGGATGTGAGGGGTCCAGAGTGATTTTGCCAGCCCTTTTGCTCACTCTGGATAAGTACAGTTCTTGGAGAGTGGGGAGGGTTGTACCAATGATTCGCTCAGCAGTCCGGACTACCCTCTGTAGTCTTCTGAGGTCAGATTTGCTAGCTGAGCTGAACCAGACAGTTATTGAAGTGCAGAGGACGAATTCAATGATGGCAAAGTAGAACTGTTTCAGCAGCTTCTGTGGCAGGTTGAACTTCCTCAGCTGGCGAAGGAAGTACAGCCTCTGCTGGGCCTTTTTCACAATGGAGTCTATGTGAATGTCCCACTTCCCGGCCAACGCATTTCCTTTGGGGAAGTCGTGGCCTAATGGTTAGAGAGTTGGGCTTGTAACCTGAAGGTTGCCGGTTCGATTCTCACACCGGCAGGAATTGAAGGTGGGGATTGTGAATGAACAGCACTCTCTCTGCCTTCGATACCATGACTGAGGTGCCCTTGAGCAAGGCACCGAACCCCCAACTGCTCCCCGGGTGCTGGAGCAATGGCTGCCCACTGCTCTGGGTGTGTGTTCACGGTGTGTGTGTGCGCGTTTGTTCACTATTCACTGCTGTGTGTGTGCACTTGGATGGGTTAAATGCAGAGCACCAATTTCGAGTATGGGTCACCGTACTTGACAATACGTCACGACTTTCACTTTTCAGGTCCTGGGAGATGGTGGTGCCCAGGAATCTGAATGACTCCATTGCAATCACTGATGGTGAGTGGGGGGAGTGCAGCGGGGTTTCTCCTGAAGTCCACGGTCATCTCCACTGTTTTGAGCGTGTTCAGCTCCAGGCTGTTAAGACTGCACCAGACAGACAGCTCCTTAACCGCCTGTCTGTAAGCAGACTCATCACCGTCCTGAATGAGGCCGATGAGTGTGGTGTCGTCTGCAAACTTCAGGAGCTTGACAGAGGGGTCTTTAGATGTGCAGTCGTTGGTGTACAGGGAGAAGAGCAGTGGGGAGAGAACGCAACCCTGGGGGGCGCCAGTGCTGATGGTGCGGGTGCTGGATGAGAATTTGCCAAGCCTCACTAGCTGCTGCCTCTCTGTCAGGAAGCTGTTGATCCACTGACAGACGGAGGTGGGCACGGAGAGCTGAGTTAGTTTGGGCAGGAGGAGGTTTGGAATGATAGTGTTAAAGGCTGAGCTGAAGTCTACAAACAGGATCCTCACATAAGCCCCTGGTCTGTCTAGATGTTGCAGAACATAATGCAGTCCCATGTTGACTGCATCATCTACAGACCTGTTTGATCTGTAGGCAAACTGAAGAGGATCCAGCGAGGGTCCAGTGATGTCCTTCAGTTGGGCCAGCACCAGTTTTTCAAATGACTTCATGACCACAGACATAGTCATTTAGTCCTGTAATTTTGGATTTCTTTGGGATGAGGATGATGGTGGAGAGTTTGAAGCAAGAAGGGACTTCGCACAGCTCCAGAGATCTGTTGAAGATCTGTGTGAAAATGGGGGCCAGCTGGTCAACACAGGATTTCAGACAGGCTGGTGTCACACAATCTGGGCCTGGTGCTTTTTTCCATTTCTGCTTCCGGAAGACCTGGCAGACCTCGTCTTCGCTGATCTGAATTGCAGGTGTGGGGGAGAGGGGGATTGCTGGAGGTGTTAATGGTTGTGTGGAGAGGTGTTCGGGGCGGGTATGGGGTGTTTTTTCAAACCTGCAGTAGAACTCATTCAGATCGTCTGCCTGTTGTTGATTCTCCACAGTGCTGGGGGATGGTGTCTTGTAGTTGGTTATCTCTTTCAGACCTTTCCACACTGAGGCGGAGTCGCTGGAAGAGAATTGGATCCTTATTTTTTTCAGAATAATTCCTCTTTGCCACTCTGATCTCTTTTTCCGGTGTGTATTTGGCCTGTTTATACAAGACTTTATCCCCCTTTCTGTAAGCATCTTCTTTGGCCTGACGGAGCTGTCTGAGTTTTGCAGTGAACCATGGTTTGTCATTGTTGTAGGTTAAATGAGTCCTGGTAGGGATGCACAAATCCTCACAGAAACTGATATATGAAGTGACAGTCTCTGTGAGCTCGCCAGATCGTTTGCAGCAGCCTCAAAAACACTCAAATCAGTAACGTCGAGACAGGCTTATAAAACCCGCTCTGTCTCGTTGGTCCATCTCTTTACAGTCTTTACCACAGGTTTAACAGATTTCAGTTTCTGCCTGTAGGTTGGTATAAGATGAACCAGGCAGTGATCAGAGAGACCTAAAGCTGCTAGTGGAACAGAGTGATGTGCATCCTTTAATGTTGTGTAACAGTGATCCAGTATATTACTGTCTCTGGTGAGACATGTAACATGCTGTCTGTATTTTGGCAGTTCACGGGAGAGATTTGCTTCATTAAAGTCCCCGAGAATGATTAAAGCAGAGTCCGGGTGTTGTTGTTCTGTCTCTGTGATCAGATCAGCTAGTTTCTGTAAAGCTGAGCTCACGTGCGCTTGCGGAGGAATGTAAACACTCACCAGAATGAACCAGTGAAACTCCTGCGTAGAAAGGTTTACAGTTAATGAAGAGCGTTTCTAGATCTGAACAGCACATCTTCTTTAACACAGTTACATCTGTACACCACCTTTCATTGATGTAAAAGCACGTCCCACCGCCGCGCGATTTCCCCGTTGATTCTGCGTTGCGGTCTGCTCTAAACAGCTGAAAGCTCGGCAGATGAAGCGCGCTGTCCGGAATGGAGTCGTTCAGCCAGGTTTCCGTGAAACATAGAGCAGCAGAAAGCAGAACCGGGAAAGCAGAAGGAGTTTGTCCATTTTGTTGGGTAGAGAGCTGAGATTCGCCAGATGGATGCTAGGCAACGGCGTTCTTAATCCCCCAGACGAAGCTTCACGAGCGCACCGGCTCGCTTCCCCAGTCTGCGCGTCCTGAAGCGTCTAAACAGCACCGCTGCTCCGCCGACTACAATGTCCAGCAAAACATCAGAATTAACGAAATCCAGTGAAATATCGGGTGATGTGTACTTCCGAATGTCCAGCAATTCGTCTCTGGTGAAACTGATTGGAGGGATATGACTAAAGACGGGACAAACTAACAAAAACATAAAAACAACTGCGGATGACGCCACGAAGGCTGCCGTGAGCGGCGCCATCTTGTAGTCAGGTTCTTCCACACCGACTGAATCAATCATTTCTTTTTGAACCTTGCCTTATACACAGAGACATTGTCATGTTAGAATAGAAAAGGGTCCTGTCCAAACTGTTGCTTTAAAATTAGAAGCACACAATTCCCTAGAATATCATTATATGCTTAAACATTAAGATTTGTACTCATGGAAATTACTAAAGTAGTTAATTACTGCCTCAATTCGGCGTGGCATGGAGGTGATCAGTTTGTGGCACTGCTGAGGTGGTATGGAAGCCCAGGTTTCTTTGACAGTGGCCTTCAGCTCATCTGCATTTTTTGGTCTCTTGTTTCTCATTTTCCTCTTGACAATACCCCTTAGATTATTTATGGGGTTCAGGTCTGGTGAGTTTGCTGGCCAGTCAAGCACACCAACACCATGGTCATTTAACCAAATTTTGGTGCTTTTGGCAGTGTGGGCAGGTGCCAAGTCCTGCTGGAAAACGAAATCAGCATCTTTAAAAAGCTGGTCAGCAGAAGGAAGCATGAAGTGCTCCAAAATTTCTTGGTAAACGGGTGCAGTAACTTTGGTTTTCAAAAAACACATTGGACCAACACCAGCAGATGACATTGCACCCCAAATCATCACAGACTGTGGAAACTTAACACTGGACTTCAAGCAACTTGGGCTATGAGCTTCTCCACCCTTCCTCCAGACTCTAGGACCTTGGTTTCCAAATGAAATACAAAACTTGCTCTCATCTGAAAAGAGGACTTTGGACCATTGGGCAACAGTCCAGTTCTTCTTCTCCTTAGCCCAGGTAAGACGCCTCTGACGTTGTCTGTGGTTCAGGAGTGGCTTAACAAAAGGAATACGACAACTGTAGCCAAATTCCTTGACACGTCTGTGTGTGGTGGCTCTTGATGCCTTGACCCCAGCCTCAGTCCATTCCTTGTGAAGTTCACCCAAATTCTTGAATGGATTTTGCTTGACAATCCTCATAAGGCTGCGGTTCTCTCGGTTGGTTGTGCATCTTTTTCTTCCACACTTTTTCCTTCCACTCAACTTTCTGTTAACATGCTTGGATACAGCACTCTGTGAACAGCCAGCTTCTTTGGCAATGAATGTTTGTGGCTTGCCCTCCTTGTGAAGGGTGTCAACGATTGTCTTCTGGACAACTGTCAGATCAGCAGTCTTCCCCATGATTGTGTAGCCTAGTGCAGTGGTTCTCAACCACATTCCTGGAGGACCCCCAACACTGCACATTTTGCATGTCTCCTTTGTCTGACACACCCATATTAAGTCTGTGAGTCTCTACTAATGAGCAGGTGACCTGAATCAGGTGTGTTTGATTAAGGAGACATGCAAAATGTGCAGTGATGGGGGTCCTCCAGGAATGTGGTTGAGAACCACTGGCCTAGTGAACCAAACTGAGAGACCATTTTGAAGGCTCAGGAAACCTTTGCAGGTGTTTTGAGTTGATTAGCTGATTGGCATGTCACCATATTCTAATTTGTTGAACTACTTCAGTCTGTGTGCATTGAATTTATTTAATACATGAGTTTCACAATTTGAGTTGAATTACTGAAATAAATGGACTTTCCCACGACATTCTAATTTATTGAGATGCACCTGTATATGGAATAACCGTTTTATAAAAGCAATAAGCCCCAATTTCCTACTTTGAAACCACAAGAATAAAACAATAATTAACTTATTTAGCAGATTTGTTCATCTAAAATGGTTAAAAACAACATCAGTTTAAAATTATAATGCATTACCATTATATATGAAATAATTACTGACTTGTGCGGTGTCTGATGGTTTTTTGTGGAAGGTTGGTGAATTTAGCTGTAATTCTCCCTCTTCCGTCAATAAGCTCTGTATATCTGAAAGAGAAAACAAACACACAGAGCTCATTATTCTATGGCTTCCTAGCATTGCGTTCATAACTGCATTATTGCATCTGTACCTTTGTGGCTCCTCAAGGACTTCTGTGTGGTCATCTGTGCCTCCATCTTGAATTTGTGTCAAGGTCTGTCCTGTCTGGGAGTCCTGTCCTCCCTTAGGTCTGTCACCTCTGCTTTGGCCCTTTGGAACTGGTACTGTGCAATACAAGATGCAGATGGGTCACCATGACAAAGACATCTTGACAATCAGCAGTCAAGCAGTGATCTTAAATATCTGCGACTCACGTGTGGTGAAGGCTAGGTGTTGAGGGACGCTCTGAATGTTGTCCTGGCCCGTTTTGCGCACAGCAGTGAGGGCAAGTCGGTAATGTTGTCCTGGAGTGAGGTCTCGTAGCATATAAGTCCCTAAACTTCCATCAGGTAGGTAGCGGCTACGAGTGCTCAGGCCGCGAGTAATATTGACCACAAAACCGTCTGGAAGATTCCGAGGATGATGGTCCCATGTGATTCGAGCAGAGGTGATGGTGATGTGGGAGAGTGAAAGGTTCTGAGGTGGAAGCGGTCCTGATGGAGAGAACAGTGTAATGTGCTGTTACTTACTACAGAGGTGCATGTGTTTGTAACACAGAGCTGAAGAGATACTCACTGGTCCAGAAGTGCAGTGGCCCAGCAGATTTGCTAGTTGATGGCAGGTCTTCAGGGCGTAAACCACTCTGTGTGACTACATCTACTGTGTACATCTGACCTGGGAGCAATGTGCTGTGGGTTACACACAACTAATCAGTAAAATTTGTGTTTTTCATTTTCATATTTTAAACCTTTATATGATCTCAGAACATTGTATTAAATGTAGTGATGCAACTAAATTTCAGAAACTGGAAACAACTACAAAAAAAAGAAAAAAGAAAATAAGAATTTCTTTTGGAGGGTTGAAATCAGTGATGTATAATTGGAACTTCTCCGATTACACGTTTTAACTGTGTCAGGGTTTATTTTGTGCACACATATATAAGTAGAAACAACAACACTACTACAAGAGGTAAACATATCAGCAGATTGTACACACTTCACTGTGACCAAAAATGATGTTGGAGTAGCAATATGTAAAATTCCTTCGCCTGAAATATCAAGAGGTGGCTTGTTGCAAAAGAAATTTACAATGATTGGTTTAATAGACCTTAGTCAGAGTAGTGCCATATTTCATTTTTGACAGGAATGAAAATGAGGGTGTAAGGGATTGAAGTGCCATCGCAAAGACTGTCTATTCACCACAGTCTCATTTTTGATCCATACTAAATTCAATATGACTTTTAATCTGACTAAGATCTGTCTGTGAACACAGAACCCTGAATAGCATAAAGAGTACCATTACCCAAATTTAATTACCAAAACTTTATTTTTGGGTTTTTTTGTTTTTTTGGCTAAATGAAAACTTTAATATTGGTTTTGGTTAAAAAATAAAAAATAAAATGAATTAATCAATTAATTAACTTAAATAAAAAATAAAATAAAATAAAAACGTGCATCACCAATGAAATTGCTTGTTTCCCTTTTCTCATTTTTTTAAACTGCATTATAATTTTTCTTACATTTAGGGTTATGTACCTATAGTACTTACTTAAGAGCACACTGAAACATTATGTTACAGTCAGTATATTAAATGTTAATATATTACATGTTAATAATATGCTTATTAATAATAATAATAATAATAATCTAATTTTATATTTTAACCTTTAAACTTTAAAAATGAAATATGTACACGGGTGAATCGTTTACAATAAGAGTTCTCACATGTATTTACAGAATAGAAAAGGTGATTTTTTTTCCAAACTGCCGCCAAAAATGAGGTGCCCCAGAAATTGCAGCTTTCGCACAATTCAAAAGTTATATTCACTACAGAACCCACTCACCCCCAAAAAAGGAACTAAACTAACTAGTAAAGAAAAAAAATACTCTTCCAGTTTAACGCAAGAGTGGAACCGATGATACTTTTGTTCAGCTCTGTGGTAGCTAGTAATTAGCAAACTCAAAATTAAGTTCAACTTAAAATTCTATCATCATGTCTTGAACTCAAACCATAATGAATTGCTTCCGTGAAACACAAAAGGTGATTTTTAAAAGGTATATGTGAATCATAGAGCTGTGCATTTCTTAACTATTAAACTGTTAATTAAAGCTAACAGGCAAGCATGAGATGTTATTGTGGTCATCTAGTGGCCAATACGTGTATTGCAAGCAAACGTTCTAACTACAAGACAAGATTGTCACCCATTGTGCAAATGTTTAAAAATTCACATTTTCTTGTTTTATGATGTGTTGATAGCCGCTTTACACACTTCAAGTGCACCTTCGGAATCTCCTACTTCTAGGTCCAGAGATTCAGTATTATATTATGACACATTATTTGGCTGTATGGTAAGGGGGAAAAATATAGTTATTCATGTGCTCAGAACTTGTAAATATGACATTTCTGACTGCACTTGAAGGCTGCAATAGACTAGATGGGCCAATTATGAGATCATTCTCTTAAGACTATGCAAACTATTTGCAGATTTGTGTTTTCTTTATCTGTGTCATCATGACTGACCTGAAGGAGTACTCTGTGACGCTGCTATTAAGCACCGCTGTGCGAGGTCCACTACCATCTGCAGGCACCAGAGACACCCGAACCTGACTGATCGCTGCATGGCGGCCAACATACACCAGCCACCGCAGCCATACCTGAGAGGACGACACATTCACTACCTCCAGCTGTTCCGCCTTACGTGGCCCTGCGACAGAACAGAAGAAGAGTATGTGAGTGAATACTTTACATGTACATGTTAGTTTAGCACTATTATTTTGTAAAAATTGAGAAAATTAATCACACTAAATAGTGCTTCACATCTTTTTTCTTGTGGCACAAATAACATTCACAATTTTTATTTACGGACTTAAACAAATAAAGATTAAAAAAAAAAAAAAAAAAAAATATATATATATATATATATATATATATATATTCCTGCTGTCACATTGTGCTAAGGATGTGGCATAATCACGATGTAGGTACAGAAGAAAAATTGGGAGCTCTCACTAGTGCGGATGAGAGCGAAAGCTGGCTGGCTTATGTCATTGCTGTTGGTGTTGCGTTTGACGGAGAACGTGGAGATGTTGTAAAGCTGTCCGGGGTTCAGGCCCTGTAGTACATAGGTAGAATGTTGCTTCTCCAAGAAGTCTGTCTTCCTTGGTCCACGACCAATAGGAGCAAAGGCAACAGCAAAGCCGCTGATTAAATTCTGAGTGGCATCTGACTGATCCCAGCGTAACTCGACTTCATTTTCTTCTACCCGCAACACATGCAGGCCAGATGGAGGCAACAGGTCTGAGAACAGTGAAAGTATTATAAATAAATCAAATACCCTCTAAACCAGTGATTCTTAGCTAGTGGGCTGCGGCCCGCTAGGGGACCTCAGCAAACCTCAAATGGGGCCCCAAGATGTCTTAAAATGATTTAAAATAAAAACCAGCATTTATTTTAGTTAAAACAACTCAAATAAACATATCTCTTATTTTAATTCACCCTCTCAACAACTTTATTTTTTTTAAGTATGAGGTAGCTTAATTTTAAAAGTGATTTCTAGATAAAATGTTCATGGTGTTTTAACATTTTATATTTAGCACATGAGACCATGATCCGCACTCACAAAAATAATCTTATTTTTAACGTTTATTTTACATTCATCACCAATGTCAAAACACAAACGTTTCGGCTCAAGGCCTTCTTCAGTGTGTTGAACAGTTTAATCCCTCCATCCACTTTTTTTTTAAATCATTGGATCATACTGGACAATTTCCATTTGTATACAAATCATCACATCCACCTATACACTACATAATATATAACTACCCATGACTAGAACATGAATTATATAGGATCCCATATTTATCTCTATTGTACACTCAAACAGTCTAATACATAAACAATCACCAGCATCTACTACCCAAATTAAATTTCATCAGAAGTACATTGTCATAAATAATTACTGATTTTCACACTGTACTCAAAATATACTCCACAAAATGTTAAAGATAGGTCAGGGTTTTAAGATTTTATAAAAGATTTTACATTTTTCTAGCTAGAAATTGTAAAATTAAATAAATAAACAAATTGCTTAAACAATAAATCAACAACTGGAAACATCTGGAAACATAATTTAAATTCATTGGTTAAATAGGTGGGATTCCTGAAGAACATTCAGCTATGAAAACTTGTAATTCTGAAACTTTATTATATATTATTAATGTAAATCCATTTTAATTAATAATGTAACATTTTAGTTTAATTTTATTTGTGGAAACCTGTTAGCCTACATGGGGTCTCTTCAAATATTGTTGCGAACAATGAGAAATTAATGCTTGGAATTAAAAAGGTTGAAAGCCACTGCTCTAAACTATAACAGGGAAATTAATTTGTTATGAATGCAGTACATACATACCAAATACATACCAAAGAATGCACATATTTTAAGTTTGTTATAAGTAATAAACTTCCCATATCTCTGAATAATTAATAACTTCCCTGGAAGCAATTTAACAAATCACTTTGCCAGTAAAAACACAAACTCTGAATTCCATTCTATTTTAATATCTAGTTTCTTTTCTAAATAGCCTCCACTTAAATAAAATGAATGGATATGGGTTGATTTTGAATAATGGAAGATCAGGAGCTGACCTCTCTCACAGTCTCTCCCTGTGTGGCCCACCCTGCAGGCGCAGCTGTAGTTCCCCCTTCTATCACTCCAACAGACGCCTCGGTTCCCGCACGGCTGCAGTACGCACGGGTTCTCCACTAGACGGCAACAGAGGACCAATTGAGACCTTACATTGAAAGCACCCTATCTGACGGAGGTACAGACAACGACCTCAGACTTCCAGAAAGTGGAAGGGTACACAGATTTCACTGAGAGCTTTAGTTTTATTCACATCAAGAAAAATCTTTTAAGTTTGTGAGGATTTTGATTAAATCAGATCAGTGTAACAGCAGAAGGCAGACTTTTAGGTAAATTTTTCTCTCATAGTTCCCTCAATGTCAGTTACAATCTTGATACTTCTTGTTTATTGTTTAATTTGTTATGTTTTGTGCACTTTTTCAGGAGTAATATTTAATTATGTTTAACATACATGTCTGGCAGCGGTCTCCAACATAACCCTCTTTACACACACACAGGTGGTTCCTCCTGTAGCCTCGGCATACACCTCCATTCAAGCAAGGATTTGGCTCACATCCATCCTGTTCTGCAGAACAAACACACATTTGTGTCATAAGATGGAAAATCCTTCATTTTGAGAGGTGGGCTGTTTGTAAGAGATAAAGTAGGTGTGAAGTGTTTGTCTATCAAATTAGATTTAGTGTAAGTCAGAATCAAGGGGAAAGCAGATTACGCAGAATGACAAAAACAGTTGCAGATGCAAGCTGGAAAATGAGTTGGGAATCAAGGTTCAGCAAAAACAGGTTTGTTTTTCTTTCTATAGTTACCATATTGTAGCACATCTTTATGTACGTTATTGAGTTTAGATTATTGCTATATAAGCTACAAGCACAATTTTATGTTTGCAAAGGCCCTGTCTGTTTTCAGGTAGATGCTTCATAAATCCACTCTAAGGCTGCAAAATCAGTGTCTATAAAAAGTATGGTTTTGATGTTTTACACTGTCACAGATAGTTTAATTGGGATTTTTTTTTTTTTGACACTGATCAACAGACATATTTTTTAATGTCAAAATGAAAACAGTTTTCTACAGATTGGTTATTACAGTTATTACTCACAAACTAATATTTTGCATAAGTACTCAAGTGTTTGAGGTTAGCAGATGCACCTTTGGCAGCAATTACAGGCTTGAGTCTGTGTGAATAACATTAGAGTTGCACATCTGGCCACTGCAGTTTTTCCCCATTCAGGTTATATGGAGACTGAGTGTACGGCTTCTTTCCAAGCCAACCCGGTAGGTGTCTTGCAGACTCCACCAGGTTTTCCTTTTTGATTTCTGAGTATTTTGCTGCATTCATTTTTATCTTTTAACTTCATCAAGTCTTTTAGCCATTCTGCAGAGAAGAATCTCCACCATATTTTACACAAATTAGTTAAGGTGTTTTTCTGATTATACACTGTGTTAACTTGGCCAAAAACTGTTCTGTTACATACAGTTTGGTTTGGCAGTATGGTTCTGTTCTGGGGCAAGAACTCCCTGTGTATCCATGCAGCCTGGCATGGATGAGAGCAGGAAGAGCAGCGATAACCCTCTTAGGGTAAACAGAACAGAACCAACATAAATGTATTGCATATATCATTTATGTTCAATAATTTCATGTAAACATTTTAGAAATGAGTCTGATTCAAAGGGGAATCAGAAGGTCAAATCCTGACTGGTCTAGAGGAGGAGTTGGGGATGGAGGAGGGTAATTAGCTATTGAGCAACGTGAAGCTACTGATAATACTGAAGTACTTTAAATATGGGTGCTGTGATAGGTGTCGTATTCCTATAGGTAGATGTGGACTTGACTAACATGACCTGCCAGAACTAACGCTACGCTTGATTTTTGGTCTCATCAGACCATGGAACCTTCTAGCTGGTGGAACTCTCCCAGAGAAGACCTTGTAGAAGACTGTAGCAGAGCTGTCCTATGCTATTCACCCATAAAACTGTGACTGGTACTCAGAAGCATTCGGGAAACAGTTCTCTGCTCAGCCTTGATCATTTTAGATTCTAAATCTTCTGCACTTCCACTCAATTTTGAAGGCATAGATCATCTGTGCCACAATGGCCTGGATTTGTTTTACATTTGACAAAGTCACTTGGAGCTGCTTTGGCGTGTTTCTTTTCACCAGAAAATTTTTCCACAACATTGACTCACCAGAAATTGGACATTTCAGATAGAAGTGTATTTACATTACAATCAATTGAAACCCCTTAGCTACACTCAATTAATATTAATTTAGCCATTCATGTCACTTTTAAACTAGCTGGCTGCCTCAGTGATTTAGTTCATATTAAAAGATTGTCAAACTTATGAGAACCATTCTTGTTTTTTTTTTTTTTTTGTATTTATTTAAGATCATATTGATCACATTTTGAAGGAGTCTTTTTCTGTTGATCAGTGGAGAAAAAAGTCTACTGTGTTTAAGGCTGTAAAACAACAAAACAGTCCATAGTAGTTAACATATTGATGTTACCTATCTCACAGTCCTGTCCGGCATAGCCCTGCTGGCAGTGACAGAAGTAAGAACCAGGCTGATCCTCACATGTACCTCCGTGTTTACATGGCTCGGAAAGGCATTCATCAATATCTGTCAAAGCATTCACAGAAATCTAAACTTAAGCCAGGTGTTACACAATGATAAGCTGTCAAAATCTCTAATATCATAATGTCAATATGACATAAGATAGAGAATTAAGAATAAGCAAGAGATATGCAATGCGTTACCTGTTTGACAGCGCTGGCCACTAAAACCATCTTCACATTCACACAGGTAGGAGGCTACCCTATCACGACAAGTTCCCCCATTCATACATGGCTGAGACAAACACTCGTTTATCTCTGGAAAAATAAAGGGGATGATGAGAGTCATTCATGTACAAATCCTAGCATACTGGAAGCATTTAACAAATCATGAAAACACATACACATATATAAACAAAACCTGAAATACACACACCACACACTTACATAAACAGACACACATTTCGTGTACAAGGCATAATACTGCATGTTGTTGATCAGAAAAAGCTTATTGTAGAGCCCATCTTTGGTGTATGAATCAAGAATCAAAAATTCACACAAATGCCATAGCAGAAACCCAAATCTGCATGCAAGTCCATCAACAACAGTTCTCAAGATGAACAGAAATCCAGGTATTTGGATTTCTCCTCGTCTCACTGTGTACTTGGACTGTTTATTTCATGTGATACAAATGATGTAGTAGCTCATGTTGCCAGAGCAGCATCATGCTTTATGTCCCACAGAGAGATCGCAGAATTGTTTTGTGTTTAAGAACTCTGAACTGTATACCAAGGCCTGACTACTTTCTATTAGCACCCTGACACGCTACACAAACTGTATGCTGGTCTCAAACTACAATTTGTTTTAGAGTGTTTCTACTCGTTTGACATTTTGTAGCCTCATCAGCTCTTCTTCCCAGCATTCCAATCCAACCAACCATTTTGGAATGTTGGTTTCAGGGCGGGACAGTCTTGGGCAAACTTTGAACAACAAGGGTTTTGAATCTCCACTAACCTTCACAGACTGGAGGCTGGCTCCAGGACCCCTGGCTGCTGCAGATGCTCTGGGTGGCCCTGGAAAGGGGAGTGTAGCCTGGGTGGCATGCATACAGAGCCATGGAGCCCGGGGCAGTAAAGGAATACTGCACCTCTGCATGCTTGACTTTCACAGGGGGGCCACAGTCCAGACCTGCAGTGTGCACAGAGTATAATTATGAGATATCATATAAACAAACAGACTACTGGCAATGAGTCAGGTTTATTAAACAATTAGAAGATTTACAATAATCACATCACGATAAATTTTGACAATATAATTATTCACTATCATATTTATGGATGTTACATTGATATTAGATACTAATAGAAATTAATTTTACAATGTATAAGCTATTTGCTATTTAAAAAAAAGAAACAAAATACACAGAAGCAGATAACATAATTCTAACCGAGAAAAAACTCATCCAACTAAGGCTGAAGAATTTAATTTAGTTAGTTAATTAAACACAGTGACAAAGCCCTACACTGCAAAAAAAGAATGCCAGAAACACTATGAAACAAAATGAGCAGTGGCAGCAGCAGTTATTTGTTTCTTTCTACAAAATAAATTTTTGCTTTTCCCGAAAACATAAAGAACCAACTGGTTTCACTTTACCTAATACACATGGCCACATTTACAGCTACGAGCAGATTCATAAATAGAGAGAAGCTGTAAAAACATCCTTTTTGTGAAATGTTTTAGGTGACAAGGGGATGGTATTTCATCCTATCATGGAACAGCAGGACACAAATTTAACCGCACCTTGTGGAAAACCTTGTAGAATCAACAGTAACACGGAGGCCTGTAACAGTAGAGTTATAACTCCTGTTCAGGGAGAGAGTATCAAATGCAATGAGGACTTTATCCAACTTCATCTCTGGGGAGGTGACACTCAACCCAGCTTTACTGCAGGAACTGGCACCTGCTGCTTCGTCCTGGCATCATCTGAATGAAGATAGACGACTGCTGTCCTTCGCCTAACATGCATATCAGTTACCCCTAAATGAATGAATAGTGACTACTGCAAAGAGCTGTGTGAGCTCCTGATTCCTGTCGTGTTGGCAAACAGCTCAGTGTGTACTTCGGAGGTAAAACAGAGTTTGATTACCCTCCAAAGTCGGATTGGATCCTCTGTTGATCTCGCAGTGTCTTCCTACGAAGGATGGGGAGCACTCACATTTGTATTTACCAATGTAGTGGAAACATGTTCCGCCATTCAGGCAGGGACTGGAAGCACAAGGATCTGGCTTTCCTAAACATAAAACAGAAGATATTTTAAAACAGTTGTACAGTTCTGTGTACACATGTGCATATAGTGTGCGCTTGCATATTTATTTGAGAAAGAAAGCATGGCCATGTGTGCGTCAAAACGAGGTCAACATGTGTGAGAATCATTGATCATTACAGTAGCAATGAGAAAGAGAAACAGCTTTTCATGCATGTGCCAGGGCAAGTTGTTTTTCCTTCATGTGAGGAATCCAAGTGTTGAACAAACTCCAGCAAATTGGATCATTACACAAGGCCAAACAGTTGCACAACTCTAATGTTGGACAAAGTTGGGATAATGAAAATCCAGAGATGAAAAGCTTCTTGGCTTTGAAAAGCTTTTTTCTTTCTGCAGTTTTATGGCACTCTGTGTGTGCGGAAATGCCATTTTCCAAACACGAAGAAAAGTCGATTACACTCTTCTTCCATTTGACCAGAAAAGAGAAGAGGAAGGGTGACTAAGAACTGTAACATCCCTTGGATGCTCACTGCTGGCTAGGAATTTAACATTGCACACTTAAGGCACTTTTATGGCAAACACGACATGAAAAGATTGCTCGATCTTGTAGGTTTGCATTGCACAATATCACAAGATCAGGCCCTTCCTAACGAAGCAAGCTGCACAACTTCTTGTCCAGGCCCCTGTCATTTCTAGGCTGGACTACTGCAGTGCTCTTCTGGCTGGACTTCAATCATGCACAATTAAACCTCTACAAATGATGCAGCGACAAGATTGGTCTTCAATGAGCCCAAAAGGTCCCACATCACATCTCTCTTTATCTCCCTACACTGGCTACAGGTTGCAACTCGCATCAAGTTCAAGACATTGATTCTTGCATACAGAACAGCCACAGGCTCAGCACCCGCCTACTTCCACTATGACAAATCTACATTCCCTCTAGAAGTCTGAGATCTACTACTGAGCGACGCCTTGTGGTACCATCACAGAGACACAAAATCACCTTCCAGAACATTTTTGTTCACCATTCCTGGCTGGTGGAATAATCTTCCCACCCCTATCCGCAATGCCGATTCCCTGACAATTTTCAAAGACAGCTGAAAACTCATCTCTTTGCGTCACCATCTGACTCCATCCTAAAAAAAAAAAACTAACTAAAAACCTTTGCTTCTCTTTACTTAATCCCCATCCTAGCTTGTACTTATTTGAACAATGCCTGAAACTTGGTACTACGAGCACTTCCTGTCGCTTGATGTATTCCCCAGTTGGAAGTCGCTTTGGATAAAAGTGTCTGCTAAATGAATAAATGTAATGTAAATGTAAAAGATAAGCGAATCACAGACGAATGGACCTTTCACACCAAAAAGAAAACTGAAGAAAACGTAAATTCATGCCTCTACAGTAGAAGGTGCAACATGAACGTACATTTTACTGAAGTATACATTAAACCAATCATTTTGCAAACGTGGAATTTTCTTATACAAGTCTACTACACTGTAGTACTTTTGTTTAACTACAGTAAAAAAAAAAATAAAAAAAAAAAACCTTACACTGAATTGCTATCATTTTAATCTTTTGACAAATCTTGTTTTCATGTAGTAATAATACTTTGCAAAAAGAATAGGCAAACTTGCAATGCCACTTTGAGCACATTAGCAGTACTTAATGCTATGATATTGCTTCTGCAGTAGTGCTGGACACTTGATCCAAAATCTGGAACGTTTCTTCATTGGAGGAAGAAAAATTCATCAACCAAAAAAAAAAAAAAACTGCTTTGTTGGCAGGCAAATGTTTAATGAATAGCTTAATACAAATGCATTGTTCCTGTTCAAAAATTTCCCATGAAACATGTTTGGTGTAAATGGGCCTTAATGCTTATCAAACTAATAAGGCTCTTTAAACAACATGTCCAAAATTTCATTCATGTATTTATATTCACACCATAAAACCACTAATTGCAAGAAATACTATATACATACCCACTTCACAGTGTTTCCCTTTGAAACGGTAGGGACAGACACATTGGTAGCTGTCAGCTTCTTCTTTACAAGAGCCGCCATTACGACAGGGACTAGAGGCACAGATACTTAATCTGACTGAGGAAAAAAAAAAAAAAAAAGAGGAAAAATGCTGTATGTACCGGCAAGTAGGCAAAATGACTTCTGCAAAACGGATATGTGGTGCATTACACAATATGATGCACAATAATTGGACGTCTACCTTTTAATATGTAAGTGTGCGAGGACAAAATGTTAACACGTAGAGCAGATGTAACATACCTCTTTCGCAATGCTTGCCTCTGTAGCCATGCTTGCACTCACAAATATAGCCTTCATCTCTCTCATAGCAATAGCCTCCATTCTGACACGGTGAGGAATCGCAGGCTGATCGGGGCTGTACTGAAAAACACACACACCAGCTTCACCACGTTCCTTCACAGCATGTGATCGTTTTTTAACGCTCACTAGTAACTTTAATTTGAGTGTGTTGGAATGATTTCATTTGAATGCACACCACAGTATAGATCCTCTGTGTATTTCAAAAGCCAAGTTGAAACATTACCTTCACATTATGTCAACATGCAAATAAATCTTTCTTTTCTCAGTTACTCAACATAACGCCTTAGCTGCTTTGGGGACCTTTGCCACCCTGAAAACCTGGCACAGTATTTGTTCATTTGTCATGGAGACCATGGTTTGCACATGGCTTCAAGGTTCTCCAGGGCTCTTACCATATGGGTAGAAGTCCTTGTGATCAAAGTCAACACCAGTTTGGCAGGTGCAGAGGTATGTGCCGCCATACTCTAAGCATGGACCTCCATCCGGACACGGTCGGTTGTTACTACAAGGTGTTTGTGTTACCTCTAAGGAGTAAAAAAAAAAATTGCAGAAATTAGTTGTTATACAAATATATGTGCAGTACTACTTTGGAATACTTTATTGGAAACAAGGTTGCCCACACTTTTTAGATGGATACAGTTTTCTGTGGTGATCAATATGGCATGTATCTTGTGACTGTCAGACACTTTTAGTGCTTTTGTTAGAATAAAAGATTGCCCACACAATTCAATTGGATACAGTTTTCTCTGTTGGTCAATAAATAAAGGACCTTTTAGTGCTTTTCCATCATGAGCATTTATATGCTCCATCCACAATGAATTTATATGCATTTACTGCATATAAAATGGACATCTCATACCTATAATTTGATAACGTCTTTGGAACTCTATGAAAAAACTAATTCTGTATTTGTTTGCAGTTAATACATACCAAACTGACAGTAGAGTCCAGTGAAGCCTGTTGGACATTCACAGGTGCCATTCACATCAACACAAACCCCTCCGTTCTGACAGGGACACTCCTCTGTAGGGATTTAAGTGTGATGTAAAGAGAACAGAAAGAGACAGATAAAGAAACACTTTTGAAAGGAGCTCAGAATGCTATTCTGGATAAGTAAACATTCTAACCATTGTACAATGTTACTTTTTCTTTACATCAGTCAAACTTGAACAAAGTGGAAATTCAGTGGAGGCATGTGTGGGAATGTTACATTGTGTGTGTGTGTGTGTGTGTGTGTGTGTGTGTGTGTGTGTGTGTGTGTGTATGAGCGTAGTTTAGCGTAGTGTGCTGTGGTGGAATTTGTTGTACTCTTGTACATTATAAACTTGTAGCTTGGGTCAGTCTTTCCCACAATTTTCCCACACAGTTCATAGTGCTGGATGACTATAAGTCAGTATTCTGTAAAGACTTTTTATTTTCCTCTTTCCTCAGTAATTGCAGCAGTGGATCAAAGTAACTTGCTGTATCACTGTTAAATTGCTTCCTTTTGAAGTCCAGGGGGCTTGCATGAGGGTGATATTTTTTTCTGATAATATGTAGCATGTTTTTGATCAAATTGTGTGACCCTAGTGGCAATTAATAGGTTGTTAATTCGCTGGAGCCATTTTCATTTGTTGTCTCTAAGGTCGGTCTCTTTGAACTCAGTGCTCCATTAGACACACCTAGGTTCTGTCTGTGAGCTTTTACCTTCTCTTTTTGAGAGATCTGTATGACTTTTTCCACATTCCAAGTGAGCCGGGCAGGAAGGTATTCTGGAGATTTAGGAGAGTCTATATAAGAGTCGATGGTTATTTCAGCTCCAGGTGGACGAGTAGGATGAATTTGCTAGAGCTCACAATGTGCTTTTAAATCTATAGGCGCACAAACTGTGCAGTGTACACAGTGATCCTGGGAGCAGGGATAACACGCTGACTGACATTGACTAAATGAGATAAAGCAGAATATGAGGATGTTGCACCTCATATCATCTTCATAACTTGAGTCTTTGGAGATTTGTCGGATGTTAGAGCATCCAAAGAGATCTCACCTGCTTTGTTGCAGGGAAGTGAATTCCAAACATTAGGACTGTCTCATAAAACAGAGGCCCTTTTAAGTCTAGACAAGAGCCCTTCCTCTTGTTGGTAAAGTAGTAAAAAGTGCCATAAAGCAATTATTTACAACATCAAGCGACTTGCTGCAAGGTCTGAGCAGTAAACTGGGTGAGGTTGTGTAGGTTTGGATAATTATGCTCATCTATCACGGCTGCATAGTCTTCCTCAGGCAGTGCTTCAAATTCCTGTGGGATTAGTGGGATAGTGGTGCCTGCCTTTTTCTCCTCTGTGCCATGTTCCTGCACAGTTACTTAAGAAGAGTAGCTACTATGCATTAAAGTCTGAGAGTACTGTACCTTCACAGTCGTCACCGTAGTAACCTGGGGTGCAGGTGCAGTTGTAGTTTCCAGAGGCAGTATACTCGCAGATTTGACGCTTTTCACAATTCTCTCCACCGCAGGAAACTGTAAGCGAAATATTATGCGTGATGATCTTTTGAAAGGGAGATAAAGCTTGGCAGGAACTTGAAGAAAAAGTTCAACTGAACAACTGACTTACCTGTCTGATTTGCAGCATCAGCAGTAGAGGAATTTTCCATAACAACTAACTCTGTTTAGGGTAAAATATATATATATATATATATATATATATATATATATATATATATATATATAAAAACATTATAGTATATTCTGAAGGTATTACTTGGGCAGCATGATCCAATACATTAACAAACATTAAATAAGTGATATCTTAAATGAAACTCCAACCAATCCACATTGGTGGTAGGTCAAGCCACTTCAACCTCAGACAAGAGCTGACCAAGCATCTGATAACTATGCTGACATTATTTGCAAATAAATCAGTTCAATTAGTCAGACACGTCATCTAAAACCATAATTGGACAACTTTTTGAGAAGAGCCATGCATTGGACATTGGAGAAGTGCAAGCTTCTTATTGATACTGGAGTAAAGTTTTCTTTTCATGAACAGACAAGAGTTGACCAAGCACTTGATAACGATGAGATGAGGCTGACATTATCTGCAGTTCAATTAGTCAGACATGTGGTCTGAAGCCATAGTTATCCCAAAGTGTTGCCTCCTCTTTATTTATTTTATTTTTTTCAATTTCATTGTGTCAGTCCCAGTTGGAAAATGTTACAGCTAGCCAAATATAAAGTGGAAAGTAGGTGGCTGGCTGTGTAAACATCTTCTATCATTAAACATTTTTCCCATTGCAAAGGGAAACAAAAACAAAGGATAATATGTTGGCTGGCATTTATAAAGTAATATGGTGGGTTGAACTTGAGAGAAAAAGCACACCTGTCTCACAGTGGCTTCCCGTGAAGTTTGTTGTACAGGTGCAGGTGTAGTTATTCACCAGGTCTTCACACACACCTCCATTGAAACATGGCATGGATGCACATTCATTGATATCTGGATTCCAAAACACAAGATTCATGTCAGTGTAGAGAATAATTTGTCAGCGTGAGAAAGGCAATCCTTAGAACAGCTTGGAATGTATGAAAGTTCATGCAGGTGTACAGTTTCATTGACCAGGTGTCTAGTATTAACAGTAATTCTGGTCTCATGTAGAAACAAGGGTTCAAGATATGCAAAGGCCAACGGTTTAGTTTCCAGAGTGCTTCCCAAATGGGCTTGCATTTCATCAGTAACCTCCATTGTGGGAAGACCAATTTGTTAAGCAGGGGAATCATGTCAGTGCTTTTTCCTAAAAAGTCATATCAAGGTCTACTCAAAGAACTCTGAATATTTGGAACATAAAACCTGACCCAAAATGAAAACACAGGGAAAGAAATCAAAGTAACTGATAATATATTTCCATTTACTAGCTGCCCTTAAAAGTATAGCAGTCTTCATGAAGTCTGTCTAGATAACGCCATCTGTCAAATGAATAAGTGCGGGCCTAATGCGGAAAAAAGGAAATGTTCCCTGGGGAAAGTCATGGCCTTTCAGTGACACTCCCAATATCCATGCTCACCTGACTCACATAGGAACCCAGTGTAACCTGCTTGGCATACACAGGTGAAGTTGCCGACACCCTGTATGCACTGTGCTCCATTGAGGCATGGGGTCTCTTGGCACTCGTCTATGTCTGCAGGCAATAAACACATACACACACACACACACTGGATATTTATTCAGCTGATTAATATATCCTCCACACCGTTCCCCTCACTCTGAAACTATGCACTTCTGGCTGTGAAAGGTATTAGAGGTTTGATACATCTCTGCAGGCTGGACTGTGGGAAAGAGAAAGAGGTTGAAGCCAGCAGAGCGCTAAGGGAGGAGGGGAGGACAAAATCAGAGAGGAGAGAGGCCACAGCATGAAAAGAAGAGCTTACTGAGTTCAAAACTCACATACATTTTCACTCGCTATTTTAGTCCTCATTGGATAACTTTTTGAGAAGAGCCACACATTGAACATTGTAGAAATACAAGCTTATTATTGGTATTGTAGCAAAGTTTTCTTTTCCTGAACTTAAATGCAATGCATCATTGAAATTGAAGTCCGATAATTGAATAATTGGGTATTTACCTGTCTCACATGTTGTCCCTATGAATCCCACTGGACATAGGCAGATGAAGTGGTTGATCTTGTCCACACATGTGCCTCCATTCTGACAGGGGTATGAAGAGCACTCATCAACCTCTATCAAAACACACAAAAGAACAACAAATATGACGTGACTTTTATTAGATATGCACACAGGAATGAAAACATGAGGGAATCCTAAAGTGCAGGGGGTGAAGGAAAAGGTAATGATTTGACCACAGCAAAACGTTGGACAGACTCTACTGTATGCGTTTTACATACAGATATGACCAGGGGAAATTCTCTCCCTTAGGTTGTCCCCCTGGCTTGCAGGGTGGAATTCTACTTTTACAAGCTGACTTTCTCTTTCCTGGCGAGGAAGAACACAAAGGATGAGTTCAAGTTGTGAGGGATGGAAGGATTTCATCATTCGTTTACCTATCTGGCACCTGCGTCCAGTGAAGCCAGCCAAACACGAGCAAGTGAAAGAGGGATTTCCAGTCATGCAGTCGTCAATGCAGCGGCCACCATTTTGGCAGGGCCTTAAGTTAGCACAGACCGAAGCTGAGGAGCACAATGGAAAAGAGTCTGAGCAGACTGATATTTTCCTGTTTGTACTGTCCATAATGTTTTCTAATTTGTTGGATACACTGATTCTTTTTTTTTCCTTCCCTTTGGTGGCATACCTGAGTCATTGCAGCTGCCCACTTGCACTTGAGAATCATCAATACGAAAGACCCAGCGACCAGGATAGCCCACATTTGTGGTGGTTTCAACTTCAACAATGTCATCTGTCCGAGAGCCAGGGATATTGAAATAACGCCTCCCATCGCCAGCATTAAAACCTGCCTAGGAAGAGAGTGGAAGTGGGGGAGCGTTCTCTCAGGGTGGATTCTATTACATTTTAATGTCACTTAAGTAATTTCAGTCAAAACTAAAAACCAACATGAGTAAAGGCAATGACCTTACCTGTGCAGCTATGCCTCCCAAGCCTGCTAGGTCACCGCCACTAGTAGCATGCATCCCTGTTGTCCAAGAAATATTGTGGTACTGGAAAATGGTGAAGGAGAGCTCACCATCTGTGATGAGAACTACTTGAAATGTATTGACCTTTAGTGAAGAACAGAGAGAAAGTCAGTTGCCACAACCAGTATTCAGAATTTTCATTTACTTGTTAGACCAGATTTTCTTAACTCTGGCCCTTGAGCTCCACTGTCCTGGAGAGTTTCATTTTGATCAGGGATCAACTCTCCTAGACAGTAGACCTTGAGGGCCAGACCTGATAAACCATGTGTTAGATGGTCTTCTAGAGGAAACATAATAAAAAAGGACATGAACTTGGTACCGGAGTTATTGAGCTGCCACCAAAAAATGTGACTTGATACCAGGTTGCAATCAGCACCCATGCAGTGACAAACATAGGGAACTCAGGAAAGTAACGATTAATGTCTGCAGCGGCTCTTCTTAGGATGGCAGGATCTTTGCTCTCTCGATAAAAAACTTTTCCTGCCCGTCGGTTGTCTACATCTGCCCAGAACGGTGCCACCACCCTGCGGTCTCCAGCAATGGGGAATGCCACAGGGGTGAACTGGGACACCTCCCTCAGGAAAGACACTAGGCCATTGTTGTTGACCTTGAAGACACAGAAAAGAAGAGCAAGTACATGCTCAGGGTTAGCAGAGTCAGCACACAAAGCTTCCTTCAGCTCACCTTCCTGGCACTCATTCCCAGATTCCACTGCTGAAACTTTACCACACCATGAGCTGCATGTTTGGACATTCACTTTCTGAGTTGCACAAATAACATATTTCATCTCCATGAAATTCTTTCCACTCTCAAGTATACCTGACGACAGAGACCGGGTTGGTTCACTCAGGAGTACTGCAGAGTCAAGAAGTCGTAGACCACCAAAAATCCAATGATTTTACAAGGACTTTTCAAGCAGAACTTTTAAAGGACAATTCGGTTTCTTGTAGTGACTCTTGGGGTAGATATTGCGAAGGGCCTGGAACAGTAATCGGCTGTCTATGATGTATGGAACATGCTGACTGGGAATAAGCGGAGACAGGCTGAGGACAGGCTGAGGTGTCCAGCAGTGTGTTGACACATGAGAGTGAGCAGTAGCATTGCAGGATGAAAGAGTGAGGCAGGCTCCTGTGGCAGATGTATCCATTTCCCATCAGGGAACAGACAGCTGCCTTGTTCTGCCAGACATCCACGTCTTGCAGCTGAGAAAACAGGAGCACTTTTCAGATGCACATACAAATTCTGACACACCTGCCCTGGCTCTTGTCCACTAGAAGTGGTTTTAGAGGGCGAGGCCTTTATAACTGCCTCTAAAGTAACCACAGAGCCCAACACTTGCTTTGCTGACCACTGGCTTTACTCTGTTGACTGAGTCTACTCCTGTGATGAATGTCCAGCCAGACTGACATTGAAGAAACCTTAGAGTGTATTCACAGGGGCACAATGTTATCCAACTGATATGAATATGCGTGAAAATTCACTAAACAGGCCAACAGGGGTGTGTGAAATTATTCCATAGCTTTTGGCTTCTCCATTTTGTTGGAGGTTTTGCAACCAAGCTTTCCTCAATAGTTCTCCAGTGGAAAGACTGGAAATTTAAAATCCTTTCTAAACTGTTCTGTCATTTTTATTAGAAAAATACTATCAGTCGCCTTTCTGCCCCATATCAGATTGTCACAGCACAGAGCAACAGAGTTACAATGAGAGAGTGTATCTAATGCTAACTTATGCTAGTCAGTTTACACCTGCACAGTCGCACCCCTCTCCAGGTGTTCACTCGCCAGAGCCAACTTCCCTGTCCCTTCATTTCACTCATCTGTACCCAGTTCTGGCAGCAGCAACAGCAACAAAGGCAATGTCAGACACATGGCCTTTCTTCTCCCCTCCCCATGCGTATGGAAACCATAATTCGGAGGACTTTGCTGTAAAAACAGTAGAGGAAGTTTTGTTTGGCCTGACTCGGGTGCTTGGTTAATTGGCCGACCGCAGTCTTCCCCTCTCTGCATCAGCTTGCTGTGGCAAGAGTGTGGTTAACATAGAGAAGCAGAGTGAAGCCTGCAGGGCCACAACTCTGGGGTCATTGAAAGGAGCCCTGTGAGAGCAGAAGAATGAAAGAAAAGACAAAGAGAGAGAAGCTGGAGAAATGGAAAAGATGGAGGGATGGAAAGTGCAGGCACAGTTCACTGACAGATACAAACCCTTGACAGGAACCAAAGTGTGATTTAGAGTAAATGTTTCACAGATGACCAAAACACTTGAGAATGGGCTGCAGTACTAAACCATTGCATGCTAATGATATAAGCAGCAAACTGGGAAAAGAGAGTTGTACAGCAGTACAATAGGGACAGCAGTGTTTTCACCAGCGCAAGCAGTGGACCGCTAGTAGCAACAGTGAGCGGAGGTAATGAATGGAAATTCCTTACCTTGCTGCTAAATTAGCAGTGGAAATCTCACTAAGCACTACATTAGCGATTATTCTCTGGTGTTGTAATATGTCCTGGCATTTGTTCTGATCTATTTGTAGCATCTGGAAGAGGTTAAACTAGCTGCTTTTCTTTCATGTCCTAATATCTTATTAAAAGAGGGATGTATTAATTTGATCTAACCCCAGACTAGAAGTGAATAAAAGCAAACATAACTTAGTTTAAACAGGTAAGCTTTCTGAGATGTAAAATTCAGTCAAGTGTAAATTTAAGTAATGTTTTTATTTGTTTTGTTTTCTTTTTGTTCTATTCTTATATTTTTAGGTCTATATGGTGCCACTTCTGTGACCAAGTTATTTTTGGGTTATTCTTCACTGGATAAATCGCAAGTTTTCATAGATTGGTTTTCTTGAGTCAAGTCATTTTAATACTAAAATAAATGTTCACCTGGGAAAATTGATGCCAAAACAAATCCCTTCATAAAAAGGTGCCCAAAATTCAGCTTGACAAAACGTTGAATCATGACACGGGAACTTTTACTTGCTCTTCCTAGTAATTTGAGAAAAAAGCTGTAGTGGATGTGTTTGTATGTTTGACCTTGGCTCCTCTTGCTCCACACCCTTGTGTGGTTGTGGTGGGTTTCTTTATCGTGACTGGCATTCCACAGAATGCCAAACCATGACCCTCTGTATGGCACTGCACTCACTCATATCTTATAACAATATACAAAGATTTTCACTATTCTTGGAAAAATAACTTAAACCCAGTACAGAAAAAATAATTTCAGTGGCTGCCCCTATTGAATAAAGTCCAAATATTAGCTCAAAGCTTAGCATAACATATGACTTATCTTGAGATAAAGCATTACACGCTAAGCTACCCAGCTCCTAACAAAATCACACATATATCCTCACACACTTAGCTAATATTTGGGCTACTTAAGTGAAGAGGAGGAGGAGGAGAGGAGCAAAGAGGATAGCGAGAGAAAGAGATAATGAGAAAAATCCCTCAAGGTTGAAGATTCCCTTTCTATAGTTGCGCAAACATGAAGTGTTGAAGTGCTGAGGATGAGCTTTAGCAGATGTGCTCTCAGTGTGCCGTGAAACCTCAAATCTTTCTGTCCCCATCATTTTCCCTCTTCTGCTTTAACTCAACTGTTGGATGAACAATTCTATGCCTAAAACAATTATAAACATCCTTTTTATAGCTTGCCATACAAACTTGTTGGGAGGTTTCTTAACTTGAGGTCCCTGAAAAGCAGTTATGGTCTTCTGTTCCCCATCAAAACTTACACTAGTTTCATTTAAAATAATTTCAAACTTTTGTTATTTTGCATTTGCTTTGGAAGTCCATGTCATGCTCTTCCATCCTTCCTGCTCTTCATCCCAGTCATTCATAAGGTTAGTTAATTGAGGGCCTGCATTGTTTGGCATCTCTAAGACACTTTACAGATGCATCTGGGTTCTGTTAAAGGGATCTTGCCTTTCTTCAATAGAGCAGCTCGACAGGTCCATTGGGAAGACCCTTGAACTTGTTATCTGAGGCTGAAGAAGAGGAGGAAGAGGGAAGGTTGAGGGTAAATGAGGGGAGAGAGGAGAGGTTGCAGCTACATGTGAAATCTCTCAGACCCAAAACAAAAGAACACAATTGTGGAACAAGAAAAAGCACATTTTGGACAATTCTGGGCTGACAAAATGTCAAGCAGAGAAGGCATATCACTGTGGGACTATGCCCATCCCTGGAAGTCCTGGATGTCAAAGAACTGGCTTTCATAATTCCTGACCGTGAGACTCAAACATAGATAAACAGCATGTGAACAAATCCCTGTTTTTTTTACAGTAAAAAAATACCGTGCTTGAAAGTCAAGCTTTAAGCTGAGGCAGAGCTTTTTTTGGGTTTACTTATAATATTATAAATGAAAAAGGAGTGAATGAGAAAAAGTGAGAAGGATGACTGGAGGTGGACAGAAAGAGTAGGTCAGAAAGTTAAACATGCAATAGCAGGCAGTACTGATCCTTTTTTTCGCTTTAGGGAAGCTCTTACAGTAATACCCTGAGACAACTCTCAAGAACCACCTCAAATTGTTTGGTTCAAGAGCTTTTCTGTTTTTTCAAGGCCTGAAGGCTTGGAATGCCCTCCCGGAAAATATTATCCATGAGGATCTCTCCTTGTGTACTCTCCAAAATCTCACCTGTTCAAAAGCAGCTCCCTTGCGGAAGAGATCCGCATGTTACTATAGCGTGCAATAAAGCTGAAGTGTAATTGATTTTGGTTCAAGCAGCTTGAGTGCAATACAGAAATTATGACAGCAGTTTTAATGCTGTTGCATGCCTCAATGCACCAGTGACTTGAAAAATCTTACTCCGAGTGACCTGCAGTTACCTCCCAGTTTGTACTCGGTGCACCCTTTCTGTAGTTACCACCCATAACTGTACCTGCTCTATCACATTGAGGTAATCTAATTTTAGATCTTCACTACTATCCGCAGCAGGTCTTATGTTGTCTTCATTTCACATTAATATTTACATTGTGCTCTGAGATATGAGACACCACTCAGGGTGACGCGCAGATGCATCACAAGTTAAACTAGGTTCTGTAGACAACCATGCACTATTTCAGCAAGCTGCATTGGCCAGAACGTCTAAGTGACTTCATGACTTTAAAATAGGAACCACAATATTGCACCTCAAATTTGTGAGGGCACAGTTGTTTGAATGTCATGTAGTGGCTGGGAGAGAGACTGGTTGTGTGGCATGTCTGCTCTGTCAGTCGTCCGCTGCATTGGGATTGTGATCTCATTCATCCATTCGCTTGTAGCCCAGTCTGGAAATCTAGCCTCTGTCACCATGGTACCTCGGCCAGGCTGGGCAGGGTGTTGGGGATGGAAAGTTGGTAGTAAAGATGGGTGCCCTGGGTGGAGCAGCATATTTTGGGAGGCAATACAACTGGGATGCTGCATCAAGGATGGAGCTTCCTCTGCGCTGAGTTTGAAAAGTGTACATGACACAGATCAAAGCCCCGCTCACCCAACCATACTATGATCAAAGAATCGAGACCTGTCAGAGCACTTGCCACACTTGTTTTCTATCACTGGTTCTCCTCATGACAGTCATTCTTCTTGTTTCTTTTCTCCCCCTCACTCTCTCAAACCACAGTTTAAGCAGTTGTGTTGCAGCAGCAATATATACTGTCATCTCTTCACTAAAAAACATCCAGTAGTTTAGTCACTGTGCCATGTGTGACATGTTAAAACTTTGTGGTGCAGAGGTTCATTATCCAATCTCAAGCTGTAAGACCTGCCTCTGTTTCCCTCAAAGCTACTGAATGAAATACCTGATTCTCCTGCACAAGACTCACACATTTCAAACATACAATCTATACTCACATAGAGTCCAGTGTGCCGTTCTCCGAAGAAAGGGAAAGCCACAGAGATCGCTACCAGTCCTGATCCTCCATCATCTTGCTCGATGGTCTGGGAGTCACCCACATCCAGGCCAAATGGGTAGAAATCCTCCAGGGGTACAGCCGGCTCCACGCCATGAACCAGAATAAGAAGCATGCACATGGAGAACACCAGTCTCCTCAGCCACCCCATGACCTTGTCTGCACAGGGATGGAGAGGAGAGGACTAAGATCCGGGACACTCAGAGAGGGCAACAAGACAACTCTAAACCCCAGTGTCAAATGCTCAACCAATGATCCTCCTTGTCTTTCTTCTCCCTGTTTCTGTAATTTTCCTCTTTTGGTTTCTAATTCCACCCTTTGTTTCCTCTCAGATCTTCTCTCACTCCTGGTACTTGGGCTGCTGGTCTATAACAAGGGGGTAGATTCCTTGCATTCTGCGTGCTGCTGGGTGCTCAAGAGCTGCTGTGCTCCGTGCCGTTCACTGAAATGAACAGAGTGAGAGAGAGAAAGAAGGAGAGGGAGCAGAGTGATTCGGCTCTATTTTTTTTTTTCTTTCTTTTTTTTTCTTTTTTTTTTTACAATCCGGTGACTTGGTCCCTGATGGTTAGTTTAGAAATATCCTCAATAAAACCTCTATTCTGCCTGCCAAAGGAGTTCTTTCAGACCCAGTCCCCCCCCCCCCATCCCATCCCCTCCCTCAGGGATTCACTACCTTGCATGATTAGGAACTCTTGTCCAATAGCTGAGGAGAGACCGGTAACTGGATAAGCACTGGGTGGAGCTATGGTAATCAAAGGGCTGCTTTAAAGAGACTCTGACAGGGCACTCTCCTCTGCTCTTAACTTTTGCTGAGAAATACCCTTCCCTAGAAGAACATGTCTCAGTGTGGTACACCCTACCACATGGCAGTGTAAGAGTTCCAGAAGTACGGATGTCATTGTGCATTCCTTGTATATTGTACACAAGATGTCTGTTCAAAAGGAGGAAAATATACAAAAGCCTCTTGGTTTGGACTAGAGCTTTACTGAAAGATTTCTTACTCTCTGAAAATCAATTTTCCTCCAAATTAATCATACAAGGCAAGATTTCAAATATTTGAAATGTGCTTGAAACAACTCCCCTAAAATAAAATGAGATTCTTTTTACCCCGGGGGTCGTTAGTGGTGGGAATCAAATCTTGAAGGCAGAACATCACAAAGATTCTTTTATAGGTAGTTATAGCTTATTTGCACACATCATAAACTACAGCAATTATCCAAAATACGCCAAAGCCAACTGACAGCAATTCTTCAGACCACAAAGATCAATCGCATTTTTATTTTTCTTGTTTGTATGGTTTTATTGACTCATAAAAATTTCTTTGTGATGAAACAAATCAGTTTTCTAATAGTTACAACACAGTAGTGATTATGAAATGGAAATTGTTTTAACACCCATAATAAAAGAAACACCATATAGAAACAATAATATGAAAACAGCATTTGTAGGTAAGATATATGATTCATTTTCTGTCCCGATTCACTCTAGCTGTAATTTAGCTGATTGGTACAAACTAAAACAAGATGATCTTATTCTCTAAATGATAGTATGTTTAAATAATGACCACAGCAATCATGTAAGCTACAAAGTAGAAAGAAAAGAGCATAATTTTGTGGTTTGCAAAACAGTTTAGGGGAACTAGGGTGTAATATTTAAGGTAGGTGCAGATGTTTAAAAGTGTGTGTGGTGTAGAACTGAGACTGTGCTTAATGCTCTAAGATGAACAGGGATAGACTTAAGGTAGATTTATGGTCTGTTTCAACAGTTTGCTGCACAAATCCTTAAAACAATTTGGCAGTTGAGAAGCATTTGTTGAAACAGTGATCTCTTTGTTTGTTGTTATTGGGTTCTTATGGTGTGGATCAGGATTACTTAAAGTATTTGTGCAAATGTAGTCCAACAATTCTCTCTGAGACCAGTGATTTTGTGTGTTTTTCAATCTAAAGTATGTGTGAAGTATGTGTGTGTGTAACATTTCATTATGCATAAGTTCATTCATGTTAGCACAGGCCCTGTTTCATTGGTTATAGGCCTTTGAGAGACTACAAACAAGTTTGGTAACAAAAAGCTGTCAGTTGGTCACCATGGGCTGAATTCCCAAACCACTACAGTTTTTAGAGACCCAATCTCAGCATCTGCTTCATATACGCTTGCCTCCTCTTCATCTCCTGCTCCAACTGTTCTTTCAGTGTGCAAACCTGAGAAACACAGAACTGTCAAGTTTTCATTAAAGGCTTCTTACTATTGAAAGTAATGTAAATGTCACTATTACAATACATCAAATTTTTATAGCTTTCTCAAACCTGTTCCTCCAAGCAGTGGACCCTCTGGCGGTGAGCTTTCTCTCGAGCCTCCAGTGCTCTTTCTGCCTGCTGCTGGGAGTCCCTCATCCTCTCGGTCTCCAGGTCCAGCTCTTGCCTGTGGCAAGCTGTCACTTCCAGGAGCCTCTGGGAGTGAGTCTGCTCCAAGATAGAGATCTGTGACTGCAGAGACAACACATAACATCCTGTCACAGGCGAATCCAATACAAAAACTATAAGACACATGATCATTTAATGTTATTATGATCAGATTTCAAAAGGTGAGAGTACTAGATGCTGGTCCATGTATTATGAACTTCTTAATATTTGTAAGTATGTCTATCACCTGTAGCGTGTGAATTTCGGCCTGTGTCTCGCTTAAATCTTGCTCTAGATTTCGGTTCTTTTGTTCTTGCTGTTCTCTCTCACGCTCAGCGTGCAATACCTCTGCCTCCTTCCTTTGGCGATTCTTTTCTACCTGCACACAACACATGCATGCACACAAAATGCATGCAAAGGATAGAAATCTGTTGTGAGATACTGTCACATGCTGTACATTTATGTAGGAGGATCATTTTATATTTCACAAGATTGGCAAGTCATTAGCAAACACACACAAACACTCCAAAACAAACCCTCACACAAACGTACCTCAACCGATAATACTAAGAATAGAATAGGGTGCAGACAAGGCACTCTGATTAGTTTGCAAAAATTAAACATCACAGTCAGTGACATAAACAACAAACCATTTGAAAGTCATTATGTTTGGCTGTGCATGCTATTTATAACAGCATGATGTACCTTCTCCAGGGTACGCTTTAGAGAGGACCTGTCTTTTTCCAGACGGAGCAGTGTCCTCTCCAGCTCAGCTTTCTCTCCCTGCAGCCGATGTGCAGTGGTCTGCAGGGTAGCCACCTGCTCCTGAAGCTGATCCTTTTCTCCCTGCAAGAGTGCATTGCTCTCTTGCACCTCCTGCTTAGCCTGTTGCTTCTGTCTCACAGCCTAGTGAATTAGAAGAGATGTAGAATAGACACCATCTACATGACTGTCCAGACCAGAACTGGTGTAAATAAAAATGGCTTTCTGGACAACAATGTTTCATGTCTGGGGCAGAAACTCAGATTAACAAAGAAGAGACAGCTTTGACTGTATTTGTGTCTAGTTATGATATGGTGTCATGTGAAAGAGTATAAGAACCTTGAATTTCGCTCAACTGACAATAACAAAAATCTCGTTGTCAGTTCGTCATTGTGATGCTGGTGTAGTTGGTTATATTTTATTTGAATTTTGTTTGGTTGCATTTTATTTTTAATTTTGTGTTTTTACAGACACTGAGAGTGACAGACAGAGAAAAAAGGTGCATATTACTGACAGCAATATGCGAGACAGCACCCCTTGCCAACATTTCCACCCTATGTCACTTGAAATGCAAAACATGTTCCAGGATTTGTTTGATGTATGTGCCACCAAATTATTTTAACAAGATCACCCAAAAATAAAAATTCTGTCATCATTTACTCACCTTCATGTCATTACAAACCCGTAAGATCTTATTTCAAAACACAATGAAGATAAATATGGTAAACAGAAGCAGAGCCATACTTGTATGAAAAGCAATGAGGTTTGTTTTCGTGTGTCAAGCATGCACATTTGAGCTTCCAATTGCTATATTTGACATGCTCTATGTATTTGCACTGATCAATGTTTATATGTGAATAAAAGCATAAATAAAATCTATTCATATAAAGCAATCATGTCTCTTAAGAATACTTAGATTAAACCACTTGATACATGCAGATTTTATTTCTTATCTCTTTATGAACTTTTCTAAGCACCAAGATTTGGTGTAGTGATCTTTCTATGGAAGGACAGAAATCTCTTCGAGGATGAAGATGAACAAAAGTCTTAAGGGTTTGGAACGACATGAGAGTGAGTAAATGATCACTAAATTTTTATTTTGGGTGAACTAACCCTTTAAAATACTGTGTAAACTGTAAGAGTGTGTGTGTGCGCTTAACCTCCTGCAGGCTTCGTGTCTGTTTGTCCAGTTCAGAGACTCTGAGTTCAGACTCTTCCTGGCTTCTCTGCAGGATCTGTAGTCTCTCAATCAAGCTATGATTTTGCTTCCTACTGTTTGTCAGAGCCTCCCGTGTCTTATCCAACCTTTCCTGTGCACATATAACACACACAGACAAGTATGAACAGGCATCAATCCACACATGCATAATCACACACCCACATCCAGTTTTAATGAGGAGGCTGTTCTTCTCCTCGCTATTACCAGTGTCCTGTCTTTTTAGCCTTTTTCCCCACTCTTTCCCAACTCTTGGATCACTTTTTATTGGTATGAGCTGGCAGGTCTCAGGCAAACTGAAAAAGATTTACACTGAGGCCGCAGTGTTTTTGTTTGTACAGCATCTTTAAAACAGACTAATACTAAGCCTTAAAAGCCCTCCAGAGGAGCTGGAGAAAATTAATGAGTTCAGTCCAACATTTTAATGCACCATCATCCAGCACCTTCAGGGAACAGGCGGCAGAAAAGGTAAATACAAAAAAAAAAAAATCCAAATCTGGAAACGTTATGGAACCACAGCATAAATCACTTCACATTGTGGCCATGCAAGTAAGATGATCTGTTAGGTTTCAATTAAATCTGTACATGAACTTGAGGTGAATTTCGATCAAAAAAAGATGATGAACTTAATGAACTTAATAAGGTTGTTTGTGAGTTCATGATGAAGAAAAATGATTGACAGTGTTTTAATAAAGCCTCAATAGAGAATTTGCTTAAACATGTTTGAAGTTCAATCTTGTTGAGATGTTAAAGCTTGTCTTCTGTCTTGCTCTTGTAGTACTTGTGTACTGTTAGTAGTATGGCCAGTTAACTGCTAGTAAGTCAGAGTGCAAACTAACGCACGTTATAAAACTGATGCTAACCTGCAGCATCTTCCGGTCATGTTCACTGGCTGTGAGAGCTCGCTGCAGCTGCGCGGCCTGATCCTGTGCTGCTCCTGTAGCAGCATTGCTCTCAGTCAAGGATGCAACCATGGACTGCAGTTGCTCCCTCAACTGGCTCTCCTGCAGTTCTGTGTGTGCCGAGGCAGTTGCCAACCTCTCACCCTCAACCTACAATGGAACAACAGTGCTGCATTATATTACTCAAACATGACTGATGTCCTTTTAGACACAGCACAAACCTACACACACCTTCAGGAGGGCAGCACGCTCTTCACTGTCTCCCAGTTCTCTGCGGAGGTTGTGGAGGCGTTCCTGCAGTGAGCTGACTTCCGACTCTGTCTCTGTGGCTCGGAGCTGAGCACGCTGCAGCTCTCCCTCCAACCCCCGGCGTGTAAGTTCCAGCCTGGCAGCTCGAGCTTCCGTGGCCTCACAGGTCTCCTTCATACGGCGAAGCTCAGCCTCCAGACTTTCCTCAGAGGCCTGGGAGCGCTCCAGCTTCTCCTGAATACAACAATATATTTATACTGATAATGATGTTCATGATGTTCCTCTAGCTCTTGACTAAATACGAACATGTATTCATCTTACCTGCACAAAAACAGATTCAGCATTCCTCAAAATGAAGAAAAATTCAAATGCAAACTCAGAATATTATACAAACCTGCAATAATTAAATATTAATAAGACAAATATAATTTATGTATTTAATCCCATTTTATTAACCAATGTCTTTGCTACTGACCTTCGATGATCCAATTCAACCATACTAAGCAAAAATGACACATTTGTGTTTCATTTTTGTTATTGCTGAATAGTGTTGAACTTTCTTCTCTTGCGTTATATTCTTCATGCAATTTGTTTGAGCTGCGCCCTCTACTGTACAGACATGAATTTATATTTCCTTCAGCCTGAGGTGTTTTCATTTCACTTTTGTGCAACTTTTTATATTAAAAACAAACAAGCAAGCTCTGCCCAGATTTAAAAAGTAACTCAAAAGTAACGTAACACATTACTTTCCATAAAAAGTAAATAAGTAACGTAATTAGTTACTTTTTAGGAAGTAACACAATATCGTAATGCATAACTTTTAAAAGTAATTTTCCCCAACACTGGTGATAGTGGAGTAAAAAAAACCTTTTTTCCCATAGATTTTTAATGATAACACTTACATTTTTCAAGACAGACCTACAGCACCATGAGTTTAGTGTGTTCTTCTTTTAAAAATTAGTTTAAAGAGATAGTTCAACCAAAATGAAAATTCTGTCATTAATTTCTGACCCTCATGTCGTTCCAAACACGTAAGACCCTTCGGAACACAAATTAAGAAATTTTTGATGAAATCGAGAGCTTTCTCACCCTGTATAGACCGCAACAGAACTACCACGTTCAAGGCCCAGAAAGGTAGTAAGGACATTGTTAAAATAGTCTATGTGGCATCAGTGGTTCAACCGTAATTTTATGAAACTACAAGAATACTTTTTGTGCACAAGGAAAACAAAAATAACGACTTTTTAATTTGTGTTCCGAAGATGAACGAAGGTCTTACGGGTTTGGAATGACATGAGGGTGAGTAATTAATTACAGAATTTTAATTTTTGGGTGAACTAACCCTTTATCTCCTGTCCTGAAAAGTGGCCGATCACTGTTGCACTCAACTATGTAAACCATCTTTGTATTAGTGTAGAATGTATGTGTTAACCTTCAGTGCTTTGGCTTCTGCCTCAGTTATCTGTTGGCTGTTCTTCATTATGGCCAACTCTTCACTCATAATCCTATTCTGTAATTCCCCATTCTGAACCGCCTCATCCCGTAAGGCGAGTGATGCTTGTGTCCTCTCTAAATGCTTGGCCAGCTCACGCTTTCCTGGCAAACATACACACACATGATAATCAAAAACAGAGCCGCAAACTGGTCATCACTAAGTAGTGTATACCCAAGTATCAGGCTATAATTCGCTCTTACCCTCCTCCAGCTCTCTGATAGATTGTTTCAGCATCTGTATACGTGTGTTGCCTCTTTCCTGACTGGCTTGCAGGCTTTCTACCTGCTTGCTGAGACTATGCACCTGTGCTTGGGCCTCATCCTACAAACACACATTCAGACAGAAAAAGAAGGATGTTCATGTTCTTATGTTTATTGTTATTGACACACCTTGTGTCATTTCAGATCCTCCATTTGTGTGTCCCTCACTTTTTCTTTTACTGTGGAAACTAGTTTTGTCCATGGCATAAAAGTTCATGTTCGAAAAAAAAAAAAAAAAAAAAAATTTCGAAGGTCAAATCCTACAAAACTTGTTTTTTTGTTTTGTTTTGTTTTTTGGGAAGTGAACGTGTACTATGTGTCCAGTTTATGTTTTTATGTTTTAAAGAGTTCATCCAAAAATGTTCAAAATCTGTATGACTTTGTCTTCTGTGGAACACAAAAGGAGAAACTGGGAAGAATGTACTAGTTATTCTTCATTGTAGTTACAATGAATGGACATAGCTTTCAAGGTTCAAAAGAATGCAAAATAAAGATAAAATATTATAAATACAGGCCATGTTTATGTGAGCATTTTGTGAACAACAGACCAAAATTTAAGCCATTATTCACTGAAAATCTTGACTTCCACCCTAGTACTCCTTGGCATTTTCATATGAGTTCATAAAATGCCAGCATTGACGAATTAATGAATTCTTTTAAGTTGGATCTTTTCAAAGAATTGGTTGATCCAGTTGACAAAAACAGCCTGAATGATTCATTCACAAATCAGACTGATTTGTGTTCTACTCAGTTCTGATTCAGTAATTCAGGCCCAGCAGTTCACGGAAGGAGAAATTTAGCATAATTATACTAGTATAGCGGTGTGGACTATTTTTATGATGCCTTTGTGGCAATGTAGAGGTGTCAGGTACCCGCTCTCTCTGTGTGTCCCTGAGCTCTTGCTGGAAGTTACGTAGCAAATTGTGAACTGAGTCCAAATCCATTTCTCCATCTTCTCCATGGGAGGGGGACAAAGAACACACCAGCAATCCACTTACCCCAGGCTCATCTGACATGGGTTCACCTGAGGGTTTACACAGAAGATTTTATTTGAGTCTTCTCACAAGTAACTTAGAACACCATGTAAGTTAGAGCAGCACATTGTTTAATAACCTTTAGATTTTAAGAAAAGAATCCTTTGTAATATAAGAGTGGTGATCTTCTTCTTGACCTTTAACTAACCTTTGCTACAGAGACCCGACTCATTATTGGACTGAGAATGCATTACCCTTCACAGGTGATCGAGTTCTCCATGGTGAGGAACTCCGTCCGTGTTCCCTGGGTGCGGGCGAACGTCTTCCAAGTCTGCTTCCAAGTGTACGTCTCAGGGTAGAACTGAGAATATTCAACCTATGCTCAAGATCTCTCCGTATGGCATCATTCTGTCCCAGCTGCTCTTCCAGCCCTTGGCCCTGGGCCTCTGCTAGACTCACCTTCAGCCCAAGCTCCCTGAGTTGGGCCTGGGCTTCCTGCAGTGCCCCCTCCAAGCGAGCAACCTCCTCACGCTGCTTCACTTGGCTCTCCTGAAGATTGGCATCCTGTTGTTGCTGCAACTCTTTCTCCTGGCGCTGCACTTCTTCCAGTTCTGCTACACGCCGCTGCAAGCCTGCAGCCTTTTCACACACAGATCAGTTCTAACAGTTTAAGTTTGTTACTGCATGTGTGTGTGGATTCTGTATTTATGCCAGTTTGTTTGTTGTACCTCCTTCAGAGCTGCCTCTCTGCCAGCATTACTTTCCAGTACTCTTTGTCTGAGAGTAAAGGTCTCCTTTCTCATTTCCTCCTCTCTATGCTCTTCCTGGGTCAGTCTGGCCTGCATGTCACTCAACTCTTGCCCTTGTTGAGTGCACTGACCCTCTAATGTCTTCACCTGCTCAGACACATGCTTTTTTATTTTATAAAAAAAAAAAATGGTTGCATTGGTTGCACAGCTAGACAGTGTATGACTAGACTAACAACAAATTAACCTGAAAAATGTTGACATGCTGATATTTAGAATAATGTTAAGGCACTGACTATAAAAGAAAAACTGGTCATACTTTATTTTAAGGTCCAGTTCTTGCTATTAACAAACCATTAACTACGACTTTTGCCTCAATGAACTCCTAATTCGCTGCTTATTAATAGTTAGTAAGGTAGTTGTTAAGTTTAGGTATTGGGTAGAATTAGGGATGTAGAATATGGTCATGCAGAGTATGTCCTTTATAAGTACTAATAAACAGCCAATATGTTAATAATAAGCATGCTAATAAGCAACTAGTTAATAGTGAGAATTGGTCCCTATACTAAAATGTTACCAAAAAACTTTTGATTTTTTGGGCCCTGACCTGTCTGCGCAGTTCCTGCAGTTCCCTGCGTGCCTGCAAGCGAGATTTCTCAAGTTCACGCATGTTGGTTCTCAGCTTTAGTGCCTCCTGCTGGAGGGAGGATTTACATTCTTCTAACACTGCCAGCCTCTGATCCTTTTCTTCTCCCACTCTCTTCAAACTAATAAACAAAGAAAAAGAAAAACAAGGACGATTAATACATTTTTAATGAAGCTAATTCCTTGTTCCATAACTGAGCCTTACAAGGAATATCTGACATCCCAAAAAGACATTTGTACTCCTTTGCTGATATTTAAGTTACACTTTATAGTTATACTACTATTTTAGATTGTTTTAGAGGAAATTACTTTGTTTTTGTTTATACTCATTTAAAATCACATCTCATTGTTGATCTGATGTTACATAGCCGATCTAACAGGGGACAGGTATGTAATACAAAAGGTATCAACATTTCAAACACATTTCAAACAAATACCTGTTGTTTTCAAATTCAGCTCTCTTCACAGCTGTTCGGAGTTCATGATTGGAAGCCTGGATGGCCTCTTTCTCTCTCACAACATCTCCTAAAGCTCTCTTCAGTTCCAAGCCCTCACGCCGCTGGGTGTCCCTGTCCTGCAAACATTCCCTCAGCTCTCGCTGGGCCTCGATCAGTTCCTTACAGCCAGAGTCCCTGCTCTCCTCCACCTCACTCAGTTCCCTTCTCAAACGCTCCACCTGAAAAAGACAGAGATGAGAGGGAAAGATTAAATGAAGCCAAATGATTCTGTAAATAGAAGAGGAGTGATGGGTCATGGTTTGAGTGCAATGGTGTAACTTTATCTATCTAAAATAAAGTCCATTTAAATCACTCAAGTGTGGTGATGTGACACCACAGAGGGAGGGAAGATTTCTAACAGTCATATTCCTTACGTGGCAGTGTTTTGCTGAGGACAATTCAACTTCATTTTCCATGAGATGAATGAAATGGAAACACAGCTTATTAGTAAAATTCCACTGCCTTGTTCCATTCAGCTTCTCAAAGCATGTGAGCATCAGACTCATCTAAAGAGTTCTGCCCTCCTTTCAACGCCGGATTTCAGGGCACATTGTCGTTTGCACTTAAAAATGTGTTTTAAGTGCATGTGAAATGGTTCAAATTTTCAAAAGCTTTCATCAGATATGCTCAGGGTGAAACTCCTCGCCCATGTAAACACACAGGAATATGACCCACATTCTGGTAATTGCTTGGCTACAGCTAATCATTTTACGGTGCATTTTTTCCCCAAAATGCAGCCAGAATGCAGAGAGAAAGAGGGAGAAGAAAAACAGAGAAAGACAGGACAGGTTCCAAAGACTGCCACACACAGCAGCGATGATGAGAAACATCAGCAGTGTGTACAAGCTTGTGTAGATGCTGCTGTGTTAAAGAGAAATATGCATGTGTGTGTGTTTATGTGTGTGCTTAAGTTCAGTGGCCACACAAGATGTTTTCTTCTCATAAATCTTAATGTAAAAGAAAAGCCCATGCCAAGCCCACACTGGTTTATTTCATTGATTGGGGGGTTGGGTTAGTAGGACAGTGTTGGGTTTGAGATGACCTCTGTTTAAGAGTTGGGGGCGGTGTTTCCATAGAGACAACTTTCATTAGAGAACAGGAAAAAAAACTTCTGAGCACCTGCTTATTTGTGACTGCAACTTTTCCTTTTCATATCATAGAGAGAGCCTTCGCTTTTCACTCCCCTGCTGGCTTTTATCGTTCCCTCTCACCACTGGTAGTTTGTCATTGTCTGACCAGGGCAAGTTGGAGGAGGTTTAGTGAAAATAATCAAACAGGAGGAGAGAATCCATCTTGGTGAGTAGACAGCTTCACCTAGAGATGAAGTTCTCATCACAGCCACTGAGTAACATATCACTCTGGGTGCCTGGAGATAGATTGTTCAAACAACTAAATCTGTGGCCTGAGGTATGTGCAAAGGTCAATTCCAAAGGTTGACCTTGAGCCTGAAAGGCAGAAGTGTACACACACGGATACAAGCACAAACATCAAACTGGTGGCACCTGGAGCATGCTCAATACACATTAACCAATGCCAAGTTCAACATAAGTGTGTGCTAAATGGCGCTCCCCAAGCCCCTGGTAGGTAAAGTTAGACTCCAACAGGCCTTATGTTGCCTCATGGCCCAACATAAACTAACTCACCTCCTAACTTATATAACGTTGGTTATTTGGCACTGGCACAAACACAATTTTTACTGCTCTCCTGGGCTATAGGTTTTTTGTGTTCTGGATGATAAATTTGTTTCTGTGACTGAACAACTGGAATGTAAAGTCTCGGGTTGTGTGACCTCTTGCTGAGACTCCTGCCTCTGCATAGAAAGCTCTCTGATCTGGTCATTTAAGCTGCGCTCCGAAACTTCACGGGAACTCAGAGACTCCTCGAAATGAGACCGTAGGTCCTGAAGCTCTGCCTGCAACCCTAAAACTGTGTCCTACAGAGAGAGAGGGAAGGACAAAAATGAATACAATAATGTGATGCATGAAATTAGGGCTGTCACTTGATTAATATATTTACCCAGGATCATTTTTCTGTAGTTAACAATGTCCTTTTAAAGCTGACTTTTTAAAATTTATTTGCAATATATATAGATATCTTTCTTTCTTTTTTTTTTTTTTTGCCATAACATGAAGATAATTATAAGCTTATCATATCAGACAGAATTCTGACATACTCTATACATTTTTCAAAATGCATAAAAAAACAATGGATGAGAATTTCAAATCACAAATAATTCAATAATGAAATAATGTTCAAAGCACATTATGAACTTACATATTCTTACTAGAGCCCGACTGATATATCGTTTTGCCGATTTTATTGGCAGATATGAGCCTGTCGCAGATATAACAATATCGGCGAATATGCTGCCGATATTAACATTCTTTTACAGAACTTATGATGCAGATGAAATGCTTCTAAATCGTGTACTTATGCTGCCTTCACGCCATATCATAATTACCGTAATTTTGAGATGACAACAAGTGACATTCTACTCGGAGCTGTTCACATCCTCGGACTCGGAATTATGCTTTTCTATGGCAACACTATCAGTGGTCACGTGGTACAAGTCATAGCTCTCAGAAAACTCCCAGTTCACAAGTTGTAATTATGAGTTCTACGAGGACGTGAACGCTTTTTACAAGTTGGTATCTCGTAATTACGGGAATTCCGATATGGCATGAACGCACCTTTATTTTGTCGTGCTACCTCCGTGAAGTTGGCCCCCCACCCAACGCAAAACGTCAGAAAAATAGTCTCAATCGTTTGTGCTCCGTTTTTGCTCCGTTTGTGCTGCTTTGGTTTTTTAGATATTAAAATAATATTTATAGGTCATTCTGAGGTCACTCAGCCCCCCAACATACTCCAAATTCACCCAAAATAGGCTCAATCGTTTGTGTTTCGTCTGTGCTGGTAATATTTTCATTTGTGCTGCTTCAGTTTTTAAAATATTAGACATAGATTATAGACGATAACGTCACTCAGCCCCCCACATGCTCCAAATTCACGAAAAATGGTCTTGTTTGTTTGTGCTTCGTTTGTGCCGTGAAAACATTTGTTTGTGCTGCTTCGGTTTTTAAGATATTAAAATATTTATAGGTCATTCTGAGTTCACTCAGCCCCCCACATGCTCCAGATTTACCCCAAATAGTCTCGTTTGTTTGTACTTCATTTGTGCTGGTTTGTGCAGGTAAAAGTTTCGTTTGTGCTGCTTCAGTTTTTAAAATATTAGACTTTGAATTATAGGCGATGACGTCACTCAGCCCCCCACATGCTCCAAATTCACCCAAAATGATCTTCTTTGTTTATGCTTCATTTGTGCTGGTTTGTGCTGTGAAAATTTTTGTTTGTGCTGCTTCGGTTTTTTAGATATTAAAATATTATTTAGTGATCATTCTGAGGTCACTCAGCCCCCCACATGCTCCAAATTTACCCCAAATAATCTTGTTTGTTTGTGCTTCGATTGTGCCGGTAATATTTTCGTTTTCGCTACTGTCGTTTTTAAAGATTTTTTCTTAGTCAACTGATTAGTCAACGCTGTTGGCCATCTCCACAGTAGGCGAATGGACGTGCCTTTAAATGCACCTTTTCATATGGACCACATAATTAGAGAAGATTTATTTTTTATTTGAATCGGTTTGTTTAATAGTAGACATTTCAAGATTTCTATAAATGTATTTCTTATGTCTGTGAGCCGGTTCATTGTTTTGATGTGCTCCATTCACGGAGACTGCATGAGACGAAAGAAAGCACATCCAAATATGACAGAGTAGCCTATTCTACAGGTGCATCTCAATAAATTAGAATGTCGTGGAAAAGTTCATTTATTTCAGTAATTCAACTCAAATTGTGAAATTTGTGTATTAAATAAATTCAGTGCACACAAACTGAAGTAGTTTAAGTCTTTGGTTCTTTTAATTGTGATGATTTTAGCTCACATTTAACAAAAACCCACCAATTAAATCTCAACAAATTAGAATACTTCATAAGTCCAATTAAAAAAAAAACATTTTTAGTGAATTGTTGGCCCTCTGGAAAGTATGTTCATTTACTGTATATGTACTCAATACTTGGTAGGGGCTCCTTTTGCTTTAATTACTGCTTCAATTTGGCGTGGCATGGAGGTGATCAGTTTGTGGCACTGCTGAGGTGGTATGGAAGCCCAGGTTTCTTTGACAGTGGCCTTCAGCTCATCTGCATTTTTTGGTCTCTTGTTTCTCATTTTTCTCTTGACAATACCCCATAGATTCTCTATGGGGTTCAGGTCTGGTGAGTTTGCTGGCCAGTCAAGCACACCAACACCATGGTCATTTAACCAACTTTTGGTGCTTTTGGTAGTGTGGGCAGGTGCCAAATCCTGCTGGAAAATGAAATCAGCATTTTTAAAAAGCTGGTCAGCAGAAGGAAGCATGAAGTGCTCCAAAATTTCTTGGTAAACGGGTGCAGTGACTTTGGTTTTTAAAAAATACAATGGACCAACACCAGCAGATGAGATTGCACCCCAAATCATCACAGACTGTGGAAACTTAACACTGGACTTCAAGCAACTTGGGCTATGAGCTTCTCCACCCTTACTCCAGACTCTAGTACCTTGGTTTCCAAATGAAATACAAAACTTGCTCTCATCTGAAAAGAGGACTTTGGACAACTGGGCAACAGTCCAGTTCTTCTTCTGCTTACCCTAGGTAAGACGCCTCTGACGTTGTCTGTGGTTCAGGAGTGGCTTAATAAGAGGAATACGACAACTGTAGCCAAATTTCTTGACACGTCTGTGTGTGGTGGCTCTTGATGCCTTGAACCCAGCCTCAGTCCATTCCTTGTGAATTTCACCCAAATTCTTGAATCGATTTTGCTTGACAATCCTCATAAGGCTGCGGTTCTCTCGGTTGGTTGTGCATCTTTTTCTTCCACACTTTTTCCTTCCACTCAACTTTCTGTTAACATGCTTTGATACAGCACTCTGTGAACAGCCAGCTTCTTTGGCAATGAATGTTTGTGGCTTACACTCTTTGTGAAGGGTGTCAATGATTGTCTTCTGGACAACTGTCAGATCAGCAGTCTTCCCCATGATTGTGTAGCCTAGTGAACCAAACTGAGAGACCATTTTGAAGGCTCAGGAAACCTTTGCAGGTGTTTTGAGTTGATTAGCTGATTGGCATGTCACCATATTCTAATTTGTTGAGATAGTGAATTGGTGGGTTTTTGTTAAATGTGAGCCAAAATCATCACAATTTAAAGAACCAAAGACTTAAACTACTTCAGTCTGTGTGCATTGAATTTATTTAATACACGAGTTTCACAATTTGAGTTGAATTATTGAAATGAACTTTTCCACGACATTCTAATTTATTGGGATGCACCTGTATATAAGTTCTTTCTGCAGGAAAAAAAAAAGTGAGATATTGTGCGGGCGCCTCCATATTATAAGTGCGATAATACTCCCACAAATACTTGAAATGCGCATATATAACGATTTTATCATTCATATATAAATAGTAATAATAATAATAATAATACCCTAATTTGGTCATATTTACTATTAATTGCCCAGCTCATCATCAATGATCTAGCACAGAGACATATAGTTATAAACTGAACGTGCGAGAGAAGCATAGCCTACTTCTAATTTGCCCAAAGAAAACTTGTTAAAATTAACATTTTTCTATATTAATTTGGGGATTTTTCAAATGTTTATTGAAGGTGCAAAAAGTCATAAACAAAAATAAAAATATATATATTTTACTTTTTCTGGCAGCATTTTGTGTAAGGTTCTAATTTCAAATTTGGTTTTCAGGATGGCATTTAAAAATACAACAACCCTTCTTTTTTCATTTTTTTCATCATGGTTAAAAAAGGGAAAACGAATGGATGCAAAAGTATAGGCTACACGGAACTGGAAACAGTAGGCTATTGCATGTTTTATTTTTGCGCAGAAACAAAAATAGGCCTATGTATATCAAGTCTTTATTATGTATTTTATTTATTTATTTATTTTTTTGGTTTTGTAAAGACATAATGAAATAGGCCTAAGTGTTTTTTTGTTTGTTTTTTTTTTTCGTTTAATTAGCCTAATTGAAGGAGTATGGCTACTAACTGAACGAGTATGGCTACTATGGCTATTAAGTGACTGCAACTATTTCATGTGATTTGGTTTGCTGTTTGAATTCTACCTTATTACTTCAACTGTATTGTTAAAAAAGACAGTAAAAACAAAAATACTACCTGTACAAACCAACACAAACAAGGCACAAACAAACGAGATTACTGGGGTAAATTTGGAGCATGTGGGGGGCTGAGTGACCTCAGAATGATCATTAAATATTATTTTAATATCTAAAAAACTGAAGCAACACAAAATTTTTTGGGCACAAACCAGCACAAATGAAGCACAAACAAAGAAGATTATTTTGGGTGAATTTGGAGCATGTGGGGGGCTGAGTGACGTCATCGCCTATAATTCAAAGTCTAATATTTTAAAAACTGAAGCAGCACAAACGAAACTTTTACCTACACAAACCAGCACAAATGAAGCACAAACAAACGAGACTATTTGGGGTGAATTTGGAGTATGTTGGGGGTGCTGAGTGACCTCAGAATGACCTATAAATATTATTCTAATACCTAAAAAACCAAAGCAGCACAAATGAAATTTTTTACAGCACAAACGATTGAGACTATTTTGCCGATGTTTTGCGTTGGGTGGGGGGCCAACTCTATTTGTGTTTTAAAGTTATTTATAATAAGTGAAGTGAAGTTTACTGTGAAGTGCACTGATGTGACACTTGTTTTGGATAATAAAGTTTATTGTTAAATTGTTAAATACCCTGCCTCCATTACATATTTTTGTCACATCATTATGTTTGATCACCACATTTGAGTTATCATTACTAAAAACGTGTGTATATATATATATATATAATATATATATATATATATATATATATATATATATATATATATCCTGTTTATGTATATACTGTATTCTATATACAGTACCAGTCAAAAGTTTGGACGCACGAATGGGAAGTGTGTCCAAACTTTTTACTGGTACTGTACTATAATATACACATAAAGAATATCGGCCGATATATCGATATCAGACTTTTTTACTCCCTAATATCGGTGTCAGCCCCATAAAAAACCCATATCGGTCGAGCTCTAATTCTTACAACTTTAATTCACTCTTCAATGATTAAATTTCACCACACAGAAATGCAAATGAACAATAAACTGTTTATTTTCATAATTTACTGAGAAACACATGCTCCAGTATGGAACCATGTGTGAATGTGTTCTTTAGCTCCAAACAGATTGTAGATTTTAATATCAAATTTAATAAATGTGTTTAAAAATGAATGCACAATTAATCTCATGCATTAATGTGTTAACTTTGCAGCCCTAATCTAATAAAGACAAAGCATGATCCACAGACATATTTGGATTTATTATACCTTGTCCTGCTCCTGTTTGCTCAGGAAGTCTCTACGCATACGATCCTTTTCAAGGGCAGCTGTCTCTATGTCACGCTCGAGGGTAATTATGCGCTCAGTAAGAGTAGCCTTCTCTGCCTCCTTCTCAGATAGAACCTGCCAATCAAGAACAGTCAAAGCGGTAGAACCAACTTACAGTGATGCCATCTGCCCCATGTTCTGACTGTAGATGGTTTAAGGCTATATGGGGCAACAGACATGCCTTTTGATCAGATTGAAAGGAAGTTGTCAAAAGGTTTTGACTGTGTTCCTCTGAGACACAAATACACACACACACCTGCTGTTTATGGCTTTCGGCCTGTAGCAGGGATTCTGTACAGTGCTGCTGCAGCTTGGCCAGTTCTTCCTGCAGCTGTTGCTGAACTCTGCGACTCTGCATGCGCAGCTCCTTGCACTCAGCCTGCAGCTGCGACTCTGCCTGCTCCCTCTGTGCACACAACTCCGCACGCATGCGCTCCTGAGACACACAAGACAGGTGCATGTGTTATAAGCATCCAAATACTCTCTTGAGCCACAGGAGAGTTTTACAGTTTAAGGTTATTGCATTTCAATTTCATCTTCTGCCAGAATTTCACTGATAGTCCTAAATCTATGGCAGTATATATGTCAAAAATACAATGAATACTGAGTTGTGTTGCATGCTGGGTATAGCTGGGTATTGCATAGCACTCTATGGCATAGGGCTGTAGTCAAGTCCACCTTTGTCGAGTCCAAGACAAGTCCAAGACCAGGACTATCGAGTTCGAGTCAAGACCGAGTCCAAAGAGGTTCGAGTCCGAGTCAAGTCCAAGTCCAAGAGGTTCGAGTCCAAGTCAAGTCCAAGTCCAAATGAGACAGTCAAAACAGGGAAAGAAAAATAAAATCTTCTTCAAGACCACGTATTTAACTATTGATAATTTATGTGAAGCAAGAGACAGCATATCTTCTATTGTAAGATAATCTTTTGCATTATTATTTGTAATGATAAAAGGCATGTGCAGAGAAACAACACTGTAAGATCAAATTAGGCCATTTTATTTACTTTAGGTATAGCAATTTCACTAAAGTCACATAAGCTGAAGTGCAACTTCACATTTTCAGTATTTTTATTAGTGTAACAATCACATTCTGGGCTGTCAATGGAAAATGTTACAAACAAGCAACTTAAGTGTCACTAAATAAATCGACAAGTTCCCATTCTTCAACTTATTACTTGTTCTAAAGAAAGGGTTTCCAAACTTAGTCCTGGAGGTTGCAGAACTACATTTTAGTATTAGAAACAGTACTAATGGTATTAGTTAGATGCCAGATATACTAGCCTATGTATTTTTAAGCTATGATTCTCCCACCATTCTGAAAACAAAACATAAGACAACCAAACAAAATATGTAATTTACGTGAGTTTCTCTGACGTTTTACTTAATGTTATAAATGAGTCTATTTATAAATGTCTAAAATGTTATAAATGAGTCTATTTAAAAATTTATTTAAATGAATTCATTATGTAAAAAATAAATAAATAAATGAAGACTTGTTTCGTTTTGAATCTCTTGAATGAATGATTCAGACATCAAATACATTTAACAGTCACTCTTCGCCACCTATTGGCATAATATAGCCTAACATATACAATCTTTATTTGAAGCGTATCATTAATTCCAAAGGCCAATTACCCATTTTGAGAGATAGGTATAAATGGAGGTCGGAACCAGCTCCAAATGGGTGGGACTTGTTAATATTGCCTCCACCAAACCCAACCCTAAACCTACCCTCCCTCTTGGAGGTCTCCCAACCTACTTGCGGCGTAAGTCCCTCCCACTTGGAGGTCTTCCGGGCTGCAGCAATATATACTTGGCATTTTGATCGTGGCTGCCGTAACATCAGTGTCTTTATTATAAACTTTTATGCCAATAGTTTCGTTATTATTTAATGTTTGCAGCACAGAAATGTAGCCTACTGTGTAGAATGTTTGTGAAGCTGTTTCAAACATAAAGCTTTACATTATGAGCGCTGCTCTCTCTGGATCAGCGGGTTTAAATGTTCCAATCTGATGTGATTTCAAAGGTGACAGAATCATTTAGGAATAAGATCGCGTGTGTCTGAATCGAGATTGCGATCTTTTGATTAAACGTGCATACATAGGCTATATAGCCTATTTTCCAGTCCATGTCAAAAAAGCTGGACTCGGTCGAGACCAACTAGAACATTTGGCGAGTCCAATGACCAAGTCCGAGTGCAAATACCAGCGAGTCCAAGACAAGTCCGAGACTATAGAAAAACTTCTTGAGTCCGGACTCGAGTACTACAGCTCTACAATGGCAATTCGTTGTCAGCCACTTCCAGTTATTTTAACTATACAAAACTGTAACTATTATGCTGCTTGATGTTGCAATCTGTTATTTGTCATCATATTATTAGGGGCCAAGCACCGAAGGTGCGTTGGCACCTATTGTAACCGTTGGCGTTCTTATTCTTCTTCTTCCGCTGTGGAAGTCTATGCCAGCCCTTAGAACCGCTTGCGGGAAAGTTGTAGAATTTGGCACACCGATAGAGGATAGTGTCAAAACTAACCACAGCAAATTTGAAATCTCTAACTCAAACTCTCTAGCGCCACTACTTGTCCAAAGTTTCACTCATGTTTATGCTAATAACTTTTGAACTGTATGCCACAAAAGGATTTTTTTTTTTTCTGATTCCTTGGTTCATGCCGAGTCGAATGGACTCCAAAATTCAAAAATCATAAGGCTTAGTTTTTTCGCTATTTTCAATTGTTCGTAAAACCTACTTTTTCGAACTCGTCCTAGACGGTTGCTCCGATTTCAACCAAAATTGGTTCAGATCATCTACAGACCATTTTGGCAAGAAGTTATGAAATTCAAGTCGATTAGTCCAAACGTTCTCGAATAGCGCACAAACGAATTCTACAAAAAGCACTCAAAAATGGATGTGAGGCTATATCTCCGCAACGGTTTGGTGTATTGAGACCAAACTTGGTGTGTGTTATAACAAGCATGACCTGAGACTACATGCAGTGTTTCGGCGCTGTGCCCCCTAGTGGTCAGGAGATATGAAAATATATATTTTTGCTTATAACTTCTCAATGGTTTGGCCAAAAATCACAAAACCAGTCTCTTTAGATTCGGTGCATCATGCCGAGTCAAACCATATCCAATTTTCAGCCATTTTCAGACATCATGCCGAGTCGAACTATATCCATGTCAGCCATTTTGTGCGTCCGCCATTTTGAATTTTGTGGTAAAATGCTATATTTTACGAACGCATTGACGTATCGTTATGAAACTCGGTATGGGTCACCAGCACGATGCCCTGAAGGAGCCTGAGAAGTTTAAAGCCAGCGCCACCTAGTGGTAAAATCAAATATTCACGTGCCTATAACTTTGGGTGTGGTCGACTTATTTTCAAGGGACTTATTTTCACCTGTTTAGACTCCTGAATCCTTGCCGAGTCCAGCGATACCAAACTTGCCAGGTTTTGCCTTATGGTTTGTGCAGGGTTGCACTTTAGCGCTTAAAAAACAGTTGGCAATATCTTAGAAACCATTACTCCGATCGACACGAAACCACCGTAGGAAATTTGGAAACTTAGCGTGCCGGCCATCAGGTACAGCCCAATTGGCAAAATTTTGATAGTAAGTGCCACAAAAGTGCAAACAAAGTCGGCAGTCAGTCATTTTTTCTCTTCTCATGTATAAAAATGTCTATAACTTCAAAACAAAATGAGATATTTTCACCAAATTTGACACGCATATGTATGGGCACACTCTAAGGACACATAAAAAATGTGGTGGGATTGTGCTTCTTGGTGGCGCTATAATTGAACAAAACATGAAATTGCCTTTGACTAAAATAGAATATTATGATGTAAAATGCTATATTTTTCGAATGCATTAGTGTACCATTACGAAACTTTGTATGTACCATTGAGACCATGACCTGAAAGTACTCAAAAATTTTTGAGACAGTGCTACCTTGTGGTCAAAAGTTATAATGAAATTTCAAATAAATGCTAATAGCTTTCTGTGAATTTTGTCTATTGTAATGAGACTGGTATTAATAGATTCCTTGGGTCATGCTGAGAACAGTGATACCAATGTTGCTATAGTCAGCCAAACTTTCTGTCTGCCATTTTGATTTATGTTGAAAACCTATTTTTTCGAACTCCTCCTCAACCATTTGTCCGATTTTCACCAAATTTGACTCAGATCATCTTCAGACCATGCTGGCAAAAAAGTTATCGATAGACGAAACCGTTTTCGTATAGCGTTGCTACAAAGTTGAGGCATGATGCCAAGCTGACTCTTAGGCTGTATCTCTGCAATGCTTTGGCATATTGACACCACATTTTGTGAGTTTCATTGTCAACTCACACAGAACACACCACATCGATTTAATAACAGCGCCACCTAATGGTCAAACGTGATAAGCCAATAAATCATATTACTAGAGGTTTTATTTATGATTTTTCAGCCGTTGTGACTGAAATCATCCTAAAATGGCTTCAGTTACTCATTTCTGCAGTTGGTCTGATGCTTGCTTCTTTAGTGCTTGGCCCCATAATTGCTGCTTGCAGCTATATTTTTAATTATTATCATACTGAAAACACATTGGTTTGAAGTGCAAATGGTTTCAAGTTTTACAGTTTACTGCACTTTGTTATTCTTCTAGTTATTTACCTACTGTATAACAGCTAATGAATTAGAAGTCTTGCACATTCACAGAAAATTACAACTTCCACATTGATAAATAAGGTGGATAATGCCATATTCTGGTAATAATCTGTTGTGAAACTTGCATCAGTGCAGGTTTGTGGGCTCAGCAAAACGGTACATAGCAACTGCATAGGATTTTAAAATCTAACATGTCAAATGGGAAACTCTAAGGTGTTTTGAATTTATGGATGTGCACATGACAGCTCTTGCAAGTTGGAATTTACTCATTTTCTTGATGCCTCAAAAGCCTGTAGATTAATATGCATCAGTCTAGAAATATGACTTAAAGGATGACTCATTTGTATGGAAAAAGACCTTTGAACCAAATAAAATTAATAGTAAATTTAAGTGATTTGCTGTCAAACCAAAGATTTATACTCCTAGCAATAACACATAAAGTGTTAGGGACAGTGCCTTTATCTCAAAATTTCAGTGATACCTTGTGCTTTCGCTCAGTATGCAGTTGTTCCTGATGGCTTTGCTGTGTTGTAATGAGGGTTTGTTGTGTGTTTCTCTCGACCTGAGCAAGCTTCAACTCTAAAGCCTGTTTCTCCTGCAAAGCCCGGGACATTTGTTGCTCTAGTTCACTGTGAACATTAGACAGCTCACCTGTGCAAAGGAAACAGCAAGTATATACACAAAGGAGAAACATGCTTTGTAATGAAAATATACACTGGAGACACACTGAGCTCTAACATGCTGGAAACATGAAATTATAATGCTCTTTGGAATCATCATTAAACAATATATAGTGACAGCACCAGCACATAAATAGTACAGTGTGGATGCTATCTGTGAGGGGACTTTGTTAAGCTCTAGAGAGAACCTCGGCTGACCCCTCAGCTGTTCCCCAGTCCGGGGGTAAAATATGGGCCCCTTGTGGACTATAGCTGGGGCCCAATGGCCAGTGGGTTCAGCCAAGTCAACGAGAGAGGAATAGAGGCTCCCTGAAGACACTCACGCGTCAAAGTCTCGTTAGCCTGCTGTAGACTAGCATTCTCTCCCTCTAGCCTAGCCCGGTCAGCCTCTAGCATCGAGGCCAGTTCCTGCCTGTCCAACAGGCCTGACTCTAGAGACTCTCTCTCAGCCCTGAGCAAAAGAAAAAGGAAGAGAGAATACAAAGAAAAACAGGTTGTGTTTTGTGAAGCTAATGAACATCTTTAAATGGTTGTTTCTTTAGCTAACATCATTCAAGGAAGATGAGATATTCTGGAGATGATTTACACAGCAAAACACAGGATTAACCTCACGGTGATTCTCTCACAGAAAAGACTTAGTGAAACTAGGAAGAGTTACATGATTGAAAAGGCCCAATTGATAATTACTCAAAAAACTCGCTGAAAACACAGGTGTTTTACTTTGCCTGCCAACCTCGAACTCCAACATAAATACAAACACTTAGCCCATATAAACACATTAATACACCAAATCCTACTCGAAGTAAAACACTAACACACATTGACTCACCGCAGAGCGGCCAGGTCTTGGGCCAGGGCTTTGGATTTACGTTGCTCTGAGGTGAGCTGCACTGTGAGATTGGCTTTGTCTCTTGCCAGTTCATCTCTCTCTTTGCAAGTCTTCTTTAGCGAGGCAGCACTCAGCTCCATTTCTCTACGACATGTGTTCAACTGTTCCTGCAGGGCTTGCTTCTGCTTACTGACCTACACAAATCACACACATGTACATGGAAGCATATATTTGAATGTTCACATATACCCAGTGCTTGCTGATTGTAGATCAACATCAGGATTATGAATCAAGTACTCAGATGATATCTAATCATTTGGTGATTTGTCCAAACACGTGAGATCCTAGATTATGCCAGTAACTGACCGCTTAGGAACAGCAGGCTGTCCAAATATTTTCCGGATATGTTAAAACTTTCCCCACTGAGCATGCACTAAACCGTTTGCTAGCAAACCAAAGGAAATTTTATTTCACTTTTCTGCCAAGCAGGTCAACTGAAAAAGCAGCAAGTGAAATGGACAAGGAAATGTTGCAAATAATGTACTGTACTAATAATTTACAACATATCTTCAAGACTGTGTAAAAATGGAGATTACATTAAGATCCAGTGATTTATGACAACACTACAGTTTTAACATAGTGACACCTCAGTAAAACATGACTGTAGGTGTAGACAAAAGAGCAGATGAATTCCACACTGTCTGTTGCAAAGCTGCGAGCAGACAGATCAAGCTTGTGATTTACAGCTTTTTTCACTCATTCTCTCTCACTCTGATACTACCCGTCTGTAATATCTATCTCTCGAGTCTTCCTGTCCTTCATTTGTACTCGAGATCCCCTTTGCCTCATCCATTCAATTCCTGTGCTACTCATAAAACACACGCTTGGGCCAAGATTCATATATGGAACTCTTGGAGGAAGGTGTTGAGTACCACGGCAGATGGGTCCAATATCTTCCCTTGGCTTTTTAATGTGACAACAAAACCCATCAGAGCACAGCTGAGAGCTGTGAATCATGCTGGGTAATGGGGCACACGCCCCCTCATTTTGTGACTGACCTGGGTGTGTTGCTCCAGGGCTGAACTTTTCTCCCTCTGTAGGAGGTTGTACTCTGCATCCTGGGTCACTCGGCTCTCTTGAAGGTGAATGTGTGAGGCTTCCAGAGCACGCTTTTCTGCCGTAAGGTCTAACAGTTCCTGCTGAAGCCGAGCTAGCTCTTCTCTGGCTGCTGCTCGCTCTAGCTCTGCATCTCGTTTGCGTTCGCCAAGCTCTGCCTTTTCAGCCACGACCTGGCAGAAGATAGGTCAAAAACAATATTTTGGAGAATAAATAACAGGATGATTACCATGTTGAAAAGACCACTCTTGCTGGCCGGAATCATATATTGTGATGTGGATGTCGGTGTGTTGGTATCCACACCAGGACCATCCTTTGTCAGCCAGCTTTAAACAATTTCCTTTAAAGGGTTAGTTCACCCAAAAATGAAAATTAGCCTGTTATTTACTCACCCTCAAGCCATCCTAGGTGTATATACCTTTCTTCTTTCTGATGAATCCAATCAGAGTTATTGAAAATTGTCCTGGCACTTCTAAGCTCTATCGTTGCAGTGGGTGGGTGTTTCTGTTCAACAGTCCAAAACACGTCAAATAAAGTGTGCGCATCCATAATAAAACATGCCTCACATGGCTCTGGGGGATGAATAAAGGTCTCCTGTAGGGAATCCTTGCGTTTTTGTAAGAAAAATATCCATATTTCAAAAGTAATAAACACTTCTCTCTCACTTCATCTAACTGTGGTACGCGGAAGCCGTTCAGGCGGATGACATAGGACGTCGACGTTACGTGATTAGTGACGAACGCGGAGAGAGAACAAAGCAAAAAATGCCGGTTATGAATTAGAAGTACAAACCGAGGATTTCTAAAGAAAAACGTCGGAGGATTTTGATATAAGCCAAGAGGAGACTGGTGTTCCTTTGCTAAAGTAAGGAAACTTTGCTTCCTTTGCACCTGTAAACAAACTCGTAAGACTAGCATATCTCAGAGGCGCACGACACATATGTCCTACGTCATCTGCCGGAACGGCTTCCGCATACGACAGCAGAAGTGAGAGAAAAGTGTTTATTACATTTGAAATATGGATATTTTTCTTACAAAAACGCATGGATTCGCAACAGGAGGCCTTTATTCATGCCCCCGAGCCATGTGAGGCTTGTTTTATTATGGATGCACGCTCTTTATTTAATGTGTTTTGGACTGTTAAACAGAAACACCCACCCACTGCAATGATAATGTTTGGAATAGCCAGGACAATTTTTAATATAACTCCGATTGGATTTGTCTGAAAGACGAAAGTCTTATACACCTAGGATGCCTCGAAGGTGAGTAAAACATAGGCTAATTTTCATTTTTGGGTGAACTAACCCTTTAATAAATTATCAGTTGTTGAACTGAATGAGTTAACTATAAAAAAACTGAGAGATTATTCAAGATTTAATACTTTAACACTGCACACTATCCAGTTACATGACCCCGACCTGTAAGAGAAGCCGGTTCAGTTCGACCTTATCTTTAGCCAATCCCTCACTCAGGGCTCCCATCTTGGCCAGGGAGTCCTGTAGCCCTGCATCTTCACTTCGTAGTTTAGTGAATGCCAGTTCCTGCTCAGCATTCTGGGCCTCCGCCTATAGGGAGGCAGTACAAACATCAGTGGGAAGTTTGGCTACATCCAATCATTAGCTACCAAGTTCACGTAACCAGCATTTATTTTGTAATCAGCGGTTAGAGTAAAATATGTTTGCAGAGCTGTTTAATAGCACTGGAGTTTAACTGTTATATTTTGTCCCCAGAATGACCTGCAGTAGAACTGCGGAAGTGTGGAAAAACTGTACGTTAGACAGAGTAAGTGATGAAAAATCTTACAAAGGCCGTTTTGCTTGGTAAATATCAATTACTACAAACAAGCAGAGCTACATAACTCACCCAAGGTCAAAGTAAACTGAGTTTCCAGTAATTCAACAACTAAGTTGGACATTTGACAGGGAAAAACTCTGTATTTACTTAATGGATAAATAATGCAAAACTGGGTAAACAGTTTTATGACTGGATGTAATTTACTGTAGCAACATGCAGGTGAGAACAGTTTTATACAGACTTAGATCAGGTGTTGTTAAGATGAATGAATGAGTGAATATGTGAATGAAAGAATGAATTAATGAGAGAGTAAATACAGTATGTGAATAAAGGTGTGACTGAGTGAGGAAGGGAGTAAATGGTTTAAGAGAAAGTGTGAGCTGTAGAGTGTTTTGAAAAAAATATGTTAGTGAATGACAGTGTTGGAAGAATGAAAGAATGTGTGAGTGTATAAAAATGTAGTGAGTGAATTAATAAGTGAGCAGGTGAGTGAATGTGATGGAACAAATGAGTGGGTGAGTAAATGGATGAATGTGCATTTTGTGTGAATGTGTAGAGCAGTACCCTAGAGAGAGCCTGTGCAAGACTGCTCTTTTCATCCTCCAAAACCTCTTTCTGTAAAGTCAGCTGACTCAGAGCTTCTTTTAGTGTGACCAGCTCTTTGCGCACATCCGAGTGTCTCATCTCCAGCTGCTCCAGAGTGTGTCGTCTGTAGAAAAACAAAAATGCACACAAATTGTCAGGGCATAAATACACAATTTTTGATTTGTAGATATGGGCAAAACAGCACAAAAAACAAATGAAAAGCCAGGCACACTATGGCATAGAGCAATCAAATCAGCTCATAGGAAGTGTACACACAAACAAAACATAATTTTAATGTAAACAATGTTAAGGTTAAAGTATAGGCACATACTCATGTACACAAACATATACTAGCAGAGATATTTCTATAAACACACTCCTTAAAGACATTTGCTCAAAAAAGACTTGAGGTTAAAGATCACATCCAAAACCATTCTTATCCATATACAGTACATAATAACACATGATCAGGGTTGTTACCTTTGACCTAACCAGTAAACTAATGCATTATGCATCTTCATGTTTAATGCATTTTGTAAACAGTACTATTCTGGTTTGATTCAAGGCTACTTTAAGGACAACATGTGCTAGTGATACTGACTGTAAACAATAGGACAGGGAAATAAACAAGGGCCAAGAAGGAAGTCAAGGGGTTTGAGGTTTCGCAATGCCATACCCCCTCTCGGATTCAGAGCGTTCTCGAGCCAGCTGCCTCTCCAGGTCCTCCCTCTGCTGCCTGAGGAGGTCTCTCTGCCTCTGAACATCCAGAGAGGAGCTTCTCAAAGCTTCCTGCTCTGCTTGTGCACATTCCAGCTGCTGCTGCAGGGCTGAGAGCTGCCTCTCAAGCTCTCCTTTTTCACTAGGAAGGGAGAAAAGGAAAGCGACAGTTGTGGTGTGGTGTGTGGTTGTTCAGGTTATAGTCCTAAAACTAGAGGATTTGCATGCTTGAGCCACAGTTACTCCTAAATTGGGACTACAATTAGCACAAAGATGCGAGTTTGTGTGCTTGAATCAGAAACATGAACCTTTCCAGCATAACATAACTTAGGTTGTAGAAACATAAGCAAAGACATTTATAAATTAGCCTCCTAGTTTAGCCTGCAAAATAATGCCATGAGTAAACAGCTCTATAGAAAAATACTGATGTAAAAGTAGAGGGTACAAATGTTCAGGTAGAAACTCATTTGTGCAGGTTACACTGCTATTGAACAATGGCATCCTTTATTGAAGTGCCAGGTTCATTTAGTCCCAGACTCTACCTGTTTACTATGCCCAGTGAGGTGCGGTATCTTTGGGCATCTCTAGTGCTGTCCTCCTCAGATCTCTCCAGAAGGTGATTCTCTTGCTGCAGTTCCCGGATTCTTTGTTCTAGGCTTCTGGTTTCATCTTCACCCACATGCAGCTGATCTCGCAAGGTGACAACCTGCTCTTGGGAAGCATCCAGACGTGCCTGCAGCTCCTTTGGGTGGATAGATATTTTCATTTAGTTAAATGTGCTGAAATTACATACACTTCTTGATAGCAGAGTAAACTATTAGGGAGACATAGTGAAGTGTGTACTTTCTGTACCACTAGGAGTGATGACACCTGTACCATATGAGGATGGTGTACAGGAGGTCTGTTGCAAACCTGAATTTGTGCCTGCCGCTGTAAGAGGGCTCTCTGCACAGCTATCAAAATACTGTCTCGTTGAGAAGAGGAAATAGATCCTGCAGAAACAGATGGGTGCTCATCTTTTGATAAGTCTGAGGAACTCTCACCACTAACCACCTAAAAGAGAAGAGAAAAAAGAGATGAGTTGACAATTTCTCTTCTCATGTTTAGTACATCCTGGCCCAAAATATCATGGCCAATAATCATGTTCAGTAAACCTGATTAATGTTGTGCAGTAACTGTTGCAGACTGCTGATCTCGCTGCATAAGGCATCCCTCTCGGTTCGGTCTTCGGACCGATTTATTTCCTGTACAGGAAAGCATTCAAGTCAAAGTGGAGGTTCTTGAACAGCCATGACATACACCAGACTCCAGATGAATCCAGATAAGTAATTAAGAAAGTTGTAGTTTTTATCAAGACTAGTCTTCCCAATTAATGATTCTGGCAATACCATGATTCTTACTTGATTCTTGGACTTTTACGTTAATTGTTCCCTGCTGGTAAGGTCATGATACATGACCTGCCCAACTCGATCCGAGTCTTTAGGCATCTTCAAGAAATGGCTAAAGACATATCTCTTCCATCTGCACTTCACCCTCTATATCACTGGCACTCTCTATTCTATTTTTATTGTATCTAGTTGTTTTCTTTTTATTTAAAAAAAAACTTGACCGTCTAACACTTGCACTCTCTATTCTATTTCTGTTCTATGTTTTTTTTTTAATTTATTATAAAAAATAATAATAACTTGACTTAACACTATCTCCCTCTATTCTATTTCTATTGTATCTATTTTTTATTCTTTCTATTTATTATTTAAAAGAAACTTGCTATGTGTACTGCGTTAGACTAACCGGGACTTGTCACAGCACTTACATATTGTTGCTCTTTTGTTGGTTCTATTGTCCTCATTTGTAAGTCCCTTTGGATGGAAGTGTCTGCTAAATTATTAAATGTAAATTATTCTACTGCAACACTGCTCACCATCCTGTCCAAGCTGCTCCGCAGTGCTGTCAGATTGCTTTCCTTCTCAATGTTCTGTGCTCTGAGCTGTTTCACCATTTCACCCAATTCCAGGATCCTGTACAGATACATGCATGTTAGACTTTAAATATAATATCAAAGTATCATAAAAGTGGTCCTTACGACACGTTTTCTGTCTTAAGTCATATGACAGATTGTGAGGAACAGAGTGAGGAACAGACTGAAATTAAGTGATCTTTCACTAAAATCTTGGCATCCACAATAGCTCTCTTTGGCACGTTCATGTGAAAAGTAATAATGTTCGATTTGATATTAAATAATTCCAATTTATCAGTTGAACTGGTTCACAGAACTGTCCTGAGTCATTTGTTCACAAATCATCCGATTTCAATGGTTAATAATTCAATGGAAGTCATCATGAGTAAATAACAACATACATTTTGGTCTGTTTTTTAACAAAAAGTTGTCATTTAGCTTCAGAAGACTTGGGAGTTGTATGGATCACATTTGTTATGTTTTGAAGCTTTTGCATAATTTTTGAAGGTTCAAAGCTTCAGACACGAAGGTATGTAATTGATCAAAGAATTTTCATTTTTGGGTGTACTATTTCGTTAAGAAAAATAGCACACCCTTTTCCAATGTTGTAATCTGCAAGTTGAAATAGGCACAGATTTTTATTAGGTTCTGAGGTATTCTAAGACATACAGTACTCATTCTTCTGCATGAGCACACATACTATCACAATGTGAAGAAAAAAAATTGTGCACATGCGTAACATTAACACAAGTGAGGCAAAATGATCAAACACTCTATGGTGTACTTATTTGATACCGATTTATCAATGGCCCTTTCTTCCCGCTGCAATAAAGCTCAGCTAAAATTTCATATATCAAAATGGAGAGTGATCTCTGCTCTCTACATTATAAAACTGTCACTGATGAAAAGATGTAGAAGAAAGAAGCTGCAATGACTCCATTCATCAGAAGACCCCAACCCTGCTCTGTCAGATCCATGGATCCGCTCTCAAAAGAAAGTGTCATAGACCACTGACACATTATACAAGTAAATGAAGAATGTAGAGGATACTGAACAGCAAATAAAGAGACATACTCTTTCCCTCTAGTTTTGGCATGCCACATAGCTGGATAGATGAGGCAATCTGTACTGACCTTCCCTGTGTATCAGCACTCGGGACAATGTACAATGAGTCATCTAGGAGATGTGAGTTCAGAACATCAATAATTCAATTCAAAGCTTAGGGATAGGTGCTGAAATTTATGACACTGTGAAATCCTTTGAATACGATAATTTAACCCCAGCTGCCAATACTGTATGTATTTATTACAGCATGATGCTCAAGCATGATGACACTTGTATATTACTGTTGAAAAATGAATGGGACGTGTACGTAAACAGACAGACATATTGTACCTAGAGTTAAGCTCTACTTTCTCTGCGTCAAAGCGGGCCTGCAGCTGCATAGCCTCTTTCAGCTTTTCTCTTAGTTGATTCTGCAGTGCAGATACTCCGCTGCTAGCAGGGGTACAAGGCTGGCTCATGTTAGCCTCCAAATTCACACAGGCCGTATGAAGACGTCGGCCAGCCACCGCACACTCGGCTCGCATGTCCGATAGACTCCTGTAAAGCACAAAAAAAAAACTATTACAACCAGCAGCAGCAATGAAATTCCCTTACACAACAATTTCCTTACATTCCCAAGGAAATGTGTTTTGTTCACAACTGACGAGAGCCAGATGGCCGAAACTATATTGTGATCTGGGAATAAACTCTTTGAACGGTGTCGTGTCTGAGCAAGGGTCGTGAACATTTTCTCCTCTGTCCATGTGTTGAGTAATCCACATTACAGCAAATTACTCAACAATGATCACAGCATTTACACAGGCCGAGCCCTCATCAAGCTTGGCTCTGATGGATGGCTCAAGACTAATCTGAAGGGCAATCTAACCGTCACAATTCCCAGGACGATTCGGTCAGGATGGGTGAGGGGTGACCCAGGTGACCCGCTGCGCTTTGATCCCAAGAGGGGATAAATGGTGGTGGGTTTGAAAGAGGGTTCTGGCTGCAAGCTACACTCACCTGTCAGCGAAGGCCCGCAGCTGGGTGAAAGAGCTTCGCAGGAAGGCGGCCTGGCGCCACAAAGATCGCACACGGGCTTGCTCGCGGCCGTTTCGGGAGGTATTCATCTGCGGGAGAGCGACACGGCCATATGGTCGACAGGTTCGGTAATAAAGAGGGTGGCAAAGAAGTTAAAGATGTCTCCATTATAGATACACACATACGAAAAATAATGAATGCACCCACACATACTTGAACTGCTAGGCGCACACACTCACAGAGACTCACATACACAAATGATACAGTAAGCTTTTCTTGACTGTATGAGGCTGAATACTACATGAGCTCCTTCATATCACCAGATGTTTGCACCGAGCAATGAATTCTCGCTCTTTTTTTCCAATCGACTGGAATGTTTTCACAGGAAACAACAGCTGAGAAAATCACAACAATGATTTAAAACAAAGACAGTGTCCAGACTGACAAAACAGGCACCAGGGTGGAATTCCACAAGTTCCAGAGTTGAGTTTCATTGGGTTGGATTAAGGAAAGATTTTCCTTAAACTGTGGATTTGGATAAAAACACACACTACAGATCTCTCCTTCCTTCCCTCTGTCTCTTTTTCCTCCTCCCTCTCACCTCAAGTTCCCTCCTGAGTCGCGTGTCCCTCTGCTCTGCCTCCTCTCGTGCCTTCTGCAGGCTTTCCGTCAGGGCCTGATTGGCTTCGTTGGCTTGTTCGAGTTGTTCCCGGAGCAGCGCATTGACCTGGCTCAAACCAGAACACCTGTGAAATATATGGAACTGCTTCAGAGCACTGTATCCCGGGACCTCCACCTGTTAAGCCACAAGCCAAACTTTGCACATGATCTCACCTCCCTCCACTGCGCGGGCCTCTATCAGCTTCTATGCTTACAGGCTCATAAAGGCCCACGTCACATTCTACGTTGCCAGCCACGCTTAGAGGGGAATGTGCGTGACAGTTTTATAAAGTCCATGTCAGCTCCAGCCTAATTGCCACCAGATTTGCTTGTCAAATAGTTTACAGGGTTATTTACATCATTCATGGCAGAATCCACCCAGTTACATACAAAGATTGACGCCAGGGTGTGAGGCAGTAAGGGCGATGAACAAAACGATCATCAAAGGGGTGAGCAACAGAGAGAGACACGATCAAAGCTGTGTTTAATCATTTTCAATAAGTAGATTTGCTCCATGATTCTGTGCTTTGGCTTAGTTCAGCTTGTGCCCCTCTGAGAAAACGCAAAGCCATTTTAGCAGTAGTATAATACTTCTGCCCTGCTGAATCTCAGTTAATTGTGGCATGCTATGAAATTCTCATGAGCCGTGGCACAGTTGACTTCTTTGACATGGAAAATTAAATAAACTGTGTTAAAAGACTGCAGAGCCACAGATGATCGGATGAACTGCACTGTGCAGTGCGCTCTCTGACAGGCACTAAGGTGTAAAAATGAATGAAAGCTTGGCAGCTTGGCGGCCCAGAGTTTGCCATAACCATTTCAATTACGGGCGAGTGGCACAGTAAATCACGTTCTTTTAAAGGCTGGCGTCTGGGTTGGTAGGTTGGCCGGCTCTTTCTATGAAGTGCAATAAAAACTATTTGGCTGAGACGGTGAACAAGGCTGTGATAATTAAGTCTGACAAACTGGATACCTTTTGTTTTTGACACCCCCTTCTAAAACTATTCATTTCCAGTATGTGCTTGTGGGGATTGAAGTATGCAGCTAGAAGATTTAATTTAGAGCACTTCAGCTCTATTTGCCTCCTTTATATATGTTGTTCATGTATCGTTTCTCAATGTTAGAACGGTGAATACCTGGTGGAAAATTCAGCTTAGGTGGTGGTACTTCTGTTTTAGAACATGGAAGCTGCTTTCTAGCTGGTCTAAGGTGCTCATTAGTAGCTCCAAACTGGTCATTAGCTGGTCTAATCTAACAACTAACCAGTCCACATTTGTTCCAGTTGGCTATTAGCTGGTTTAAGCTGGTTGTTAGCTGGTCCATGATGTCCATTAGTTTTCTAGCCTGGTCTACAGCAAGTTACTGCTGTTCATTAGCTGGTCATTACCTGTTCCAGGCTGTTTACTGGTTAGTCCATGCTGTTCATTAGTTGATATAAACTGGTCTTTAGGTGGTGCTAGCTAGCAGACCACCTTGGATCAGCTACTAGTTTATGGTGGTTATGCTGGTTTTTAAACATTTGGTTTAGGAAACCAGGTACTGTGCCTCATTTATCAATCTAATGTAGAAACGAGTCCAGATCTGTGCACACAAATCAACTTACGACAGAGTTCACGTGTGATTCATGAAACATTTGTATGCCGCCAATCTCATCGTACGAATGATCGTATCTTGATAAATGTGGTGGCTGAAAACAATCGTCATTTGAATATCATGTCCCTAAAAACACCCCAGTTTAGAAGCCTCACCCCTAGAGTTTACGACACAGAGAAACAAAACCCGGTCAAAAAGAGGAAGTAAACTCATGATGAAAGAGAAATTGATCTTACTTCAAAAACACCCGTTAACCTTGTAACTGCAAACAGTTACATACATTTTTTAATGTATACTAAATACCAGTAAATATAAGGAAACCTTTAAAAACATAAACATTATTTAGCCTATTTAGTTCCTTTCAGTCCACAACAAATCCTTTACATTTAACGATATTACAGAACAAGAATGACAAAATAAGCAGCTATAAAATTATATATTAAACAATAATATAAAAAAAAAATTACACTATGGCATTTATTATAAACAGCACACAAATTTCAAGCAAAGCTGAAACGGCACTGGGCTCACGAGCCTCTCATTCGACAAGAATCCAAATACTTCCATTTTTTGCCAGATTTGAAAGATTTGGTTGTTAAACTATTATTTATTATCTAGCCTAAACATGGCTTTATACTTCACTCATGTTCCAATATTCACGTAACTGGAAAAATTCGTGTAGTGGACCTTTTAAAATAAACAGTGTAACTTTTATATTTGGTTGACTGCATTTTAGTTTGATGATGAATAGCTAAAATGTCAAGCAACGCTAGAACTTTTGTTGTTTGTGTGCGTGTGAGGTGCCTGCGCAATCAGATGGGTTTAATAAAATAAAAATATAAAGAAATAAAATGCATTAAGAGTGTCACAAAAACCAGCGTAGCCTATAGGCTTGTTGGACATTTTTGTTAAGAGAAATATATTTTGTGTAGTCCTATTTATTTTATTCCTTTTATAGACTTAATTTCTGTTTTTCTTCGTTCACAGAAGCTCTGCAGGTGCGTGATGCAACGATGAATCCTCATGGTCTATTGTTGCTATTTGTGCATATAAAGCCCTGAAAAAAAATATTCTAATCTTAACTGGTTAACGATTGCCTAATGAGCTTCGGTTGTCAGTCAGGAAAATAATCTAAATGAACAAAATGCTGTTATTATACAATTCTCCACCAGATTTACTATGCTGCAACCAAATTCAGGTAATTCAAAAACATGCGTACACGAGCTGAGACCAGACGTGAGATTTGATCGTAGCCACTGCTCACGTCCATATTGATAAATTTCAAGTTTTGCGTAGAAACGACCATACATCCAATTTTCTGTCATATGTTCATTTCGTTAATGAGGCCCAGTATGTTCCAAAACACAACTACCATCTTAAGCTGGATTTTCTAACAAAGCAAAAAGGGAAAAACAAAAATAAAACAGAAACTCTCCACAAGGTTTATCATTCTCATTTTCCAAAATGTTCAATTCTCCTTTGGTTCCAAACAGCAAGTCTTGACATACTCTTTGGCTGATTCATCCATTCTCCCTCATTGTAGTCATTGCCCGTCGGCATGTTTTGCTGCACCTCTTGCTGTCAGAAGCGCATATCAATCTTGTTCTTACCGTTTCTGCTCATCTTCCAGCAGTACAAGTTTACTTTGGACATCCATACTGTGTTCCTGCTCAAAGCGCTGGAGACGGTGTGCTGAAGAGTCTAGGTGTGACTGGAGCTAAATACATGGACAGAGGCAGGTTTATATCTAACACACCAAAATACAGTGCAACACCTGACAACAATTAGACAACAAAAGTCACAGGAGCAGATAGGCTGTACTGTACTGTCGTCGCATCATCCAAGTGGATGCCGCACAATATGATTGTAAAGCACTTTGGGTGTACAGCAATACACAATAAAGTGCTATATAAATGCCTCATTCATTCATTCATTCATAAAGGCCGTGAAGTTCTCCAGTAAGACTTACCGAGAGCCTCAGCTTCTCTGACTCTGATGTTTTCTCCAGCACCTGCTGCTCTAGATTTCCACATCTCTTCTTATACTGGAGCAACTGCAGACACAGACAAATACTTTCACTCCACAACTTAAGATGGAGCACATTCCCAACTATACCAAAGCTTCATGGTTTCTTTTTGATATGTATATTCTAAAAGTAAATACCCTAGAATTACAAAATCATTTTTCCCCTCAAAGATTCTTTCCCATCTTTGACAAAAATTAAATGTGTTGAATGAGACCACATCTAACAGTGGACCTTTGCCTGTAGTTTCTGCACCAGCTGAGCCTGTCTGTGTTGGCTCTCCTGAAAGGCCTGGAGCTTCAGTCTATAAGATCGTCCTTCCTCTCTTTGCCAACCCTGCTCTGCGCCATACACACTCTGCTGGTCTGAATCTCCTGACTGCTGCAACAGCATCTGCTCCAGCTGCAAAGACATATGCACACATTACACTGCTTAATCACCTTTTAGTTCCTTTATGGCTGTTCACAATTTGTATTAGCATGATTTAGTGACATTTACAGTGAACAATGGCTTCAAATATCAAAAGACTATTGTCTTTGAATTAAGTTTAGCTTGTGTACACCACAGAATTTCTTATCGTTTTAAGCATAGGCATCAGTAAATTTATGTTTTTAGTTTATGTATGAAACAATTGTTGTATGAAAATAAACCTAATTTGAAATATAGGTGAACCTGTGGCTAGTTGTCACAGAGGTCACAAGCTTCATATACAATATATTCACATCAGCATACAATCAGGCAAGAAGTAACGAAAGGTTAAACTGTAGTCTAAGGACAAGTATTTTTAATGAGAATCAGACTAAGGCAAGGTGTCTTTACATTTTTGCTGTTTCATGATTTATGTTTTACATTTTGCAGAAAAGCATAGAAAAGGCTGTTTAATGGTAGGTTTTATTGAGACAACATGCCCCGCTAAAGGTCAGTGTATGTTCAATGAATTTTATCTTTTATCTTGAGCAAGCAGAAATGAAAAAAAAAAAAAATCTTTTTTTCTGTAGTCAAGACTTTAAATTGTGTGCCTTTAGAGAAAATGTCTCAAACCCACTCTGAGAAATATTCACTGCACAACTTGCCCCAGTCTCTCTGAACTCTTAATTTTATGCGTTTTTGCTTCTCAAGTACATTTTTCTTAAATTTATTCACTGAAAAACATAGGTAGCATGTATAGAAAGGAGAAAGTTGTCTGTCACAATGGCAGAGTGTTTCTCTCTTGATTCCCGTCCTCCTACGGGGTCTTCAATCTCAATGTCCCATTACCCCACCAACCCCTCCCATCTTCCTTTAACCCCCAGTGCATATCATGGTGCCAGACACCCAGTCCCTACTAACAGAAACCACATGTTTCCTCTCAACACAACAACATGCTGCCTCAGCTGATTCAAACAAAGCAAGAAAAAGAGAGAGCGAGGGGTAGAGAGTAAAAGGTGGAAGTAGAGTCACCTTCATCCTTTTTGCAAAGAAGTAATACACACAACTACAGGTCATACTGAAATCACAGGCCAACACTCATGTGCTGCTAAGCTGAACAGCAGCTTCTACAAGATGCAAGGGACAATAGTCCCCCTGTTCCCAACTGAATCCAAGGGCTTCGCAAAACTTAATAAAACATTTTCAAACAGTCGTTCTGAGAGCTTTAATTCCATATACTACAAAGAGGGGCAAACCAGCACCCGGCTCTGGGCGGTTTTGGGGTTCAGGGCTCATAAGGGAACAGGGACTTATTATATGGCCCGTTGTTAAGGTGACAGCTTTTGAAAGCGAACAGAAAATGAAAAACATGGGTGGAGGACGAGTCAGAAGAGAGAGGGGGGATGTTGGGTGCAGCAGCAGCTGTGTTTAAAGGCTCCTTTGGAAACAGCTGCACTACCCTATTGATTATGTATCTTTTCAACTATTTTGGCACAATTAGAGGCAATTTGTTGCTACAACACAAAAAGCGTTTGATGCAAAGTCATGAAAAAATCGCACTTACAAACAAGCATATTGTTCTGCCTTAAAAGCTTATGGGGGTCAGGGGTGCAGCACAGCATACCTCTAGTGTGTATGTATCTCAGTATGTACATCCATAAAATACATTTGCTTCCAAAAAATAAAATAAGAAAGTCAATTGTGAGACATAAAGCAACAATTTGAGATATTTCCATCGGAACACACTGTCACACTGTGACACAATGTTCCAATTATGATAAATTGTAAGACAAAATTGCCAGAAACAAAATCATGACTGTCACAATGTAAGATATAAAGTTGCAATGTGAGTAACAAAGTCATAATTATAAGAAACAAAGACAGTTGCAAGATTTAAAGTCACAATCACAATTACGCAAAACAAAAATCACAACTGCAAAATATATTCACATTGTGTACATTGTGAAACACAGTCACAATTATAAGAAACAAAGTCACAACTGTGAAATATAAAGTGATGTTTGTGAGATGTGGTCATAATATAAAATATAAAAGTCAGATTCTGCCACAAGCTCGCAAATATGAGAAACAAAGTCAGAATTACGAGATTTAAAGTCACCTTAATATAGATATAGAGGTGACTTTCAGATATAGAGTCACAGTTACCTTTTTATTCAGGCTCAGAGGTTTTGGAGGTTAGGATCTCAGTTATATTTTCAAATTAACACATGGTTATGACATTAATTGATTTGGTGGATTTGGTATCCTGATGGACAGGCAAGATCATGAACTCCCCTATGCAAAAAAATGATATATAGCATCTCTCTTTTTACCAAACTTTGAGAGAACGGAATGAACCTGCCTCTAATTACTGTCCAGAACCAACGTCTCCAATTCAAATCTTAACAGTAACCATGCTAAAAAATAATCTCAGATTTGCTACTGAAGGAAACTTTACCAGCAGCATCAAAAAGACAGGAGGGTTTTGAAGCAGGGCTGATGGATGATGCAATGACATGTGTCGATATTGGATCCTTCTTGCTAGCGGCACTAAACAAACCCAGCATTATGATGGTATTAAATTCAAGAGCTGGTCGCTCTCATGTTGCAGCCAATCTGCCGCCACAGGCTTGGCTCTGGTCCATGGGGAGAATGCTGTCACACGTGTCTAGAGGCCACGCAGCCTTTGCGGTGTATGTATAAGTGATGAATCTTCATACACTGGTGTTAGCCACATGCTTATGTTCAGATTAAAGCTTTATACAATGTACTTACAGTAAAAGTCATTTTAAAATTCTGGTTCAGATCTTCCCTTTACACTAAACGAGGGCAAGCATTCATGGGGGTGTATGACTCTAGATGACTATAGCACCTAGATGATAGGATGACCATTCTTTATTTTAGTGTTTAAACTTTGCTATGTACGTCATTTTCAACAATATTGTGATTGTTGTTTTTAAAGATGTGCTAGCTGACATTAGAGTATGTCACTCACTTTGCAAAAAACAAACAAAAACACACAATGAGAGTCCACAAATTCACTGTGTATTGTAGCCTCTTAGAATGCAGTTATAATGCCCACAACATTTGAGATATGGGGGCAAATAATGCCCCGTTTGAGTTTTTTTTATTTTATATTTGCATCATATATATGATATTTGCAATTTCACACAAGCAAGAGAGCTGTTTTTACCTGAATATCAACATGATTGCAGACATGATATAGATTTTACACAAGAGACCTATTAAAAAAAACTCTGCAAAGCCTGCGATATAAAATTATTTAATATTTATATAAAAAATATATATTTTAATGGAACCGTTTATTGAAACTTTAGACAAAATCATCAGGTATTTATGGCCCTGAAAAAAAAAAACTAAATTGGGTGAAGTAGTGGAATAGTTAGGTGTTTTGGAAGGTTTTTTCACTTAGTGTGGAAGTGTTTGAACAAAGCTTGAGAATGTTTGTTTTTAAATTCCTTGTTTTTATTGTTGTGATTATTATTATTATTATTATTAATTCCTTGTTTTGTAATGACTATTTTACTTCCTTTTATGTAAAGCACTTTGAATTACCACTGTGTATGAAATGTGCTATATAAATAAACTTGCCTTGCCTAAATTCTATTCAGAATCACAAACTAAGCATAAAAAGCAATTTGGTGCAGTTGCTGATATTTATATGGCAAAAATGCAAGACTAAAATGCATGTTGTTATTCAATAATAATCATCCTACCTACACTGTACTGTATCCTGTACTGTAGCTCTCAAATGAAATGCCATTACACATAAGTCTTTTGTTTAGTGACAATATGGGAGAACAAATGATGTTTGATGTAACTGAGTTCTAACTGGCGTCATGGACGTTATATATGATTTGACAGCTATGAGTTTAGTAGAGTTTTAGGCTTCCTAAAACAAATCTATCGTATGGCTTCAGAAGACTTGGAATATAATGCACAAGTGTACTATGGACTGCACTTTTCATTGCACTTTTATGTATGGTTTTTGTCCTTTTTTGAGCTTGACAGTCCATCAAGAACTGCTGATGTATAGAAAAGCTGCACAAGCTTCTTTTGTGCGACACAGAAAAAAAATATATATATTTTTTTACATTTACTATTCTAGAAAAATCTAGAAAAATTACACACAATTTCAACATTATCAGAAGAAGGGGTTTTAAACTCCTCACGTCCATTTGCACTCATTGTTTGATGACATCTGCGTCAGAGAGAAGTGTGACCAAGGCTTATACACCACATCATCCTACTCTATCCACTGACCACACATTGTATCTGTAGTTCTTACAGTCCTCAGCAGAACAGGCATTCAGAATGGTCTCTGAGGGCCACTAATGCAGGAGGGGCCCCATCCCAAATGCTCGCCTTTCATTTAAGGTCACCTACTGACATTTTACAATAGCGATCAACATGCAACATATTGCAAAAGACCGGATGCATGGTTTATATTTCCACTGTTTTTTAATGCATCTATTCCCTGGATTCAGTGTCTTTTTTTATGGTAAGAGAGAGGCCCCATGTTGCCCTCTCTCTAAAATGTGTTTTGAGTTAGCATTTTTTATATTACTTAATATTTATGATTTGTGCCACTCCTTGTATTGTCTCGTTTGATAAATATTTCACAATACATCAAGGAACGGCAGCACTTTGATTCATCTGCCAACAAGAGAACATTTTCAAGGCCACTGAAAGCTCTTTGCACAAGGGCCAAGAATATTCGGCTTCTCCCTCCATGTGGTCATAAGAGTGGATTGATCCTCTAATATGAGAGAAAACTATTTAGAATCATGTTCATTTTCTGTCAAACTTCCTGGGGTTCCAACTTTGCAGAATATTCACTGAAATGGACTCTGCCAGCTATGCTTAATTAATATCAAAACATTAACATTTTCAATTTAGATTAGGAGGATTATTACTGACATTTCTATAAATTGCAGGTTTGTCAGAGATTGGCTTCCTTTAATCAGAGGTTAAAGCATTTACAAGCAATTAAGATTTCTCACATTTTAGTTGAAAATGGAAGCTCCGTTATCATGATCATCTAGTTCACCCAAAAATGCAAATTCTGTTATTAATCACCCTCATGTTGTTCCAAACCCTCAAGACCTCCGTTCATCTTCGAAACACAAATTAAGATATATTTGATGAAATTCAAGAGCTTTCTGACCCTGCATAGACAGCAACGCAACTGTCAATGGAATTTGTGTTCCTAAGATGAACAAAGGTCTTACAGGTTTGGAACGACACGAGGGTGAGTAATTGACAGAATTTTCATTTTTGGGTGAACATGTCATTCCAAACCTATGGAAATCCATTTGCACCACTGAATTAAAAATAAAAAAAGGTAATTGTGACTTTTTATCTCACAATTCTGACAAACTCGCAATTCTGAGGAAAAAAGTTTTTTTCTGGCAATTCTGACTTTATAACTCACAACCGTGAGTTTATATCACGCAATTCTGAGAAAAAGAGTCAGAATTGCCAGTTTATATCTTGCAATTATGACTTTATAACTGAGTTTATATCACGCAATTCTGAGAAAAAAAAATAATTGCCAGTTTATATCTCGCAATTCTGACTTTACTACTCGCAATTGTGAATTTATGTCTCATAACTCTCAGAATTGTGAGATATAAAATGGCAACTGCGAGTTATAAAGTCCAGTTCTAAGGGTGAAAAAAGAATGATATTTTGTAAGAACTGCGAGTCTATATCTCACAATTCTGACTTAACTCGCAATGGCGGAAACGGGTTTCCTACAAACTTGTATTATTTTCTTCTGTAGAACTTAAAATATACATAAAAGATATCCTAGAGATTTTGAATCAAATAAAAGTAAATGATGACAGATTTTTTTATTTTTAGGTCAACTGTCTCTTTAAAATTCTGATGAAAATCCTTTCACTATTTATTCACCCTCATGTTGTTCCAAACCTGTATGACGTTTTTCTGTGGTGGACACTTCTGTATTCCACAGAAGAAAGAAAGTCCTGAGATTTGGAATGATGTAAGGGTCAGTAAATGATTAAAGATGTTTCATTTTTAAGTCTGCACTCTGCAAAATAAGTGACCTGGTCTGACAAAAAACAAAATAAGCAACCCGTTTTTCATGCTTACAGGCTGAAATACCACACTCACCTCTGAAACTCATTTTTCTACCACTCAAACAAATTAAACTGCAGTTGCCAGATTCATATATGCTTTCTGTCGCACTGGCTGACATGACAGTGGTCTTAGACTTCACACTGATTGGCATGGATGCCACATCATATAAATAACAAGAGTGCACAATTAATTTATTTTTTATTCATGTAATTGTCTCATTATTTACATAATTATGTAATTACTTATCAATTGTTTTATTTTTATTACTTCTTATAACCTATTAGCAGTTAACCATGATAAACTTTTTAATGAGGAAATCAATACTTTAAAGAGCATATACCAGATACAGGGTAAATCACACCTGCATAATATATACACACAAATACATGAGAAATACAAATATATTTATATACACACAAGCACATGAACTTACATGTGTGTACAAATTCACAAGCACAAAAGCAGTGGGGAAAAAAATCTCTTGCTCCCAGTATCACCCATAAACAGAGGACAGGCTAAGTCAGCCATATTCTGTGGCATGGAGGGGGTTACAGCTGCGAGCGCTTCTCACTGGCCTGGCCTGGACCCAGAGGCTTAATAAAGGGAATTAATGTAGTGAATAATCTGTCAGATTCCCAAACACAGCTGGAGCGGATGTACAGTTCCTCTACATATATATATACACGCACACACCTAAACAAACTCCCCCATACTTACTCATGCTAACTTCAGTTCTATCTCACACATGTGCAAATTAACTAATGCCTATTCAAACATTCACACAAACATATAAACACAACACGCCCGTCCCTTGTGCCTTGCTGTCCTCTTTCTACTAATATGCCCTTCTCCCTGTCCCAGCTGGAGTGCTGGCCCGCTGAGAGACATCCAGCTGATTGTGAAAGCTGTTTTTGCAGCGCCACTGTGAGTGATTACACAATGCTGGCCAAGAATCAGAGAGCTGTGAAGCTCCCCAGTTCAGAGACCCCACTGCAGCCCCTAGGCACAAACCAACAACCATCACCATGGAGCACTGTTTGACCACAGCCACAGCTGCTGTGGAGAAAACCTACTGGGAGGTAAAAACGGGACACACGCAAAATACAAACACAAACACATGTTCACATGTGCAATATTGCATCAATTGGGCTTGGAATTTACAATCACCTTCCACAGCAATGGATGTAAACAAACAAGTGAACAAGTATAAAACATATGCACTTTTAAAATTAAACTATATACTACAAGAAGAAATAAGCCACATGAATGGGATGCTAATAAAATAGTGGTTAACACAATGACTTATTTAGGAACCAAGCCTGTTTCCACTAAAAAGTAAAACTGCTGTGTGACGTGACAGAATCACAGCTATCAGAAAGATATTAGATCTTTAAAGGAATAGAGCTCCAGTAATTTTAAATCTGTTCTTATTTATTCACCTTCATGTCGTTCCAGAACCTCTTTCTTCTGTAAAACACAAATGGAAAAATTCTGAAGACTCTTGGTTGTTGGAGACTGAATGAATGGGGACTGAAGCATTCAAGCTTCAAAAAGCATGCAAATGCACCATCACACCAAGTGTTATAAAAGTCTTCTGAAGCCATTCAACAGCTTTCTGTAACCAACAGAGTGAAAATGAGCTTGTTATTCTCTAATAATCTTCACCTCCAATGAGCTTTTAATGGGCTGTTAACTGCTGCAAATGGATCATTGAGTCAGTGACTAAAAAGTGACACTGTTTTTAAATAACAAATAAAATTTTGATCCATTTCATGAAAAAGCATTCAATAGGCTGCTGAAAACCTGTAGGATCTGACATTGAGTGTGGCACAGGACAAGTTTTGAATTGCTGATGTGTGTAGAAAAAAAAAAAAATTGAAGAAATTATTTGTGGTACTCCTGCAAAACCTAATTTTAAAAATAAAATAAAAATTGTGCAGGTTTATTTTGTTTTAAGGTATAGAATGTTGCCATAGTGTTCATTTTGAACACTTTTGTGAAGCTTGAAAGTTCCAGTCTCCATTCATTTTAATTGCATGGAAACGCGCAACCAGAACATTATTCAAAATTTCTCCTTCTGTGTTCCACAGAAGAAACTCATATGAGTTAGGAAAAACACAACAAGGCTAAGCAAATGACAGAATTTTCATTTTTAAACTATTCCTTTTGGAACAATGGCTATTTAGAATAAGTATAACTAAGTTGCTTAGATGTCACGCCTAAATGAAATGGCAAGCAAATGATAAAATACTTTCTAGGAAGTTTGCTCTTCTGTTCCCACAGTCAAAAAAGAAGAAGAAAAAACACAGTCAAACAGGGAAAAGAGAGAAATATGGAAAAAGATAAAGGACACTTAATTAAATGTAGTGAGGACTCTGGGATGATCCCTACTTTGAGGAATGATTCTCTGGAGCGTCAATCACTTTTACGACTCACAGACAGCTGACAGATCCAACCTCACTGGCTCAGCTCCACTCGCGACCACTGCTAGGCTTAGCAGCTTTATGTAGGCAAGAAAACAAACCCTAAACACTGAGTCAAAGACAGTGCACCATTTTCACTCTAACAAAACAAGCATATCAGTGGCAATCATGTTTGACAAGACCTTTAAAGCAAAAAGGAATGGGGATTAGGTCAAAAGCGCAGAGCCTGGAAGCTGCCGTGCTCTTCGTCAAAAAGTCTCCAACTAGTCTGCGAGTCCAGATCAATTCAAAAAGGTTTTCTGACAAATAGCATCACATTTTAGCTACACTTGTTTAGTGATTTATCTCTCAGCTTAAAAGCTTGTGGCCCCGTGATTGTTGTTTTTCTACAGTGCTCCATTTGGTTAACATTTCTGCTTTATCATACATCTAACTCTACATTTGGGTAACTCCTACAAAAACACACAAGGAGACTGTCTCACACAATCCCGGTCCAAAAACTGCCTCGGAGCTGTAAAATATATACCCACGCAATCCCCTGACACACACCCACACATACAAACTTACATACTCCCACACAAATACACATGCATGTACACGGCCCTAGTGCCTGAGAAACTGCAAACTGGCAGTTGTCCAATATCAACACAGAAAGGTCAAAGTTCACATCAACATTTTCTTCATCCTCCTGAGACGATGCAGCTTTTCAAACTGGGTCATGGTTTATCCCGGTTCAGGGGCAATTTTCAAGGGTCACAAGCGATTGCTGCGATTTCACCAGGAGACAGAGGTGTGCTTTCAAGAACAAAACCTCACTCCCTGCCCAAATATTTCCATATTCCCACTCTTGTTTAGGAGGCCACTCTCAAACTGTTCCGAGAGCCATGAGAAGGACTTTATGGGGTTTGCTGCTCCTTTTCAATTAGTCCAGTGTCGTAAGATGTGCCACAGTGGGGCTATCCCGCCATAATGTCGCTGGGGCCCTGCCCAGGAGAGAGCGAGGGAAGACTCACAGAGAGCCCCTAAAGCCAACTTCTTTTAGGTATTTGCCAGACTAAAGAACAAGAAACATCTCAAAGGACTACTAAAGTTAACTGACCAACACTCCCACACACTCCGAAGAGATAAAAAGAGATAAATTCTCATTTCATCACCTATTTTAGCTGAGTCAAATAAACTGGATAAACCAAGTGGTTGACAGTAAAAACTAGCCCACCTGAATCTATTTAAATGTAAGTCTGTGATTTACAGCATAACAACTAAATCAAATCAACACAGTGAAGGAACGTGAACTACAGCAGGTAAGTAGCGCTCTATAAAGCAGTTTTGCAAGTACAGTAGACTGATCTCTAAGATAAGCAAAGATTTGTAATGTGAATATATTAGGGCTGTGAATCGATTTAGAATTTTAAACAAATTAATTATATGATCCACAAATTAATTTGACTGAACTAATTCAAATTATTTGCATATACATACACTACTATTCAATATTGTATGATATTGTGAAAAATAATTACAATTTAAAATTGTGGTCCCACTTTATATTAGGTGGCCTTAACTACTATATACTTACATGAAAAAAATAAGCACAATGTACTTATTGTGTTTATATTGTATTGCAAAACACTTTGGCTGCTATTGAGGTGGGCTATGGGTAAGGTTAGGGACAGGTTTGGTGGTATGGGTAGGTTTAAGGACAGGTTAAGGTGTAAGGGAAGTGTCAACAATGTAACTATAAATGTAATTACAGAAATTAATTACAGATGTAATTACATGCTGGTATTTTAAAATGTAAGTACAATGTAAAAACATGTATGTACATAATAAATGCATTGTATCAAATGATTCGTTTAAATGTAAGTACATAGTAGTTAAGGCCATTTTGGTCTCAATCTGAAGTGAGACGAAAATTGTTTTCCATTTTAATGTATTTATTATTTACAACATGTAAAATGTTATGGTTACACTTTATTTTAAGGTGTCCTTGTTACACTTTACATGTACTTTACATTAGGGTTAGGATTAGGGTTTGGTTTAGGGTTACTTGCATGTAATTATGCATAATTAATTGTTACTATAATAGTAAGTACATGTAACGTGTAACAAGGACACCTTAAAATAAAGTGTTACCCAATGTTATTTATTCCTGTGAGACAAAACTGAATTTTCAGCAGCCATTACTCCAGTCTCATTTTAAAAACCATTCTAATATGCTGACTTGATGCTTAAGTAACATTTTTATCAATGTTGAAAACAGTGAAACGTTTTTTTCCAGCATTCTTTGATTTCGGTAACACTTTATTTTAAGGTGTCCTTGTTACCACTTTACATGTACTTACTATTATAATAACAATAAATTAAGCATAATTACATGCTAGTAATCCTAAACTAACCCCTAATCCTAACCGTATAGTAAGTACATGTGGTTAATTAGTGTTACTCAGTCAGTACTTAAATGTATAATTACACTGCAACAAGAACACCTTAAAATAAAGTGTAACCAAAAGTCTTTACTTTCACTTAGTCACATTAGTGTAAATATTTGCTGTTGGGCCTCATCCAGCTGTTTTTGAACACAAAAACATACTAGCACACAGCATAAAGTAAAAAAACTTGAAGAGCTTTCTATGTTCTAACAGAGCTCTGTGTGGTATGCACACAGAAAACAATTGGGAATGACAGAATAAATGGATCACACTCCACCAGAATATGTCATTCCCACATCAAGATTGAGGGTGAATATAGACAGGGAATACATAAGCATCTAGAATTCATTATCTCATGTTAATGTATTGGCACCCAGTGTATAGTTATGTGTATGTTACCATAACATCTTTAAGTTTTGATTTCTCATTTGACTTCACGATGTCACACATTCACACGGGAGAGTTTTAAATTGGCGACAAAGAGAGGAGAGAGCTAGAGAGACAGACATGTCTCCACTCTCAGAGTGCATGTGACATAGGTCTTTCTTCTCCAAAAATATAAATGTGTGGATTAAAAAAAGACTATTTATACCAACCAGACTAATTAAGTTTTATATATCTTAAAATAGGCTCCAATAGCAATGTGCACAGTTGGCATTCATTAAACTTGGTGAGGAAAAAGAGGGCACTGTTATCACAAATGGCAGCTTTGTGTTCTATGAAAAACGAGCTTTTTCTTTCACAGCCCCATGAGAGAAGGCCAATGACCTTTTTATTTTCCCCCAAACAGCAAGGTGGGGGGAAGACAGACAGTGGCCAAGGTGATGCTATAAACTTCAGAAAGTGAAAGAGAACTTTCCAACAAACTTTGTTCTGCAAAACAGTTCATGATTTTTACATTTTAATGTTTAATTCTGGCAAAATTGTACAGAAACAGTCTTGCCAGTTAATTAAATTGAAACTGAGGTTTGAGGGCTTTGTATGCTATACGACTGAGGCTTCAAGAAGTACCCCCACTTCTTCACAAAAAAAGAATTAAGAGATTTAAAAAAAAAAAAAAAAAAAACACTGTGAAATGTAATTATAAGTTCCTTTCTGATTCAAAAATGTTGACATCAGAGAGCTGCCACTTTGATCACATGTAATGAAATGTAGATGCAGAATAAACTACGGCTCTGGCTCAGTTTACATCAATCCTTCATAAATGCAAGGGTGTTCATTCCATTTTTCAGAGCCAAAGTCCGGTTTCAAGCAGAAATAAATATATTTCATTCCATGTGACACAGTTGATTTTCACATGGCCCTTTACCACCGTTTGTTTATCGAAAACTCCAAACGGGTTTTCCCTCTCGGAAAGAGCACTGCGGCTCTGATGTTTGCTGTGCACATATTCCATTTCAAAGCCATGTGGCTCCCTCTTTCTCTGTCAAAGAGCCTCTGTAACTCCCTCTCTTGATCTCTTCCCTACACACACATCTGTATCCACCAACATGTGCAGAAAAATGAAGAAAAATAGGAATAGGGTCCAAAGGTGCTCCATCAACCTCTCACGTTATTAGTGATGGTCCCTCCTCTGTTTTCAATCCCTTAAAAACTGTTGGACGGAGGGAAACACTCACATAAAATCTTTTCCTGGACCGAGACTGCATTAGTTCAGAGTGCATGAAACCCCTGCCACCAGGTAACTGATCGACAATCCCTCAGTGTCCATTACGGAAGGCCTAGAGAGAGTTTCAAGGCAATAACCTACATTATACCGGCATGTTTTGACTTCCAAGCAAAGAGGCAAATACAAAGATTTCAGAAACTTTGCATCAATCACATGCTTACACCAGATGGAGGCTTATGTTTTTTATTAGGCACTGTGTGTTAGAGATATTAACCATATTGCCAGAGGACAAGATCACATTCCCATCGATATCAGGTTGTTTTTGATTTGATTTCTGATGCACCTCTGGGAATGCGTTTGGGTGGGGTTGACAAGACAAAAGAGGATGGAAAACCATGGATAATATAGGTTATGAGATCACAGAACCACCTTATTTTTCAACACGGAAGTAAGCTATTTCCTGTGAATGTAGGAGACTTCTGACTCATTAGCCGTTATCCAACTTTTTCCTACCCAAATTATGGGAGTAGCTTTTATTAAATTGTAAACAATCAGTGACTGCCAAGAAAAATTGTTTAAAGTTTGGCTCTATGAATGCAGTAATAATAATTTGCAAAAACTTGGTACAATGAGGTCACATTATTCTCCTCACCCCTCAAACATCAAAAAGAAACTTAAAAGTGTAACAGTATTAACAAATTACTATGAGAAGAACATGAATAACCGTAAAAGATCAGATAAGTCATATATAGCAACATATTACATGTTAAATTTTGTTAGTAATACACTCACTGGGACTTTATTAGGTATCAATGTTCAACTGCTTTTTAATGCAAATACCCAATCACCCAGTCAAATGACATCAACTCAATGCATTTAAGAATGTAGACATGGTCTGCTGAACTTCATACTGAGCAACAGAATGAGGAAGAAAGGTGATTTAAGTGACTATGAACATGGCAAGGTTGTTGATGCCAGATGGGCTGATATGAGTATTTCACAAACCATCGATTTGCATTAACAACCATCTCTTGGGTTTACAAGGAATGGTCAGAAAAAGAGAAAATGTCCAGTGCAATTTGCCAATTTCTAATTACTGGTGGGGTCTTGTCTTGCCACAGTGTACCCATCTTGTAATGGTTACTTCCAGCAGGAAGTTTCTTCTCAGAACTAGTTTCTTGAACATGACAATGAGTTCACTTTACTCAAATGGCCTCCACAGTGACTAGATCTCAATCCAAAAGAGCACCTTTGGGATGAGTAGGAACAGGAGATTCACATCATGGATGTGCAGCCGACATATTTCCAGCAACTGTGTGATGCTATCATGTCAATATGGACCAAAATCTCTGTCACCTTGCCATCTATGCCACGAAGAATTAAGGCAGTTCTGAAGATACTAGCAAGCTAATAAATTGGTGGGTGAGTGTATACAGTGTGTAAATCTATATTATATAACACAAATGGATATTTAAAATGCTTTCTCTAATTTTGACAGATTGACAGCATTTCCCTGCTTTAGAAATATTTCAGCAAACTCTCCTGACAGAGCTTAGATGTGAAAAATGATAGACAGATAGATAGATAGATAGATAGATAGATAGATAGACAGATATGTGAGTGAGGATTTGGGGAGAGAAAAAAAACGGGAGCACAGACCACAAATGCTCAGTGTCTGTTGTGTTTTTCATATTAATACAGTGGAATGCAAAGAAAAAAAAAACAATAATCAGGAGGAACAGAACACAGCTAATGGATTTCAAAGAGCTTTTTTCATTAATATTCTTTTGACACCCAAGTTACATTAAAATACCACATTATTTTCTTGGTGGATAAAAATGGAGCATGACAGAAAATATATAGCTCATTCAGTCAAACCTGACAGATAAAGATTATTTGTAGCACAACATTATTTGACACGTGTCATTTATTTTGAGTGGACATTTCCCAAACCATAAGTGCCAATTAAAAGGTAAATAACTAGAAGAAGAATAAATTGCAGTAAACGGTAAAACCATTTGCAGAACAAACCAGTGTGTTTATGATTATTACAATAAATTAAAATAATATGAAAACGAATTCCAGTGTGCAATATGAAACAGCACAACAGACTATTCTTGTACTGCTAAAATAACTGGAAGCAGCTGGCACTGAACATTCAATTAAAAAATGCCCGTTCCCGCTTTTACATTAAAAATAAGATGGATACTTCTCCCATTGCATTTGGGTAATAATTTGCTTTTTATCTGAGAAGAACGTAGGCTACTGTGCGAATCATGCTTTATATGGTGTCCATGATACACAGTGATTCACCATCAGGTGGTCAAGTGTGTTTATCTATGCATAAATGGCTTATCCAACATATTCCCAGAGGAACTGGAAGTCCAGAGACCCAAGAGCATGTGTGTGAGGTTTGTACATGTTCTCCTACCCGGCTAGTGAGAGCAGCCTGCCTGCTAAGCAGCTGGTCTCTGTCTGCGCACATCTGAGAAGGCAGATCCTTCAGCAACCGGTTCTCCTCCACCTCGCTGCTCTCGCCTGATACGTCACCAGAGGAACAGCATGGCAGGAAATGACAGAATACACACGTGTTCTAATTACACCCCAGCAGACCCATCATGAGCTCATTCAAGAGTGTAGAGCACCTGTGGGCGTATCAGCCAGGTTTCTGGTGATGATCTCACGGATGCGGGCAGGAACTGGTGTGATGCTGGACTCCTCCTCATCTCCCCGCAGAGTGGAAGTCTTCTCCTCTCCACCGCTGTCTGGGTTAAGCAGCATCTCCTCCAGCTTCTGCATTACCAGCATTAGTGTAAGAAGAGAGGCTCACACACTACAATCAGGTGACCTAGTCTCACTGAAACCTAAAAGCTCAAAAAGTTTTGATGCTTGTTAATAAAGCATTATGTATTATTTAATTTAGAATGTATTATTTATCGTGACTAGCTCGTCATGTCTGTCTCTGTTTCGGTTTCGTTGGATGTCACAACAGCACAAGGAAATGAGTCACCTGTCTTCAGGTTTCACAGAAGAACCTGAAACTGACCCACTGATCGACCTTAATTTGTTGAAACATCGCAAGGCTCGTTAATATTAAATCAAGCTCTCTCCTCTTTCATTCACACATGCTGTTTTGAATAGGTAACAGTGCAAAAACCTATTTAAGTTACAGCTGGTGAAGATCGGTTTTCCTGCTGGAAAACACGCACCTGAATCACTGCTTCCAGTCCTTGATCCCCTTCACAACTCATCTGGAAACTGGTTGCGATCCAATGCACTTAAGCGGACAGCGACGTTTTTTCAATTGTCCTCAAAGTGTTTTAAACGCTTAAACAGGGTTTAGCAAGTTGATATGCACGCTAATACAGTCTTTAAAAGTTTTGCTCTATTGACAAAGTTTGCAAAGTGCACTAAATACCAATGCTTTAATAACGCGCATAGGCAAATTAACGCAAACTATTTGGTGCTAGAATAAAGCCACAAGTGCAAAAGTAGCAATCACAGCACAGGCTCGAGGTGGGTGCCTCTGGTTGTCATGGAAACCGGACGCTCTCGCGTGTTGTCAGGAGAAGTAAAACGCGATCTTTCTGGCTTCCATAGTTACAGACGCTGCAGGTCACGGCTGCACAAATACAACACTGTTTCTTCCAGCACTTCGTTACAAATCCATTGCAATTAATGAAAACTAACAAGGGTTTTAAACAGAACGATTTTGTAATATCATAAAACATTTTTTTCTGAATAAAAACAACATATTTTGAAATAAAAACTAATTCAGTCAAACGGAAAAATGAGATTAGAATAAGACATATTTTAATTCAAATTTTCAAATTCAAATTTTACAATGGATTCAAAGAGGAGAACACAAGTAGCATGTGATATATATATATATATATATATATATATATATATATATACACACACACTATATTGCCAAAAGTATTGGGTCACCCCCTTCTAATGAACAGGTTTGACTACTTTAGTAATTTCCATGAGTACAAATCTTAATGTTTAAGCATATAATGATATTCAAGGGAATTGTGTGCTTCTAATTTTAAAGCAACAGTTTGGACAGGACCCTTTTCTATTCTAACATTACAATGCCTCTGTGTATAAGGCAAGGTTCGGAAATAAATTATTGATTCAGTCAGTGTGGAAGAACTTGACTGGTCTTCAGAAAGCCAAGTCCTAATCCAAGCTGAACACCTCTGGTGTGACTTTAAATGCAGATCTTGAGCCAAAAACTCATCACCAAACACCAATGACTTGTACATATGGGTACAGTCATTTTAGACGCTTCCAAAACTGTTGCAACAGAGAGGGAAATACAATTTTTATCTTTGTTGCCACAGTTTTGGAAGTGCCTTTTTCTGTTCTAAAGAAGGGGGTGTCCCAATACGTTTGTCCATATAGTGTATGTACAAGTCATTGGTGTTTGGTGATGAGTTTTTGGCTCAAGGTCTGCATTTAAAGTCACACCAGAGGTGTTCAGCTTGGATTAGGACTTGGCTTTCTGCAGACCAGTCAAGTTCTTCCACACTCACTAAATCAATCATTTCTTTTTGAACCTTGCCTTATACACAGAGGCATTGTAATGTTAGAATAGAAAAGGGTCCTGTCCAAACTGCTGCTTTAAAATTAGAAGCACACAATTCCCTAGAATATCATTATATGCTTAAACATTAAGATTTGTACTCATGGAAATTACAAAATTAGTCAAACCTGTTCATTAGAAGGGGGTGACCCAATACTTTTGGCAATATAGTGTATATATTTATATGCCAAACTAAAGGCCATTTAATTCAAAGATTTTCATTGGCCACATGAAGGAAAACAACAGCTAGCTAAATTATGTAAAAAGAAATGTAATTTAAAAATCCCCTTATCAAAAATGTAGAATATTTCCGAAACTTACTATACAAAATTTAGCTTTGCACCAAAGCCTAGGTCAAGATTTAGGGGACAGAACAGATATTAAGTCTCATCAGGGAAGAATTCAGTCCACTGGGAAGTGTCCAGGAAGATGGAGCAGCAGCCACTATAAGTCCATAGCCTAGGAAGGAAGCACTCCACCTTCCAAGTGTTGGATGCTCGGTTGTATACTTCCACTTCCACACCATAATCCCCCTCCATGCCCTTCCAGTGCCCCCCAGTCACATACAACTGCCCACCTAGAACCACCAAATCTCCATTCTCATGAAGAGTGTGTAGAAACTGAATCTGGGATGAAAAACAGCAAACATAAAAAACAGTTGTCAGTCTCAGCAGAACATAGGGGTTCAGCTAACTTTGTATACACTTCTAGATTTTCTGTGTAAAAAGAATAATGAATATAATCTAAAACTCACTTTTTCCCACATATTACCCTCTGGGTTATACAGATAGACCTTTTTGGTGTTATCTGCTACGAGGTAAATGACTCCATCCATAGAAACCGAGCGGGGAGAAGATAGATATTTAGGAATGAAAGGAGAACAGATGATACACCAGCTATCTGTTGAAGAAGAGAAATCTTATAAACAAAAGTATACTCAAACTACACAGTATTGAACTGTAATCATGACTAGATGTTGGCAAGGCTCCATGAGTGAATTATAATTTACACTATGTCTTGTAAAGTGTCTCATAAAATTGTTCTGAATTACTAGTTCCACCATAAAACACTTTGTAATATGAAATTAGAAGCTCTGTTATGAAAACTTGGATTGTTTTTACTGGATACTTGTAATGTTTATTATTAACAGTTGTCTCTTACCTATGACAGGATTGTAGCACTGCATAGTCAGGGCATTATATTTAACAGCACAAGAACCAATGAGGTAAAGCTTTCCTTCACATGATGTGGCTGCAAAATTAGTCACATACTTTAGCGCTGGGCCCGTAAGAGTCCAGCAGTTACTGAATGGGTCATAATGTTCAACTTCGACAAAATCCATTGTAGTTCCTGTCAATGAAAAGACAATGCAGTGTCTTACATAAAATGTCCAGTTCTGCATATACATTGACCCAAAACCATTTGTCTGAAGCCTTCAGCTGCAAACTGATTTGTTTTCTTACCCCCAATTACATAAATCTCTCCATTGAGAGTTGCAGAAGAGTGGTTAGTCCTGGGACGCAACATTGGGGCGACTGTGACCCACTTGCCCTCACGAGTGATGTACTTCCAGGTCTCTGTGGTGGACCAGGTGTTGGACTGAGACCCTCTTGATCCTCCTGAGAGTCAGAAAAAAACGTGTTTTTCTCATTCAGATGAAGGCTTTGCTGATTTATTTGAATAATTTCTCTGCTCAAAAGGAAGGTTCAAATGTCCCAGTTTTGTGACCAGGAAACATCAGGCAATAATGCCTCAAGTTTCCCAGGTCATCACAAAGTTAATGTTTTGCTTCTTTGTGCACATTTCTAAAGTGGTTTCAGGTCTTATGTGAGTCTTAGCAGGATTGCCTATAAGACAGGGGACTGTTTTATATTAGCATCTCCAATCCTCAATGGAGATGACATTCCATTCATGTGTGCAATAAAACTATAAATCTCACTGATCCTTTCCCAAAGGGCCTAGTCTCTATAAATACCCGGAAAATCTGTGGATTTGTTTTCTCTAGGTAAAAATAGAAGTTGTTTCTCCTGATTTCTTTTTTTCCTTGTTATTATGGTTGGAGGCTTACAGTCCAGACCAACCAATTAGCAAATTATCCATTTTCCAATAGATACTGTGAAGAAAACATTTTATGATATGTGAGCTACAGCCTTTAGAAACAGCTTAATATCTTATGAAAAGAGTTTGGCTCACCTGTGACATACACATTGTTATTTAAGGAGACAAGAGAATAGCCCCATTTATTGTAGTTGGGAAAATCAGGTAGCTGGAACCACTGCCCTGTCAGAAAAAAAAGAATAAAATGCAAATGTATACAGTAAATGCTTACAAATGCAAATGTATACAGTATGCAGAGTGAAATGAGACCTTATCACATGACAATTCAGGTAGTACATGGTATTGACTATTGATTATTCTGACACTTACATGGAACGGAAGTAGTAATACACTTTATTACTACTGTTTCAATATTTTAGAATGATAGTAAAGTGAAAGATGAAATATGAAATAATGAAAGCACATTCAACCAGCATTACAATGTGGAGTTTATTTGAGGAGTTCCTATATTTGTTTGCTTTTTCTTATATGATTCAACTTATGTATTTAAAAGTTAAAATTTTAGTGTTGTAAAGAAATTATACATCTGTAAAACTAATTTCAAGCATTTAAAAGGATAGTTCACCCAAAAATGAAAATGCTGTCATTAATTACTCACCCCCACGTTTTTCCAAACCCGTAAGACCTTCATCTTTGGAACACAAATAAAGACATTTTTTATGAAATCCGAGAGCTTTCTGATGCTGCACAGACAGCAACACAATTGACATGTTCAAGGCCCAGAACGGTAGTAAGGACATTGTTAAAATAGTCCATGTGACATCAGTGGTTCAACCTTAATTGTTATAAGCTACGAGAATACTTTTTGTGGGCAAACAAAGCAAAAATAATAACTTTATTCAACAATTTATCTTCTCTTCCATGTCAGTCTTCGACACGTTCATGAGAATACCACAACGCATGCATGTGCATTCCTCTGCATGTAAACAAGGTGCATTGCATCTGGGTTATACGTCAGAACACCGGCTCCTGCATCAGCAGAACCATACGCATACGTCGTGGTACACTTGTGAATGCACGTCAAAGACTGATGCTCTCTAAGCTTAATAACCTTCTTAGCTTAACAGTTGAACAACTGATGTCACATGGACTTTTTTAATGATGTCCTTGCTGCCTTTCTGGGCCTTGAACATGTCAGTTGTTTTGCTGTCTATGCAGGGTCAGAAAGCTCTCGGATTTCATCAAAATGATCTTAATTTGTGTTCCGAAGATGACGAAGCTCTTATGGGTTTGGAACGACATGAGGGTGAGTAATTAATGACAGAATTTTCATTTTTGGGTGAAATATAACTTTAAGCATAAGCTTCTAGATGTAAAGATATCCAAGATTTTGATAAACATAAGTTAAAGGGTAACTTTGCTAATAATCAGTTAGATCAAGCCCAATGAATTATTGGTGTTGCTAGTTTTCCTACCTTTTTGGCAAAAAGGAAAACCACAGCCTCTATAGCCTTTCTAATCCATAGTGTGTTCAGACTTGACTGGTAGTACGCACATCAGATCTTAATTCAAGTGTTCCACGTTAACCTAATTCTCCTTTTATAAATTTACAAGTAGAGTTGATGCGTCAGTTGAAGTTGTCCTTACCAAGCTTTGGGTTGAAGAAACCACAATTTCTGGGGTGCAACCTTCTATCTCTGTCTTCATCTTCATCCTCATCTTCATCATCCGAGTCATCCAGTGAGCGACCACCCATCACAAATAAAACCTCCTGCAGGTTGAGGGCATTCTGAGTCACTCTCTGCTCTGACTCGCCTCCTGTCATTTCTCGTTTCTAAAGGAAAGAAATAATAATTTGTTGTACGGAACATTATGTTTAAGAAAATTCTATATAAAAGAGATTAGCGTTGGATTTGTCTGACCTCTCTACATATTCTCTCTATGAACTCTTTAGATTCTAGTGAGTCTTGCACCAATGGCTCTTTAAGCAAGTTCTCAGTGAGGTAGGATTCTGTGAAGAGGGAAAGCTTAGCCAAGCCCAACAATTCTCGCAGATGGCAGATCCGATTTTCTCTACAATGCCCGACCCAGGCCAAAACAGCCTCAACACAAGACCGGTCATCTCTTATATGCAGATCCTCATCCTTCAGGCAGGCCACCAGCCTGTCTTTCTCCAGCATCAAGAACTCCTCATGTTGTTGCACTGCCTCAAAGTTTTCAAGGAGGAAGCTCCATGCTTTGGCGACAACTTCAGGGCAGCCATGGATCTCTCCAAACTCAAGGATTCCCAAGCAGTTTGTGGCATCTATCTGGTGCTGCAGATATCGACTACATACAGTACGGACGGTGTGGAACTGGAGCTGGCTGGATGTGCAGATGAGTCCCTCAACATTGTCTTTATTGATGGTGAGTTTCCCTGTATAAGCAAAGTCCAACAAGGATGACAACACATTGGGATCTACATCATGAAGCTCAACACGAGCAGCAATGCTCTCCACGAAATCTCCTGAGAACATGGAACGGAAGTAGTGGCTGCAGAGTGCAAGGATTCCCCGGTGACAGGGGAAATCTTGTCCACCAGCACTCAAGGTGACATCCACAAGTTTGGGTTGAGAACAGAGGGAGCGCAGGCCCTCTAAGATACTCTGGGGATGGGAAGAGAGGCAGAAGTCTAGATCGTCTATATTACGCACCATGACGACACTTTGACCTATGGCCTTAATGCATTCAGGGCCAGCCAACAGATGTTTTCAGTGTTTACCTACATAGGACAAGACAAATGAGTATAATCAGTCACATGCAATCCGATTGCGACATTCATGATCATGGCAATATGGAGCCTCCTATGACCTAAGGACAAATTTTCAGCCTTTCTGCTTGGTAACAGAACATTTCAGGAACAAATTGGTGGGGAATGAAGTCATGATAGCACATCAATATAAGTCAAATTATCAGACGATTATCGCCAGAGTTAAAAACAGGTTCTTGCCAAAGACAATATATCTGATAGGCACATTGGGAGAGTATAATTCTGAGAATGAAATTTACTACCATTAAAGATTCATTTCTTTGCCTGAGAGAGAATTTGCACACAAAACACACACACAAAAAAAAATATCACTGGTGAAACAACAAGTGGATGTTAAACAATTCTTTATAACACAACAAAACAAGAAAACAAGAACTGAACTTACCTGCTTGTGAATAAAAGCAGAAATCATACATTATTCACAGTTCTTGTTTAGAAGGCAGACTTTTTTGTTGCTGCTGTCTGAGATGTGGGACACGCTGTCTTTTGCAGAGTCACTGGGACAACATGCTTGTCTTTCACACTGCTATTTTTAGGCCAGTCATTCTGGGGGGGGGGGGCTATACTCAGAATCTAAATAGTACTGTTAAGCTCCCACCTGCTCTTAAAGAGATACACACAACTTTCTGTATAGGAGTAAACAGTCAGATGATCATTTATTGAATCATTAGAGTAAGCAGCCTCTAATATTGGTGCAAATTAAGTCTCTAAATATCTGATTATCAAGGAGTAACAAAAACTTAACAGAAAAGGGCATTTAAATCATTTTAAATCACATACTGATAATTCTGACAAAAAGACAAACACTTCAGTTTATGGCAGTCTTCTACCTTGCACTCCTAGAAAATTGGAGAATAAATGGCAAAAGCATGCCTTACATGTCACAGCTGTATAAATATTGGTACATGTTCTACATCAAATGCAAAAAATACATATATTTAAAGGTAATAAGGAATCTCTATGTACATCCCCCCCCCAAAAAAAGGCTTATTGTCATTCCTCAAAATCAAATATCTCAGCCTCCTTTTCTTTCCAGAAAGCAAAACTACGGTCAATATATTTGCAAATCTCCTCATTAGTCAGACTACTAATATCTGCATTATTTTTCAGGACATCACTCTCATCTGGGGTAGGCGTCTGTACAATGACTTTAGGCACAGGCCTCATTTCTACCATCGTCGTCTGTTCTGAATGTTCAAGCTCTGGTTGGCCTGATCCATCTCCGAAGAACTTCACTTTAATGTCCTCAAATCCATCCTTCCATTCCCGGTTCCCCGCCTCAATGTCCTGAATTACAGCTTTGTGAAAATCACGCACAGTCTCCCAGGTGAAACGCCCCACATGGTCGAACACTTCAAAGCACAGCAAGTGTCTCATTTTCCTCTCATCTGCTGGCAAATCTAGCTCAAGTATGTGAAAGTAGCCGAGCATGAAGAGGTCGAGTGTCAGCGTGTCGTAGTCGACGGGAGATCCATCCATACGGGGTAGGAACTGCTCAGGTGAGTAAATTGCCTGCTGCCGGTTGAGTCTTCGGATCTGCCGCGATGGTACAAATGAGATCATGCTTCTCCAGTTCCCAATCATCTTATTGATGGCACTTCTCTGCTTGAAGAAGTGCCCCAATTTGCCATTTTCCATGGCGTTCTTTGGAGAGATATCTAAGCTAGCTTTGCGTTCACTCTTCGGCTTCTTAGATATATCCAGTGAATCAACGCTTTGCTTTCTCTGAGCATTTCTCACGGTCACCGTATAAGCCGACTTCTTCCAGTGACCCAGGAACAAGACCACAATACGTTCCTTGCGCAGGGTTGTACTTTCCATGGCATCACTGATGACATAGTCGATAGATGAATCATCAATCTGGTCAACCTCTGGTCTTTGTTCTTGTTTTTGAAAGACCTCATCTGATCCATTTTTTACTGGTACTTGCTCTTGTTCATCCAATGATTCTGTCATCCCTGAATCATCTTGTGAGGAATCGTTCTGATTCTCAAAGTTGGACTTTAAGTTCCTCACAGAGACCCCAAACTGTTGAATCTCATTTTCTATCTTCTCCCTCCTGCCTCTGTTGAAGGCTTGCCTCTCTGATGGCTGAGAGAAGACATTCACAAGCTCTGTGTTTGGCATTTTGCAGTGAGGCTGGTCTGTTAGGTTGGTCATAAGCAGTGACATACTCTTCACAATACCGGAAATACGATTGCACCAAACGGGTAAGGGAGTCTGTGTAGAGTTCATGTACTGGGTGTTGACTGTGATGTTGACGATGGGTGCCGGAAGAATGTTTCGAAGTTCTTCGGCCAGACGAGCAAGCTCCATTTCGTAGCCCTCGCAGTTCTTTTGCATCGAGACACTCTCAATTTGCTTCTCTAGATAAATGAGGTCATCCTCCGTTAGAAGCTCTCCGAATGGACCCAAGATGGCATTGTGAGCCTGGGAGTACCTCCAACTGTCCATCTTTGTATATCTAGTACCACTCTCCTGTTAAATAATATAAAATGTCCAGTTAAAAGTCAACCTGGAGAAAGGTGTAGTCAGAAGATCATCTTAGATTTGTTATCTATGCATTTAAAAGACATTTAATGCAATATTTGTAGCTCACCTTTAATCTTTGGGTTTCTTGGTCAAATAAGCTGGCCTGTAGCTGTCGTACCATCACTTGTCTCTTCCATTCTGCTATAGGTCTGCCCTTCTCATCATGCATGGGTACCAGGTAATCAATATCAGACAAATTAGCCTCCTCTGTCGGTAACACCACCATTTTATTCTAAAAGAGAAAAAACAATAATGTATTTGCAAGTACTGTAATTTAAATTGTGTACTTAAGTACATGAAAAACAAAAACAACACTATCATGCTGTTAAATGTTAAATTTCTTAACTGAAACTGTCAAATCTGCTGTCATTCCAGATTTCTTAAGGCTGGCAATGGATTTTACATTTCCCAGTTTCATTTCTCCCATAAACAGTTTCCCTTTCTCTGGTACTGGCTTACTCGGAGGCGTACTGGAACTAAGGTTCTTCACCACTGCAATGACAATCAGAACAAGAACATCATTTGTTACTCTCATCTGTTTCCAGTTATGTTCTGATCATATTCACATAGGCTGATTACCATTACTCATTGAACTGGAATTAAGTCATCAAGTGAAATTAAGGAAGGATGAGTCAATGGTGACAGCAGTGCCCACAAAATTCTGTCAGGATTGCAGAACATACACTTACAAGAGCAATAGGGGTATTAAACAGCCCCTTAGGGCTTTCTCACCCGAAGTGGCCATGTGGATATTCTGGAAAGCGTTCCCATGTGAGGTAGAAGATGGAGGCGAGGGGGTAGTGGTGGAAGGGGGAGGAGAAGGTGAACGTGTTGAAGGTGGGTAACGGGCTTGAGGGGAATCTTCTGTCTCAGGATGCTGATGGGATTGAAATTAAATGGAAAGTCAGCCATTTGAAAATGGACCCTTAAAGCACACTTTTCTGTCATAATATTTCTATTCCAAAGTCCCCACGAAGCTAACATTTTAAGGCATCATTTGAGTCACTAAAGCCGAACGTATACTTCAGTTTTGATGCGATTGCAAGCATATGTGTACATCTGGATGTGTAGCCATTCAAAGTAAAGCCTACTTTATGTGACAGTGTGCAAAAACAGGCACTCGACACATACTCAGCTAGAAAGTTTCATCCTTTTCCAATATCTGACAGATGAATGGTTTTTATTTTTACTCATTTAAACTAGAGCTGCATGTATCTCTTAAAGGAAAAGTTTACCTCAAAAATGAAAATTCTGTCATTATTTACTCACCCTCATGTTGTTCCAAACCTGTATAAGTTTCTTTCTTATGTTGAACATAAAAGAAGATATTTTGAAGAATGCTGGTAATCAAACAGCTGTTGGTCCCCATTGATTTCCATAGCATTCCTTTCCCTACTATGGAAGTCAATGGGGACCAACAACTGTTTGATTACCAGCATTCTTCAAAATATCTTCTTATCTTCTTAAAATGAATTTTTGAGGCAAACTATTCCTTTAACCCCCTCACACAAGTGCTCGTCAATGTGGCCATCTTGTTGCGGTCTCCCGTAGTTTGTTGTTATTTTGCTTCATTTATTTACAGTGCGCAGTTAGAAAAGTCTGGCACATACCCTATACACATACCCTAGTGTACGCGTAAACACCTGTTAAAGCATACTTTGGGCTTTAGTCAGTATTACATGCATGTTCAGTGGGAAAAAAGTGGACAAAGTGAGACAAATGTAATAATTACAGAATAAAGCTAAAAATCCATTCAATACTAAAATGTATCAATAATGTGTGTTTTATACTTATTAGTGTTGCATAGTTAGCTTAGCAACATGTTAACAACAAACTATTTCAACTAGTAGAGTAGTTTCCATATATAGCGTTCGAAATCAGTTCTTATGAGGTGCTACGCGGTTAGGACGCTGCCTTAGAAGACTACCTATATAGGAATTAAGCAGAGAAACAGGTCACTAAATTGACCCTTTGCAGGGAGTTTGATTGACAGGCAATCTGACCAGTCATAGCGCAGAATCTGCCACTTTTGTCCGACAAACAAACCAGACAGGAGAGTAGATTAACATTTGTGTACTTGAACTTGAAAAATAGTGTGTATTGACATCTTTCTGCAGTTGAAACAAGACCTTCTGATGTTCATTCATGTTTATTTCAAGCTTTTACTAGTAAAAAGGTAGAGATGATTGCTTCACGTGCCACTTCAACTGAGGCGCTACAGGGATCTGTCACGATAAATTAAAGAGCCACAAAATGGTATTTATTATTTGAATTTCTTTAAAAATGAGCAAATTTGAAAGCTGAGCTTTATACCAAAAGTAACCTGCTCTGTCTTGTCTGTCGGCGCGTTATCAGTTTTCTCTTTGCTCCACGATGTATTTTTCACTGCGTGAGAACATGATGTGTGGCTTGTCGGACGGCAACAGTAACGAAGTGGGGGTGGGTCTTTGCAAAGGGTCAATTGTGGAACAGATGTAATGATATATACTTTCTCATTCCTACAGTATTTTTTTTTTTCAAAAAGTTATAAAACTCACCTTAAGACTGTCCATGGCTTTGTGTGTATTAGTGATCTTTCTGTAATAATCGGAGCTGGGTTGCCGTGACACAGCCGGTTTCTCTCTGAGCTCTTCCTCAATAGGACAGTTCTCTTCCAGAGGTTGGGCAGCTGGACAGAGCTGCAATACAAAGAGCTTTTATTACCATCTAATATTTACTAATTCAGGTAGTGTGCCATCAAAGCACATTATTTCACACAGACCTGTAAGGCAGTGGAATAACAGGCCAATCATTGCCATTTGATACACTACACAGCAGAACATAACAATCATACACATGAAAAACAGCTATTTGTGGTCTTTCTTTTGTGCAGTGTTGTGGTCCACACAGCGATATGTGAGCATTACAGTAAGAGGGGCCCTAGCTGGGGGGCAAAATAGTTGTACCTGAGCCCAACATCTAGATCCCACTTTACCAGAGGGAAAATGCAGAGTATATGGAAACATTTAGATCACTGCTGATGAAACTGTAATATCCTAATGGACTCCATGCAGAATGCATATCAAATGTGGCTCTCTGTAAAACACACACACGCACAGAGCATCAAAGGGAACACTGATACGCCGCAGCATGCTATTTTGCTTTGTCTCTGTGAGGTGGTCCTCCCAATTTCCTCTTGCACGGTACTTTGATGTCCAAACAGCACGAAATGCACTGTGACACGGCATGGGCAAAGGCAGGAATAAATTTCCCAGAAGTTGTGCAATTTATAAATAGATAAAATTTGGGAGGGGTAATGTGGGTATGTGGGGCAAAACTACATTAGCGAAGTGGAATCTCTTTCCTTCGTGACCTCTGACCAGCAGTTTAGTTCCTCACTCACGATCAGGATGCATCTGTCTCTGTGTGAAGGTTTAATCAAAGCCAGTGAACACCATGGCACATTTGGTTTTCATCAGCTATCCTCTTCTGTGGCTAAGGTAGTGGATGCTGGAGTAACATGGTCCTCTCATCCTCTCCTCTGCCTCGTGGGCCACACAAACACTGATGGAGAGAGTGACACTACAGAAAAAGCATCAAATTCATAAGTCCTATATAGTAATATGGTGGAAACCTGGTGCATAGCAATTTAGAGTCTTTCTCTTTCACCAGTTACTTAGAGGGGAAAAACTCACAGATAAAATCACTCAAATATGCCAGACTTTTATCTTGAAAACCAGGATCAGAATGAAGTTAGCAGAACAACACTGAAGAGCTGAAACAGACAGAGGCCGTGGGATATTTCTCAATGTTCTGTTTTAGTACATTCAATAAAATTATTTAAGGGGAAAAAAAAGAACCAGAAATAGTAGAAATATGAAGGCCTGCACCGTTTGTGTAAGGTTTGGTTAAGGTTAAAACCTCCTCATCTCTCTGCTTTCTGGAGGAATTCAAGACCACACACTTGTGTTGACACATAAGCAATACGTTCTATGTTAAATCACTTTTACACCTTCAGTTAAAACACATGATGAACATGTTTGACAGTTTTTAAATTTAGAGAATTGAGTGAAAACGGTCCAGCAGCAAATCGTCTGTGCTGGAAAGTTTATGTTAAAATGGAGAATGAATGATGAATGAGCTGAAGATGGCATTCTTTCTGTTAGCTGTTTTACATAAAAAAAATGGATATATTCTATATTACAAACAGTAACTGAATTATACAAGCAAGCTCAGGTAAACTTCTACCCTATTAAGCAGATTAAAGCAGATTAAACAGAAAAGAAGAAAAGCTACAATACCAAATACATGTTCAATGAATCATAATACTAGTATATACTGGATTTTTGATTGTACATGCTTATTTCCCTTATATAAATATAAAAATATTTCATACTGTATATTACATTTTTGTGATACTTAAATTCAGTTTTAGCATTTAAAATGTTTGAGGTTCATTTTTACTGTTTTGTTTTAAAACTATTTAGACAAAGTATCATAAAATTTAGAATATAGAATTTTATAGAATATAGAATTTTAATATATTCAACCAATTGGATATAAATAATAAATAATAAATTCTAATTCTTTAGTTTAGAAGCCCTTAACTGTGGACTTTCAAAGGCACAATATAGATAATGCAGTATATAAATACACATTACAGATAGACTACAATGGGTAAAAACCTTCAATAATCACACTATGAAAAAAAAGATACCAACAATGCATTAGCAAACACAAACACAACATGTATTTAAAGCACAATAGGTACTTACAAACTACCGTCCTCTTAATTATAGTCGATATCCACACAGGCAGCGCCTGATCACTCTGTGTCACTGGATAGTGACACACGATGTGAACACCAAACCCAGAGATGTGTTGACTCCATCCACACCATCCCAACAACTGGCCATAGCCCAACAGACAATAAACAATAAACTCTGATAGGAGAATGTACTTAATAATTTACACAGTGGATTGGGTAGCCGGCAATGTCACTAATGAACAAACCAATCGGCACATGCGAACAAGCGAGCAGTGTGATAGAAAGCAGGAGACTGTCAAATCAGAAGACGCGGAAGACAGAAGACACTGTATCTCGTTCAGTTATTTGTTGTTGTTGTTGTTTTTTGATCTCTGAAACTGCATGAAACTGGGGACGTGACCTTACACACATCAACACTAATCAATGGGGAAAAAAAAGTTCTCAAGTCTTTGCCAGAAAGATGGGGAATTGCATGAGCAGAACCTTTCCATTATTTGTTTAATAATGTATGCCCTGGAAAAATAGGTGGCAATACAGTCAGGTCAGTTAATTTATTCTCTCCAGCATCAAAAAGAGAACACATGCAAACCCTCAAAACTATGTGTTAAAGTCAATAATCAGATAATTTGAGCATTTAGTAGAAGTTGTAATTGGTATTTAACAATTTCTAAATGAATTAATAATTCATAATGTAAAAAATACTCTGAAAACCAAATGAAACCAGTTTGAATAAAGATTTCTGCCACGTGTTTTAAACTAGATTTTAAAAAAGATATTTTTTTATTATTTTATTTATCATGGACACTGTTATATGTCATTGACCCAGGTACTTTCTGGAAATCTCAATGATGAAATTAAAATAGACAAACACTCTTGTGAAATACAATGTGTAAATGCTTACAGTAAAACAATGGTATTTAGTAGAAATAAATAATGTATCAGGTTCAGATTTTGTTGTTGACGTCAAAGGCTGTGAGTCAAAATGAAATCTGTGCAATTTTGGCGCCAATTCATTTGTCAGTTGGTAGAAGCTAGTCAACTTCATGGACATGCCCTACATCTGAATATCCATACTTCTCTAGAGGCAAGTCAAATAAGTAGAATGCCCAAAATACTCATGATACAGTAGGTGAACAACACCCAGATGAACAGCTGCATCTGCTGAGATTCTGAAGTGTGGAACCAGTTGACATTTTTCTATCCCATAAGGCCAGATGAGTTGAGAAAGCATACGATTCAAATCTAGACACCTCATTTGACAGTTTAACAATGTAGGATATAGTATTTTTCCGAATGTGTTCATACTGTACATGTTCATTATAGCCGAGAAGTATGATTAATCAAATTCAGAGCATATGAAAGTACAAGAATTCAGAAACAGCAATGCCTTTCACTTCATGCACTTCATTTGCTTCATCAAAAAGCAAAATGAAAAAGCAACTGCCTTAGAAGATGAAAAAAGGAAATCATGAAACGAAGATTGCTTACAGCAAACCCTGAATCTGCAGGTGCACAAAAAGCATATACAAAACATTTGTTTGGTGTGCCATTGTACATTCTCAGTTACATGGTAAACACTGTTCCATGTGTAGCGGACCACTAAAGGTCAAAGCAATCAGAGCATTCTTGAGATACAACTGAACAGTTGATGAGAAACACTTGAAAGATTCCTCTCAGGGGGTAAACTCGTAAAAAAGCTCCCTTACCACCCCCTAGTGGCCGATTAGCACTGGCATTTCTTTAAAGGCCCCATGCTGAACCAAACTCTCCAAGCATTTTTATAATGCTTGAAAGTACCTGCAATAAACAAACCACAGAGCTTCACTGTACATCGCACTAAGAACATTTCCCAATCTAGCACAATTTTTGTTGTTGCTGTACTGAAATAAACCTTCTTTGGGTAGCCAAAAGAGACGCATTTAATACAGCTGGCCTCTTAATCCCCTGCCTGAATAAGATGGGAGGAAAAAGCATATATGTGTGTTGTAAAATAAACCCTTGATCTGTTTATTTGATTGCAGCTGTCTTAGGGAGAAGGCACTCACTCTTTGAGCGGAGGGCCGTGCTCAGGGAGGGTGACCTCTTTGGGATGAAACCAAAACATGAGGAAATACCTAGCACGCAACTCTCTGGCCAAACGCCCAAACAATCCATTACAGGCACCGTTAGGAAATGAGATGGCCTGTCCTGAGCACTCTGAGGTGGAATAAAACCTTGTGAAGTGCACAACAACTTGCAATACTATAAGCGGACCAGAAGGAATACTAAAATGCTTTATTCCTGAAATAATGCTAATATGGAGCATACAGAGTCTTTCCAGTGGGAGGCCTGGGAAACAATTTTGGGTCAATGAAATATAAGGGAGTGTCCATAATAAATTTTTTTTTTTTAAAAAGTCTAGAGCCAAGTTCTTTTGTGAGAACACATTTGTGATACATATTTTCAAAAAAATATTATTAAATATACTTTTCATTCATAAATATCATTTTGTGTTGTTCAGGAGCTACATCACATGACATTTTACAACTTGAGCTAACTTTGCCTTGTCATAAAAAGGTCAAATTATTTGATATACCAAGATTTTATTATGATTTTCTAAATGTTTTTTTTTTAAATTATTTTTTTTCTTTTGATATGACATCAGGACAGTTGTACCTTCCTGACATTTATGTCCTCCTGGTTTTATTGATTTATTTTTATTTTAAAGTTCTAAAGACTAATGTTTGAAAGTTTGGGGTTGGTATGATTTTGAAGGAAGTCTCTTATACTAACCATAGCTGCATTTATGTGATCAAAAATACAGTAAAAACAGTAATACTGTGAAATATTATTACAATTTAAAATAATTGTTTTCTGCTTTAACATGAAATTTGTTCTCGGGATGGCAAAGCTGAATTTTCAGCAGCCAATACAGTCATATAATTATCCAGAAATCATTCTAATATGCTGATTTGGTGCTTATTATCAATGTTGAAAACAGCTTAATATTTTTGTTGAAACCGCAAAATATTTTTCCAGTATTCTTTGTTAATTAGCATCTTACTGGCCCCAAGCTTTTCAGAGGCAGTGTTTATCAAGTTAGACTGTACATAAGTCTAGTTTTTACTGAAGAAATCAGCAAAAACAATGTCTTCTAATATGTATTTATCCAAGGCAGTACTGCTTGATCAGATGTGTTACAATGGAATTAGGGTTAAAGGAAAAAAGATAAACAATCAGATGCATGTTTGAAGCCAACAAACATCCTGTTCTCCAACCGATTTGATAGATCAAGTATCTGTTTCCAAGCATTAGAATGGTAAAAACCCTGAAACCAAACCCTGTGGATCCCATAACCAGCTCAGCCCCCGGCCCTCTACCTGAGCTAGGCTGCTGGTGAGAAGGTAACCGATACACCCCCAGCACGTAGAGAGACTAAGAACGGCTGCATCTGATGCTTCAACAGCCTCCCTTCACTAATTAGATCTCTATTGTTGGGACAGGTCAGCTTAATTTTTGACATCTATCAGCACCCTGAGTCTCTCACATAGGAGCAATGAATTGCTGATTTATTCATGCCTATGTTGACAGGGAGCTTATATTACTACATTAGATCTATGGAAAAGTGTGACCAGGGTGATTGGAGACCATGTAATTAATTCTGTGAAATCTCAGATATGGTACTTCAAATTTAATAAAACTTAATTTAATTCTTAATTGGCTTCAACTGGTTTTTAACCTGTTGACGTAGCAAAAACGTGGTTTTAAGTCCTAGATCTGGCTTTATTTGTTTTATACCTGAAACATTTCAGATTTATAATCAAGAACTTGCTTTATGGTTCCAGTCCAACTTGGAAAAGTGGAAAAACTTTTTTTAAATTATCTGACAAAATGAAAAAGTATTTGCAGGTTCAACCATGGAAATCAGCTCGTATTGTCATAAGTTTGTCAGTATGCTTACAATTCAACAGCTGAGTAACCGATATAATCCATAGAGGTTTGTATAACATATATTTATGGCCTGTACCTTATTCAACGTTTATTTAACAGAAATTAATATTCAGCTCCTCTACAATTTGTTCATATGGATTTTAGCTCACACATTCAGTATTAGCTTGTTAAACATATTTTATCAGCTAAGCAAGGTATGTTGGAAGATATCCAAGACAAAAAAATCTACACTTCTTGAATGGGAACAGCAAAAACAGCTGCTATTTCTACCGCCTATTAACACAGATGGACATCTTCAAAAAAGAAAAGAAAGAATGCACAGTTGTGAGATATAGTAAATCACTAGAACAGCAGTATCCCCCGTAGACTGATCCATCAATTTTGTGCTCTAAATGTGGAATTAATTCCTTTTCCAATGTGGTTCAGTTGTTTTGCCCGCCCTGACAGCACTACCATGTTCACCCTTGAAAAATTTATGACTTAAATTGAGCAGCATCTTATTTACCACGTGAAACAAGAAGGCTGAGAGGCCATTGAGGTCCACTGCGCACAAAAGCTTCTTAGAAAGTAAGTGCTACGTGACACCTTGAAAGTTACTGGCCTGATTTTCATAGATGTTCAGACATGTCAGTCAAAACAAATCAATCATGGAAGATCTGGATACAGGACAACTAAGAGAACTGACCTTTTGAGGCAAGAAATGTATTTGGACGAGAACTTTCCTTTCTGAGTTTGTCTATGTGACACTTCACTGCAAGGTCTTTAACCCTCTGATGCATGATGTCAACAACAGACCATTTTTAAACATTCATGGTATGATGTTACATCCAAACCATGTGTGACAACCTTTGACCCGTTCTCATAATTATACATGTCTGTCCATTTTTTTATTTAAAACAGCATATAACAGTATAATTCAATATGACTGACAAAAATGGTCAAAAACAACATGCACCTCATGATATTTTTCAGTAGTACAGAATCTAAGGAATCTTTTATTCTGCAATTATTCATGTATTTTTTATATAGTTTACTTAACATAAAGTAAATGAAAATACATCCACTGTTATCTGCACTGTATATATTTCTTTTCACTTCCATTGATTTTTGAATATTTACATTTAAAATAAAATGTTAATGCTGTGGGTTAAAGGTTTAAAATAGGTTTAAAATTATTTTTGATTATCTACAAATTTTTCATTCACTTATATTACTTTAGATCTGCATGGTGGCTCACTTAAAACACATAAAAAAATGCATTATTCATAATTATTTTATTAAATTAATAGAATAAATAAAATTAATATAAATAAATAAACATGTTTAATTACTATATTCTTGTTTTGAAGTAAAAAAAAAAATATTAGGATAAATAAAAATAAATATCATCCTTTGTTATTTAATAATTAATGCATCAGAGGTTTAACACCCCTGCATTTGACCACGAATTATCTTTTAAGTCAATTTTAATAGCTTCAGTAGACATTATTTCTGACTTTCAGTTCAAAAAGCATTTTTTTTCAAAATGACTCTAAGGTCAACAGTGGCAAAACATATACCATAATTCATTTATGTCATATGTCACTACTTTCAATATTTCCACTTTTAAGATAAGGCAGCATGAAATTTCAAATATTGCCAGTGTTTCATGTGTGCACCTTGCGGCTTTAGAAAGACAGTTGAAACAATGATCACTAACTTAAATGATCAACATACTGATGTAATTTCTCTTCTGCCAGCATAAGAAATGAACCTTACATGTCTCTCCACAGAGCGAAGGTATCTGGCACACTCAAAGTGGCCGTTGTATTCAGCCAGATCAGCAGCCGTGAAGCCATCTACATCTCTTTCCTTTGGGTTGATCTGGTGACCCAGGAGGATTCGACAGCACTGGGAAATATTTTTTTATATGATTATTATGACTTAAAAGCATAATTAAAAACATTTCTGTTTGAGACACCACACAATAGACTCACATCCTAATTTAAACCCACCTCTATCTCTCCATTCTCTGCTGCATCATGTAGAGGAGTGCCACCCCAGTAATCCTTCTTGACCTTTGATCCCATCTGGAACAACCTCTTCAAGATGCCATGATGCCCCCCACTGGCAGCAAAGTGTAAAGCAGTCGCCCCTTCGTTATCTTGACTAGACAGGCTGACGTCTGTAAAGGACACCTGAAGTAGTCCAAACAAGTATTGTACCTATAGTAGAGCTCTTGACACCAAAGCATATATTTGTAGAAGTAAATGTATAACCCACCAGCCATACCACCAATGTATGGTGGCCCATGTGAGCTGCAGCATGCAGTGGCGTCATACCATCTTGGGCTCTTAGATGCACGTCAGCTCCACAGTCTTTCACCAGATACTCCACAACATGTAGATGTCCCTCCTGGCAGGCCAGATACAGCAGCGTGGCGCCCATATTAGTCTGTCGATTAACACACCTGAGAAAAGGTCAGTTTGGATGTTATTCAAGTGGGGTTTTAAAAACTTAAAAGAAATCTTTGAGTAAAATCGCTCTTCTGCTATTGGTATTCCCATGTCCTTATCTATGGAAGACATGCATTCCCCCTTCATTTAGCTGGTCATCTTGGCCTGTGTGGCCAACAACATGAGATTCACTCACTGGATTTGATCGTTGCGCTAAAGGATTCAAACATATGCTAAAGGCATCACAATATACAAGGTCTGGTAAATCAACTATTTTAGCTAAGGATAAATAGAGCAAATGATTGTGTCAATGTCCACCACTGTTAAACCAATTACTGCCTGGATATTAATCACTGGAGGCTAATTTAAAGTTCATGGGATCGTATGGAGCTGTTCAGCTATGACATCAATTTGTAGCCAGCTCAAAAAAGGGAATTTGCTATAGGTTCCCTATAGTTTTAAAGTTTCAGTGGATTTTTAAGAATAGCAGTTTGTTTTTGATTTTTTTTTACTTTATTTAAAGTGTAATTTATTCCTGTTATGACAAAGCTGAATTTTCAGCAGCCATTATGCCAGTCTTCAGTGTTACATAATCCTTCAGAAATCATTCTAATATGCTGATTTGGTGGTTAAGAATTTTTTTTTTATTATTATTATCAACATAGAAAACAGTTATGCTGCTTTATATTTTTGTGGAAACCATGATACTTTTTAGGATTCTTTTTTTTATGTATATCTTTTGCAACTAGGACTGCAAAACGATTAATCGATTCAAAATAAAAGTTAATGTTTACATACTATATATATGCGTGTACTGTGTATATTTATTATATATATATAAATGCACACACGTATAAGTATATATTTTAAAAAATATTGTATTGTATGTATTTGTATGTAAACACTTGTATATAATTTATATTATGTATAAATATAAATATTTTATATATAAATCTAACATATTTTCCCTTAATATATGCATGTATGTGTGTGTATTTATATATATACTGTATATATATATATATATATATATACACACACACACACATAATAAATATACACAGTACACTCACAGATAGTATGTAAACAAACTTTTTTGAATCGATTAATCACAATTAATCATTTTGCAGCCCTATTTGTAACATTATAAATGTCTTTACTTTCACTTTTGATCAATTTAATGTTTCCTTGCTGGATGAAAGTATCAATTTATTTAAAACTCATAACTGGTGTTGTAAATTTTAAACTGTCATACCTACCGTAATATATGATTTTGAAAGCAGCAGTTGAAGAGTTTAACTGTTTTAATGCCCTGGCGCCGCCTTCTTTTTTGGTAACTTGTCAACTACAAACCTCATTTTAATCCTACATCAGTAAGTCTGTTATTCCAAAATCCCTTTTTCAGTCACAATGGTTGTGAAACCCAGTGGTGATCTCTTGAGGTGTTAAGGGTTCAGGACTTTAGGTTCAGGTTCAGTAACAATGAGAAGCAGCTCTGACGGTTCACTTCCAGTATGTTGTGACATGTGAGACAGGGTGCATCCATTATACACCAGCTCTCTGACTCTCACATGGGATTTTCTAACCCCTGAGGTTAATATATGCATTTCCCTGGCTATAAGTTAAGTTTAACTTATCCAATACACAAACACGCTTCTATTTCATCCTGAGCATGCCTCCGTGTATCAGTTTCAGATGTGGTCATGCTACAGACGTAACATGAATATGTACATGCGTGAGAGAAACAGGATGCAGGATTGATAGACTTAAACAAGACAACTGAATCAACTTTGGGGTCTGAAGTGAATTAGTTTGATGGGGTTCATTAGATCAGCTCAATTCCTCTTCCTCCATCCCTTTTCAATACACAGAAAAGCTGTGCTAGTAACTGAGCAAACTCAGGAAAATTAAGTTTGAATAAAAAATTCTAAATACCCATTTCTGTTCTTAGAGCAACTATTGCCTTCAAATCTAGCTAGCAAAATGAGGAAGCACATTTGCTTTGGTGTCAGGGGTGCATTATGTGTGTCGTCTCATTCTAGTGAGTAGATCTGAGAGTAGATTCTGTTGAGTGCCACACTTTCATGTTACATGTTCACTTCCCGTTACACCACCAAAGCAGAGCACGTGCTACTAACATTTCTAAGGACATGGATAAATAACATGATTAGGCTACTTTGCAGTTGTTGTTTTCTCTTCATTTCTCTTTTTTAATGTCTTGTGGTTTTACCAAAAGCTACTTTGGGTCAGTACAAGAAGGAATAACAAATTATAACCTTCACAAAAAATTCTTAAGGATAATTTAGTCTCCAATTAATTATAACATGAATAAAGATGCTATAATAATAATAATAATAATAATAATAAACTTTATTATAGAATTATAATTTTTTATTTATAATTATAATTTTATGCAATAATTAATAATGTGGTTATAATTATATAAGAAGTTGGATGTTGTTAGAAATATTATTGAGTTGCTTTTTGGCATATGCTGTTCCAATTCCATTAATTTAATTGAAATCGGTTCAAGTGGCTGAGCTCTGAAACTTTCATTGCTCAATGCTGTCAATAAATGAATAGACATCATATCATCATAATGTGCCAAAATGTCCATTTACTTTAGATAAATGTTAGATAAAAGTCAGTGTTATTTTTGTACCATTGAGATGATAGCTTTTATGAATATTATGAATTTATTATATTTTGCATTTTCATTGTAATTTTAGTTAAAGTTTTAACAGTTTTGTTGTGCAATTTTTATTATTATTTTAATGAATGTCTATATTAAACTAAGTTAGTTAAACTAAATGAAAATAAAAAAAAAATGTTGTATAAACATTAATTGTAATAATGTTTATTTTATATGTTATTTTATTTTAGGTTACACATTTTATCATTTTTTTTAATGGTTTTAGTTTGATTAACTATAATAACCCTGGCTTACACAAAGTCATTGGATCTGTTTTAAAAAGACACTCATTTTAAGGCACTCACTGTACTCAAATAAATAACTTGAGACGTGTGACCTGCAAGACTAGTGACCCAAAACAGTTTGTCAAACTCCTTTTCATCCACCTCTGCCACATGAGATTCATCTCTGTCATTACTATGTGTCTGTGCTCGTAACGCTGTACCCTGGAGCTTGACCAATCAGCAGCTTCAAACAGGTGAGGTCACCCTTTGCTGCAGCATAGTGGGCAGGAAGAGCACCGCAGTTTGTTTCCACTTCTGCTCCATTCCCATGAGACAGCAGCCAGTGGACAGCTTCCACCCTGCCGAACCGTGCAGCGAGATGGAGCGGAGAGGCCCCACCAGAATCCTGATCCTGAATACATGCAAACAAATGTAACAAAAAAGAATAGACATAAACAACAATTCTTTATTTAATGATTTTTTTCTTCGCACACAAATAATTTTATATTACTATATATTTATTTTTATACATGAATTCTCTAATTTGTCTTTTTTTAAAAAATAAATTTTAAATACATTAAAAATGTCATTATTTAATTTAGATTACAGTATATTATACATTAAATATATGCCTATTATATATCTGACTTTTTTTTCCTAAGAATTCTGTTTACATTTTGCAACTCTGTTTTTTTTTTTTTTATTATTATTTTGTTTTGTTATTGCCACTAAAATAAATAAATAAGGTTCCTTTTCAAGAATTTAAATCAGGCTTTTTTTTTCTTCACTATCCTATCAACTTGTTTTGTTTTGTTTTTTTGTTTTTTTTGTTTTTTTTTTTACATTATGTTGGATAAATAAATAAAAGGTGTGACTTTTTATTTCACAATTCTGACTATTCAAAAAAAAAAATCCAGATTGCGAGATAAAAAAAAAACTGAATTACCTTTATTTATTTATTTAGCCAACATAATGTAAAAAATGTCAAACTGATAGCATAATGAAGAAAAAATCCTGATTAAAATAATTAAATTCTTGAAAAGGAAACCAGTAAATAATCTTACAGAAAGGGCCCCTGCAGATCCTTGTACGGCATGTCAAGGTCATTAACATTACATTTGACCATTTTTTGAGGTCAAATGTAATATTTCTGAATTTATAATTCATAGTAGTCAAAAATATACTTTTTTACCTAGACAAACATATTTAAAAACATTTTTGAAAATGATGTATATTCAAAAGGTAAAATATGTTATTACTTTTACTTGATGGTTACACCTCATGACATTTTTTAGAGACATTGCATTTTTTTCTCAAAAATGGCATAAAAGTTTTTTTAAAAAGCATGTATACACAGAGTTCATTTCTAAAATCATGGCACATGTGTTTTAAACTACATTTATATCCCCAATTCATTTGGTTCATATGTCATTATATGATGACCCAAACTTTTTACTACAATACAGAAGATACATTTCACAAATACAGTTTGACTAAGCAGTGAGGAAACTAAAGGAAAGAGTATTGATTATTATTTATTATTATTTTTTTTATGTGATAAGTGAGAATACAATAACTTAAAATCATGAGCCAACAGTTTGGTAAAGAGCTGTCATTGAGTCATAAGCTGAAAGAACATTCAATTTGATAGAGGTCATTTCATGAGGTCATCACAACACCATCATAGCAACAGTGTGTATTGTCCATTCTACTATAAATCTATTGCTGCTGACACAGACCCCATTCCTCGACGGGCCATCACTCCTCTACTCCGCCAATGTGATCAAATTAGTGTAGCCATCTTTATTTAATCAGACCAAGGAAATGTTCATTAATAATTCAACCACATACAACTTTGACCTCACCTTGGCAAGCACAGGCTTAAAAAAAAAAACTCAGATGAACACCCAGTAAGACCACCAACTAAGAATATTGTTATCACTTTAGTCCATGATAACAAGGCACTTAAAACATCTACTTTAATACAGCACAGCTGGCCATAAATTAGATCAAGAAGTTGTCAATGTTAAAAGAGCCGGTTTGCATTAGTGTGAGAAGAGGCGGTGCAGGGGGGTCTTGAAGGAGCAGTATGGCCTGCTGGTAAACAAACAGTGTTAACGGTTAGATTGAGCCCCCTCTAACCCATCTGGTCATGATTACAGCGGTCATGCAATACTACTGAGCAAGGAGTAAACAGAGCAAGGGAAAGTGATGTAATCACACCATTTACACCGTTCTGCGTTCACACCATTCCTGTGAACTACTTATGTAAGGTGCTATATTTGAAGCAGGTTTTGCTTAGCTATGATATTTAGAAATGTGCTTGCCCTATGATCACACCATGCACTGTGAAAATTATATTATGGTAGGTAGTTCACATCATGCACGAAGTTTATGCAATATAATATGCAAGTCTGAGATGTCAGAGAAGTCTCACCATAGCTGAATTTATTGATCAAAATTCAGTAAAACAGTAATCTTTTGAAATATTATTCAATTTTAAAATAACTGTTTTCTATTTCAATATATTTTAAAATTTAATTTATTCCTGTAATTACAATGCTGAATTTTCAGCAGCATTACCCCAGTCTTCAATATCACATGATCCTTCAAAAATCAATCTAATGCTGATTTGGTGTCCAAGAAAAATTTCTTATCATCAATGACGTTGAAAACAGTTGTGCTGCTTAATATTTTTGTGGAAACTGAGAGATGTTTTTTTTCAGGATTCTAGAAAGTTAATGCATCCATTGCGGAGCAAAAGTATTTATTTCTTTAAAAAAATAAAAACAAATCTTACTACTCCAGTCTTATGAATAGTGTTGCAAGTAGAATGTTGACGCTGTTCTTTTCCATACAATGAAAGTGAATAGTGACCAAAGACTGACAAGCTCTATTATATATATATATATATATAAAAGCTACAAAAAGTAGCTAAAGTAGTACACAATAATGACAAGACAAAAAACTGATTTATGATAACCACTAAATAAATAAATAATAACATTGCATAATTATTCATACCCTTTTAGGTGACACTTAAAATTTAGCTCAGAAGCCTTCCGGTTTTGCTGGAACAACTTTGAAATGTTACTACACTTTGACTGGAGTTAACTTTTGGCAAAGTTCATTGATTTGACATAATTTGGGAAATCACACACCTATATATATAAGGTGTAACAGCTGAAAATCCATATCAGAGCAAAAAGCCATGAGGTCAAAGGATTGGCAGACAGAACTGTGTTGAGACAGATCTGGAGAAGAATACAAAACAGATGAGAAGGGCCTTGATTAGAATGGTGACCAAGAAGCTGATGGTCACTCTGGTTGAGCTCCATGATCATAAGGACATGGGAGAAACTTACAGGACAAACATCACTGCTACACTCCAATGATCTGGGCTTTATGGTGGTATGGCCAGACTCAAGCCTCTCCTCAGTGAAGACAACCCCACTTTTGGGGTTGCAAAAAAGCACCTAAAGGACTCTCAGACTTTGAGAAACAAAATTCCAAGTGACTGCAGGAAACCAGGCACTGCTCATTACCTGCACAATACATTCAAACAGTGAAGCATTGTAGTGGCAATGTCTTGTCAGGGTGGAAAGAAAGCTCAACACAGAAAAATACAGTGATAACCTTAATGAAAACCTGGTTTAGAGCACTCAGACTGGGCAGAAGGTTCACCTTCCAACAGGACAGTGATCATAAGCACAAAGCTAAGAAATGCAAGAGTGGCTTATAAACACTTTTGTAAATGCCCTTGAGATGCCCAGCCAGAGCTCATGCTTGAACCCAACAGAACATTTCTGGAAAACCCTAAAAATGGCTGTCCACTGACGGTCCCCATCTAACCTGACAGAGTTTGAGAGGATCTGCTGAGAAGAATGGCAGACAATCCCCAAATGCATATGTGCAAGAAGCTTGTCGCATCTTACCCAAAAGACCTGAGGCTATAATCTCTGCCAAAGGTGCTTCAACTAAGTACTGAGTTTAAGGGTATGAATACTTATGCAATGAAAATATTTCAGTTTTTCCTTTCTAATAAATTTGCAAAGTAATCACAGATCTGTTTTTTGTTTTGTCAATATGGTGTATTAAGTGTAGACTGATGCGGCAAAAAAAAAAAATAAAAATATTTTACAGCAGCTTAACATAAGGCTGCAACCAAATGTGTAAAAAATAAAACCCCCCAAAAAACATCAAGGGGTATGAATACTTTCACAAAGTACTGTATACATAATGATAATAGTGGCAGACCTCATTTTTTTAATTAATAATGCACCTAAGTGTATTGCAAACATACAGTCTTATAATAGACTTATTATAGTCTTATAATTGCATATTAAAATCATAAATGAGACTTCATAGGGACATTTTCCTATTAGATACCATTAGGCAGTTCTTTTCAACATTTATTTTATTATTTATTTTCATTTATTTTAAGATAAAAAGGCAAAAGAAAATGAAAGTGGGATCAGAAAAATACAGATTTTAATATAGATCAGTTATGTCAAATGCTAAATCCAAAATCCCTACTCTCCACGCTATTATCCTAGCTACCTTGGGTTGGTTTCTTCTTTTGTGGTTTATCTAAACTTGGTTTCTTTCGTAACTTTCTCTTGCTCAACCAGACAGTGGTGAGCATAGTTAGCGCAAACAGCCTTTGCCAACAAGACAAGCAGACAGACAGATTTGCACTAAAGTAAAAACAGGCACTCTGGACATTTTAATCATCTCTTCCTCACACAGAATGATCAAATGTCTGCAGGAGACTTGGGTAATAGAACATAAGTCATAACTGGACTACGTTTATGCTGGTTTTGGTCATTTTTGGAGCTTGACAGTCCTTGGTCACCATCCACTTTAATTGTATGGCACAGTATGTAATATCACCTTTTGTGGTCTTTGAAAGAAAGTAAATCACCCATTTGAAAAGCAACTCTCGATCCAAACTCTTTCCACACCACTGTACTAACACCCATAGCTCCATAACCTCTCCACTCACCTGTACATTACATCTTGCAACCTGTACGAGCCACTTTAGTTCCCGGGTGTGACCTGTAGCTGCAGCATCATGGACAGGTGTGGCTCCATTGAGGGCCCTTGTGTTAGCATCGAGCCCTGCTTCTGTCACCAGAAAGCAAAGGCAGTCCAGCTGACCACAGCGTGCAGCATGGTGCACCAGTCCCGCCCCTTGAGCATCCACAATGGTGCCGGTAAGACATCTAGTTTCGGCGAGCTCCCTGAGGCTCTGCAGGTCTCCCTCGCGGGCTGCGGCAATGGCCTTTTGGAGCACCATGTCAACCCTGCCTCTCTGCACCTGCGCAAGCTGCCTTTGACTGGATCCGGACGCTGTCTCGAGCAATTCAACCTACCCCCCAAGGCACACATGCACACACACACAGGGGAAGCCGACACCTAACCGTCTGCCAGCTGGCGGGGTTAGGTGAGTGGAGGAGAGGAGCAGGTCTGGCCCGGTGAGCTGTAAAGGTAATGAAAGACGTCACAATGCACCAGTGCTCATCATGGCCCAGCCGTTGCCTTTGTGCTCGCTTACCAACCTGCACATGGTTGCCCTCGTCTCTGGCAGCAGACACCCGAGTAATGAGAGAGCTGGCCTCTGAAGACCTACTAAAACTGGTGTGCATGCATGTGGCATGTGATTAGAGATTACAGTGAGCCTCATTTTCACATGTTAAATATTCATTTCTGTCTGAATGGCCAAGAGTGTGTCTGGAAGGAGAACAAGGGATTAGAATGGAGCAGTTTGGTCTGAGCATATGAACTTTAATGATTCAGCATCAGGGAGATCAGATCAGCGCTTAGATGTTATAAAGAGTCCATTTAGCTCATTTAATAATGCTGGTGCAGCTTTGTTGTACTGGTAATAGATATCTCCGTCTCATTCTCAGCGTGCACGCTCCATCACATCCCAATGTAACTAAGTGCAGCCGGCAAGTTAAAATGAACAGGTCTCTGTTGTTTTCCTGAAAAATAGGGTATGAACATCTACAACATAATTAGAGCAATTCACATTATTCATTTATGAAACATTTTTTAAAAATACAACATACCATAGTGTATTTTATATAAAATCAGGAGGGGCAAACCCAAATATCAAATAAATCAAATATCAAAACCAAATAACTAAAAATCCCTGTTAAAAAGAACTCCGACTCAAAATGTCCAAAGTCAGCAGTCATATACAAGTAGGGGTGTGCAGTACATACAAAAAATGTCATCTTGATATTTAATGTCATTTTACTGGGAACAACATTTTGCAGTGCATTTTTTTTTTCTGTTACAGAGAGCTGATTTTCAAATTCCTTGCATTTTGTGCAGTGGTTGGTTAGCTTCCCAGTGACGGAAATAAACGATTCAATTACTTTTTGCAAACTTTTTTTTTCTTTTACTATTTATCAACTAAATTCCCTGAAGTTCCATATATGAAATATGCTTTACCAAGTAAAATTTATGTTAACCATTATGTTGTGCTAAACAACAAGCTCTTACATCAATATATAGTGCAACCTGACAATGTCCCTGAATCCTGAACTCTTGTCTCATGACACACCATCTAATCTATATGCAAAGCAAATAAGATTTATATTAAATATTATATTCTGCTAAATAAAGAGCTCTTAGATCAATATAGTGCAATCTGACAATGACCCTGAAATCTAAACTCTATACTCATGACACATCATCTAAAGCCACATAGCTGTAATCTAAAACCATTCAATGAAACTTGTCCTTTTTGGTTGGAGTTCAATATCCATATATATAGACAGGTAAAATATCAACTGTGCTAGTTCATCCGCTCCAGTTGCTCTACAGTGTCTCTCAGATCCTCCACGACGATGTCCACATCTTCACGGGAGGTACTTCTACCCACACTGATCCTCAAAGCGTTGGTAGCCACATGATATGGAATCCCACAGCTTAGAAGAATATGGGAAGGTCTAAGGAAATGAGAGCACATGACCAAATTGCCGCAAAAAAAAAAAAAAACATTAAGGATTTTCCATGTTCTGATCCGTCTAGAGCACAGTACAGTGCACAAGCCTATACAGTCAAAATACAGGATGATGTGTTCGGCTACATTTGTTTTTGAGTGCTCTAATTATTTAGACACTTGAAAATTAAGGATTTGACACAAAACTGGTGAAGATTCACACTCGTCCTTATACAAAAAAAGAAATGATATTGATTTCAAACTTTTTCATTGTAAGTACAGATGACTTACTGATCTCCTGTGTCTGAGTGGCAGGCAGCACCCACACTGGCCAACAACCTCCTACAGGTGGACAGCACTCTACGCCCTACAGCAGGGGGGAAGAGTCTCATCAATTATTCACAAAAGCTCTTGTGTTTTACAAATCTGCAGGGTCAAGACCTGACCCACTTCTGACCAACGTGTGTAAAAACAAACTGATGCTGTTATAGGAAATTTCATTTAACTAAGCTTAAATATATCATTACTGTGATGAATCTTTAATGTACATATGTGCACTATACATGTAATCCGTAAAAAATATCTGGATGTACAAACATATTCCATTCATGTGCTGTGAAAGACAAATTACAAGGTTAGAAAATGACCATTCACTCACCCTGAAGTCCCCTTCCCAAAATGGATACATTGCATGTGTTGGGCAAAATGTCTGAGCCAGAAAAATGGCTGTTAAAATGAATCTTATCTCTTCCAAAGACAGCCTAAAAATTTAAATGCAATAAAAATAAGATAAAACAAATATAACAAAATCTATATATAAATACAGGCTACGCTAATACCTACTGAAATATTTGGACCAGTCAGCAATAAGGCAGAAACAGGACTTACAAGCAGCTTCTGCTCTAGATAGCATCGGATGTCCAGGAAATGGGCTTCATACTCTGCTAGATTTAAGCTTACCAATTCTGCAGCCTTTTCAAAGAAATAAAAAATAAATAAAAAATAAAAAAAGTTATGTAAAACAAATATACCACTGAAAATAATAAATACTTTTTTTTTCTTATTATACATGTACAAACAGTTACATTACTCCTAATAAATAAATAAATAAATCATGTTACCCATGTTAAATGTACAAACATTAAATTATTTAATCCATTAATTAAGAAATTAAGTAATAAATAAAATGATACTTATGATACATAGTGGGTTTTACCTTTCCCAGACCGGCTATCATTGCTGTGTTCTCAGTTCTGAGAAATAAAGAGATAACAACAGTATTGATTTCAGAGTCAGTAACATATTTGTTCTAATTCTGTTCAATAATTCATCACCCATACATGAAACCCCACCACACAATAAAAAATGTCATACCCTGGTCTGAAGTTGCGCTCTTGTCCTCCTCCAAAAAACAGAGGGTAAACCGGATTTGTGGTTCCAGGATCATTCACAAACAAAGCGCCAATTCGAGGGCCATAAAACTGAAACATACCATCGACAGGATTGCCATATCTAATTTTCTTCGCTTAGAGAGAGATGATATCTCAAAAGTGTCTCGTTACTTACCTTGTGTCCTACAATGGTAATATAGTCTACTCCCAGCTCATGTGCATCCACTCGTATCTTTCCAATAGCCTGTGCTGCATCGGTGTGCAGGAGGATTCTGGGAGCTGATGCTGCCCTCTGTTTGTTTACTTCCCTCACCCTCTGACAAATATCCTTAACTGGCTGTTGAAAGGAGAATCCCAGTGGTTACTTTCAGTGTTTATGCTAAATCATGGCAGAAAAAACTACTGTATTTTTATTGGCAGAGTAAAAATTAACTAGCCATACTGTGTCTATAATATAAGTTGATCTTTATTAGCATCATGTTTATAAAATGTTGTATAAAAGCAATATCATGCTCACAATTAAGCCTCGTCCCAATGGCCAAAACACAGTCTTGTGATTGTTTAACTATGAAATAGTTCAATACATTGACACTGTAGTCAAGGCAACATTCTCACCATAATAATGCCTGTCTCATTATTGGCCAGCATGATTGACACCAAGCAGGTGGTGGGACGAATCGCTGCAATGACATCCTCGACCTCCACCCGTGCCGTCACCTTGGAAACGGGCACAAATGTGACATCTACAACGAGAACCCAATCAGGTCCAATCAGAGCACAAAGATCTTTGGTAATATTCATATATTAATACAGATAGCAATACAGTAGTAAACTATTGTCCACTTCCTAAAACAACATCTTTGGAGAACAATGTTTCCATTTAAAATTTAAGACAGAAAACATACGCCTGCTGACCTGCTTTGCCCTCTTTTAACAAGTGTTCAGCTGTGAGTTTAATGGAGTCATGCTCTACATTGGAGATGATAATATGAGGCAGGGAGCCTCTTCCATTTAGTCGCTCGCTATTCATGTCTCCCTGTGCAGAAGCCTTGCTCTTCCTGAAGTGCTCCACAGCTGTGTGAAACACCAGATTATTGGCCTGAAAGTACAGGAAAAAAGAGAGCTTAAATAAAGATACAGTGGAAGTAAAGGTACTTTCACACAACTTTCACCATGGATTCAATGCACCTCTCAACACAAGCGGCATGCACATTTAGGACCGACATATGAAGGGTTAAACCAGCACACCAGCACGGATGTTTGGCATGAAAATGCATATTAACTCTCTAACAGCATATAAAAAAAGCAGAAATACCCCAGGTTAATCCAGGACACAAAGCGCTACATAATACGTTTCTGACACCCGCTTGTTTTCATGTAAACATTGCATTTGCTATGGTTTTTATCAGGCAACACCAAATACAACTGTACAATGACAAGGAGACGATGATATTTAAAGGAACAGTTCATCCAAAAATGAAAATTCTGTCATTAATTACTCATCCTCATGTCTCTCCAAACCTGTAAGACCTTCATTCATCTTCGGAACACAAATTAAGATATTTTTGATGAATTCTGAGAGCTCCCTGACCTTCCCATAGACAGCAAGGATCCTAACACGATCAAGGCTCAGAAAAGTAGCAAAGACATCGTTAAGATAATCCATGTGACACCAGTGGTTCAACCGTAATTTTACGAAGCTATGAGAATACTTTTTGTGCGCAAAGAAAGCAGAACAGAACAGCATACGTTGTTTACGTATGTGATACTCTCCAAAATGGCACTACGGTGGACACAAATTGTTGAATAAAGTCGTTATTTTTGTTTTCTTTGCACACAAAAAGTATTCTCATAGCTTGAACCACTGATGTCACATGGATTATCTTAACGATGTCTTTGCTACTTTTCTGAGCCTTGATCGTGTTAGGATCCTTGCTGTCTATGGGAGGGTCAGGGAGCTCTCAGAATTCATCAAAAATATCTTAATTTGTGTTCTGAAGACCAACGAAGGTCTTACAGGTTTGGAGCGACATGAGGGTGCGTAATTAATGACAGAATTTTAATTTTTGGGTGAACTATTCCTTTAAGGTTTCAGTGAAATTTCACAGGCACTACTCATATACAGTCACTTTGAAACCAAGCAGCTTTCTGTTGGTCAACATGGTGAATTTGAACGACCAACTTGAAAAGAAGCTGAATCTGTATGGGGAACTTTGTTTTTAACCCTCGTGCAAAACTCCGGATCACGCTGTTTCCTATTGTTCCTATTCTATATGTGATTGTACCCCTAATAAGTGCCTTTTTATTGTACTAGTTGTTATATTTACTATACTATATAACTACTGTATTCATTTGCATAGAATTTTAATGTGTTTATTACAATTGATATGTCTTCAATATATCATACAGCTTCTATATTTTCACACCAGCAGTAACAATATGTCATGTGAAATGTCTGCTTGTTTGTGCTTCATAAAGTCAGTGGTAAAGAGCGTCAAAGTTAAAATAGTTTTAACTTTGGGCATGTAACAACGCTAGACGGGGATGGTGGAAATGTGAATTATGCAACAGCCTATAACGCCTTCACTATACGGCTGTAAAAAAAAAAAAAGATTAAAAAAAAATTAAAGAGGAAAAGAAGATAATTTGATGAATTTCTATTTAACCTGGGACACTTGAAACCCTCACCTCAGTTCCTCCTGAAGTAAAAATAATGTCTGCTGCTTTTCCACCAACCATCCTGGCAATAGTGTCTCTGGAATGGTAAATGATGTCTCTGGCTTTCAGACCTAAGATCAGTGGAAAATAATATGAGATTGTGTTCAATGGATAGCTCACCCAAAAATAATAATCATTTACTCACCCTCATGTCATTCCAAACCTGTTTCACTTTCTTCTGTGAAACTCAAAATTCCATTATTTTTGTATTTTAAGCATTTTATATGTAACTTTTTTTTTTTGGTGGGGGGAGGGGGGTTTGGTTACCACCCTTCTTCAAAATATTTTGCACACAGGTTTAGAAATTAGAAATGCCCACAGGTTTAGAAGTACATGAGGATGAATAAATGATGAGAAAATGTTGGGTGAACTATGCCTTTAAATGCGACATGTTAGACGTCTGCCAATCATCTATCCTTGCGAGCCTCATACCTGGTAGGTAATTACTGCTGGGATTTCCCCACGCATCAGTTAAAGCATCAGTAATAACCCTGACCACCTCTGGATCGACTGGTGTGGTGGCGTTGTAATCCATATATATTCTGCAACAGACAAAGCTGTTTTGCAAACTACATTCTGGAGCATGTGGCGGATCAAATGCGAATGACTTCATGTTCAGTCTAGGACCGATATGACATATTCATTACCTGTCTGGCCCATCAGCCACATCATGATGATGCAGGTCAGACCCACAATGATGTGTTAAGGTTCCCCATAAATTATGACCCAGGATGACAGGGGGATCAGTCTTTTCAGCCATTATCTAGATTACACTGGTAGATAAAAAGACAAAACACTGTACATCAGTCAAAAAACACATGCTGGGTAATAAAACATGCATAAAATTTATGACATTTAATGTCAATACACGAGTCATATCATGAGGCTTGATGTGACCTGGAGCACAAACCAGTCATAAGTAGAACGGGTATATTTGTAGCAATAGCCAATAATACATTGTATGGGTCAAAATGATAGATAAATCATTAGGATATTGAGTAAAGATCGTGTTTCATGAAGATATTTTGTAAATTTCCTACTGTAAATATATCAAAACTTAATTTTAGATTAGTAATATGCATTGCAAATAACTTCATATGGACAGCATTCTCAATATTTTGATTTTCTGCACCCTCATATTCCAGATTTTCAAATAGTTATATCTCAGCCAAATATTGTCCTATCCTAACAATCCTGTGGAAAACCATACATCAATGGAAAGCTTATTTATTCAGCTATCAGATGATGTACAAATCTCAATTTTAAAAAACTGACCCTTATGACTGGTTTTGTGGTCCAGGGTCACATTTGTTGCATGTATGTCTTTTTAAACAAGCCATAGTTGTTAATACAAGATTGCTATTTAATCTAAATGAAGTATAATGCAACATAATGTGGAAATAAAATCGTGCAAGCCATTTACTGCACTTTGATTCATAAAGGTGATTCACTGCTTGTAGAGTCAGATTACTGTTGTCTACGAGCATACCATCTAAAACTGTCTTTACAGTCGCTTTACAAGATCCACCGCTGAGATAAACACTGATAAACCTATGTAATTATACTATTAGTTTACTAACCTCTCTTGCTCTTTAGCGTATGTCCTGTCAATAATTCACAGTTCAAACTGATGATGCGGCAGCACCGCACTCTCTACTACTTTGAACCGGAAGCGAACATGATTAAACCCTCCTCTTTAGAGACGGTCGCCCTTTTTTTTCTCTACTACAGCCAGGGCTTTGTTCGTGGATTATTAATCAGATCGTGTTGATGTCTAAAGCGATAACTACTTGTTTGAGCGATTCCTGATCGCTAGCTGACTCGCTCTGGTTGGACATTACGCGATGGGATTAATATTCATGAGCTACGCCTTCATCTTAGTAGCATTCTTACAGTTTTATTGAGTAGCTTTGAGGCGAGATAGTATGGCAAGCTGATTCAACATTTTACTAGGTATCTTTTAAAAAGGCAAGAATTGGTACTAACCAATGGAAAAGATACTTGCTAAAAACTAAGTATGGTGACATGGAAGTTAGCCTTCAAGTTAGTTTTTTTAAGGACGTTAAAACAGCAATAGCGACAGAGTCTTAGAGCTACTGGGATTTCCTGACTTATTTTGGATAAAATCAGTGTAAATTTGTTTATTTTGAATTTGCTGAAATACATATTTTAAAATTGGATTGAACAATATCGATATCTCAGAAGTTCTCCCATTGTGTCTATTTAAAGGGGTCGTATGATGTGATTTTTAGTTTTCCTTTCTCTTTGGAGTGTTAGAAGCTGTTCGTGCATAGATAAGATCCCTGAAGTTGCAAAGACTAAAGTCTCAAAACCAAAGAGATATTCTTTATAAAAGTTAAGACTTGACCACGCCCACCAAAAACGCCTCATTTAAACACGCCCCCCACATGTCTACGTCACAGTGTGGGGAGATTTGCAAAACACCGCCCAAATGTGTACGCAAAGAAAGGGGGCGTGATTTTTATTCTCGCTGTAGTGTTGTTGCTGCCGCCGGCGCCATGTCCTGGAGGCACTGTGTTTCGTTGTGAAAGCGAAACTACTTTGGGCTTCCAAAAGAGGACACAACTACAAATCAGTGGTTAAGTTATATTTACAACACTGTTCCAGAACAGTTCAACCCAAATATTCGAGTGTGTGCAGCGGATTTTATTTCACCGGACTATTTCCTGAACCTGGGAGTAGCCTGTTAGCTGTGCTCAAAGACTGTTTCTATAAAGTGGGGCAATTCCAACTTTGCAAGAACAGTCTGGCACTTCTGACTCACAGCCTGTAAGTATGGGCGGGGGGCCAGGGGGGTCTTGCCCCCCCTAAAGATTGAAAGATTTTACTAAATATTTGTTAATTAATAATGTTTTCAACTCAAAAGTAAATATGCACATAATGTAGTTATTTTAATATATTTTACTGTTATTTATTGTAAATTAATTAATAAATAAAATCAAACTTACTAATGGCTTTCCCCATCTCATTTGCGTAAGAAGTTGTTGCGTGATGAATCTGCATTTTGGCGGATAATAACCTAATATTACTGCTTGCCTGTTGCATGACATGAATGGATATTTACCGTTTTTTTACAACATACAACAACTGCAGAGGAATCTGAACCTAACGAAAATAAAGACAGGTGAAGATGCCTGACTCCAGACCCGGACAACCTCATAAAGGTGATCCACAGGACGCTTTAGCAGCTCAGTGTTTTACATTTATGTCAGGAAAATTACCATTTACATCCAAATGTAATTTAATGCACACAGAACAATACCTAGAAATAGATTTCAGAATATAAACTACTTAATCGGCCATTTCAGTAACGTTTCTAAATGTGTTTGTGTGCCTGCTTTTGTGCGTTTAACTTGAATAATGTCCAACAGATATCTGTTTTAAAGCAGTGGGTAATTCACTGGTGGATTTGCTTATACTTTGCGATTCTGTTGGCAAACATGTTTATGGTGCATTCTATTCAACGTGTTTATTGCTAGTGCAGCAGAAATAGACAGCGCAGCCTTTACAAGTAATTCGCCTGCAATGTATCTGGTTGCCATGGCGCTTGCTGCTGCTCTAATCATAGTAAAACCGCTTTTAATGGTACACAGATTGTGACTTTGTACGTTTACAACAGAAATGCTAAAATGTATTTAAAAAGTTTGACTGACCAAATGAGGTGTTCGGCCAATCACAGTGCACTGGATAGCTGGCCAATCAGAGCACACCTCACTTCTCAGAACGATGAGCTTTGTAAAAATCCGTGCGTTTCAGAAAGGCGGGGCTTAGAGGAGCAACAATAATGTACAGTATGTGGAAAATAATGTGTTTTTTTTAACCTTAAACCGCATAAACACATTGCATTACACCAAATACACAAAATAATGTTCTTTTTAGAAATGTCATATGACCCCTTTAAAGTTTGTATTTAGGCTTATATTTTTATGGAATCTTGTAATGTAATAAAAGCTTGCAAGTAATAAAAAATAAAAGGTGTCTCACAAATCTGACTTTTTGTTTTCGTTGCCAAAACTATTAAAAAAAAAAAAAAAAAAAAAAAAAAAAGTAGAAAAACTCAGAATTCCAATCAAAAACATCAAAATGATGAGATGTAAACTTAAAATTGAATGAAAAAAGCCAGAATTGTGAGATGTTTACTTGCAATTCTGAGAAGAAAAAAATATTTTAGATGTTAGCTCTTAAATGTGACATATAAACTCAGAATTACTAGAAATAAAGTCGCCAAAATTGACCAGTTTTATTGTTTTATTACATGGTGGAAAGAGGCTTCCATATGTTTTATATATAAAATCAGCATACAATCAACTTGAGATTTTCTATTTTCTCATGCATAAAATAATGGTTTGAATCACACACAAAGTCATTCATAGTGTTGCATAAGTTCCACATTTATTTCATATCTGACGATGTGTTAAGTGTACACAAACATTTGACTCATAATTCCAACACTCAGAAAGAGACATTAAACTACTGCCCATTGAAGATGGTACAAACCAGTTACAACTGCATATTACACCATTCACAGCAATCATGTTTATATACAAGGCAAGTAAAACAGAAAACGACAGAAAAAAAAATGTTTATGAATGGAGTGCATAAGAGGAGAATGGAAGCACACAAATATTTGGTGTTGATTATGAGAACCGATTCATTATTTCATTTTGGGAGATGGTAAAATGAATGCAATGTTTTAAGCCTTGAAACATGTTTTATGTAAATTGCTTGTAGAAATGGTACAGGACAGGCTATAACATGAAGAATACCATTCAGCTCTCCACATTACTTTCTAAAAGGTGCACAGACAAAAAAAATAAAATAAAATAAAAAAAAATAAAAAAGAGTCAAGACAATACACATTTGCTTGCATACTCAAACTGAAAGTGATTCTTTTAACTCTAGATTTTTTAATAATTTTGTTGTCACTTATTTTAAAAATGCACCTGCTATTACTATTAACATACACACTTTTTTTCTAAAAGTAGCGGCATTGCTTATATTACTCTGAACTGGTCATTAAAGTGAAGTGAAATATACACATGCAAATTGCAAAAAAATAAAAATAAAATAAAAGTGCATTAACTATTTTTCATAAACAGAGAATTTTCAGGAATTGAGAAACTTTTTAGGATATGCTTTCTGCTTTTACAAACAAGCAGAACTCCACTTTTTCATAGAAACGGAAACCCACTTTTTTGGAAATAGAAATGTAGATCTTTGATGTTTATTCATATACAGATCAAGGCTTGCAACAGAGGTTAGTTCAGTGTCAGATTCTTGCTATACTCAGCATGTGCTGAAGGTTGGCTGGCCTCAGTCATGCGGATATGCCTGAATCCTGCCCTGGAGGAACCTCAGGTTTGCAAATAGTTGATCTGCACTCTAAATATGTATGTATGAAGGAAAGGCTTGTTTTAGGTAACCTGCAGGATCATCCAGAGATCCCAAGCCACATTATAAGCCTTCTGGACTAATGATAGTGGACATATGGGCTCTGCTGCAGTGACTGCCTAAGTCAAAGTCTGACCCACAGAACTCCACCTTCTAACAAATGCTTTTGCACTACAAAGTGTCTAAATCACAGCTGTTGGTATTATATAAAAATGTGGTTTCATATTCCAAAAACAGTAATTTGGCTGAAGTTAAACAGCTATCAGCAATCTCATCACAGATGGTTGCCTGTTTGATGGGGTTTGCACATCCTAAGCTATTGACATTAAGCAGAACCTATTGACATTAAGTAGAACAATCATACCTGAGATGACTTTAAAACCAGAAAATGAAATTTTAAATGTATTGTGTTACATGTATTAGCCTGTCGGATATTTTATGTAATTAAATGTTTGGAACAATGACAGCTGCAGGGCTTATTTCTAGAGTCCATGATGATGTTTTTTTTTTTTTCTGGCTGAATAAATAGATTTGTTTTGTTCATTTTTAAGTGAAATCAGTTAAGAAAAATAATTTACACGATCTAGATATGCTTAGAAATCTCAAAACCTAGTCAAATGTCGGGCAAGTGCAATATAAAAACTAAATATGCAAACTAAAAACTAAACTAATTAAAACTAAAACTGCTTTTGCCTGTGCACAGGAATGATTACACACAAAGAGAAAGGGTGGTAGCGATGAGTGGGCCTTAAAGTGGACATTCACCCTGTTAAAGAAGCGCACAGGGATTAAGATGATGGAAATTGTAAAACAAAAACAGAGTAGAGGATGCAAGAGGCACAAAATCATATCTCATCACTCTCTAGGGTGCGTGTAGAAAATTTCATCAGTACTGTACATTTGATTTGTTCTAACAAACTTCTAAACCTTCCATTTTCCAAGACTGACCACTGTACAAACACTCATTTAGGAGTCTGGGCAAGGATTTTTTTTATTTTTCTCAACCTGATAAATCTTGCAAAATGCATTTTTGTTTTCCTAACCAAAACTGGTTAACATATCTAAAAAGTAAAATTCAAGTAATCTACATGTAATAGCAGCTATCCCAGCTATTCACTTCTAAGCTGTTCCCCAAATGCATTTCATTGTGTCGGGTGAAATGAGAGCAGTGCGGTCAGTAAGAGGGAGGTTAGTCAACTCATGATAAAAAAAAGTGCCATATGCAGAAATTGCACTGTACTTCTTCAAAAATATTACAGTCTTTGTCAATAAATACATGCTGAAATAAATAAAAACATGTTAAATAAATACCTAACAAGATGAGACTTTAATAGAAATTTTAAAAATAAATTAGACAGATATAAGATCATGTGGGGATACCGATAATTTTTTATATAAAATATAAGACTGGATTATGATACATTTTAGATAAATCTACTGACCAGTACTCCAACAAAAATAGGCCAAATCTTTATAATGGTTCTCATACAGAGACATGAGAATGCAACCATTTTCCTTAGCCAAATTTTCCCTAATGCATCCTGGTTATTTTGAAAACTTTATGCATTTCAAGGCCATACAAGGGAAACATTATAAAGGTATATGAGTATTTATGATGGGTTGAACTGTGTCCAAGAACTGCACTTAAAGAGAGTAAGAGCGTAATATGATGTGATTCATCTGCTCCTTGCTAAGAACTGCATATCATTGATCAATAGCCAAGAGATGAATAAACATATGGTCTGATGATTTAAATACTGACCAGTTTTATCGTGTCAAACCCACAGAGTAACACAGTAAGGCCATGTGATCCATTTTCCCACAAACCCAAGATATGGACGTCACTCTTCACAGTAACAAATTCAGATGTGTTGACAGCTTCAGAATTAGAAATTCCCATCACCAGCTTTCTAAAATGTTGCTGAAGACTACATAAGCATACTATCTCTACCCCAATAAGTAGTTAGCCTGTTCTCTTGGTGCTATGAGTTGAATATTTAGGCCACTGTAGATGCACAACAAAGGGGCCTTTAAGATACAGGTGCACAGTTGGTGCTAGTGTGGGCAGGTGCAGGAACACACATGTAGGAAACAGAGGGTCAGCGAGTTGATTAAGCACAGAAACTGGGGGATCTGTCAGTAGATCTATCTACAAGGTTAGTCCTTTGTGTTTTTTGTCCTCGAAGAGTTGTACAGAAGGTATACATGTAGTGGGCTCAAAACCTCATCTGCCCGGCTCTTCTTCTGGACAGTTTAGACCTGATAAGAAGGAGAAAGTCGAATAAATAATGGTATGACAGGTCTTTAAAAGGCTTAGGTATGTGCTTTACTGTACCTGATAGATCCAGCAAGCAGAGGGTTAAAGGCATACAGCCAGTCATGCATCTCCTTGTCATTACTGGCTTGAAGGAGTATCCCACGATGCTCTGTGCATACCGCAAATGTGTAGGGGGTCTGCAGTTTAGACAGACACTGAATTAGTTCAGCCTATAAACGGTCAATTTACTCAAAATGTGTTGCCTTGAAATAAAACAATATAAAATAAAATAAAATAAATTGCCCATGGTATTCCATGGTTTACAGTTCAGTCTGTAAACAGTAGATTTTCTCACAATTTGATTGACTTAAAAAAAAAATACAATAATAAAATAGAATAGATTAATAAAAAAATAAATATTTCTAGATGTTTTACCTACAGCATGGCCTGCTGGTATTCATAAGGCGAATTACAGTTCAGTCTATAAATACTTGATTTACTCACTACGTGTTGCTTTGGAAGAGACTGACTTGTTCAAAAATAAATGATTGTAGATGTTTCACCTTCAGCATGGCCTGCTGGTCTTCGCTGTACTCCACTTGTGCCGAGGACAGGTTAAGAATGGCCCTTTCCACTGTGTCTCTCTCTGTGTTGTAGATGTAGACATAAGGCCGGCGTACCACCACATATCTCTTAACCCAGCCATTACTTTGGGGCTCCAGGAAATGCAAATAACCTTTCTTTGACACAATTGGGCTGCAGCAATAAAATGGGGTACAGGTTAGTTAACTTCCAAAGATTCAAATTCCTTCAATCTCAAATTTCATATTCAGGCAAATGTAACATAAAAAGGAACTGCTCATCCTCTGAACAATAAACAATTTGTATAATCTGTACAATTTATTTTTTACCTGACACGGATTTCCTGAATGTCTGGCACAAAAGTGCGGGTTCTTGATTTGGACTCTTGAGGAGACTTCTTGCCCTCTGTTTCAGAGTCAGGGATGGGGCTGACAGCACGAGATCGAGGTGTTGGGGGTCTGCACAAATGAGCAATAAGAATATAGATATAACTATTAGTTAGATAGCACTTCATTTGGAGCAATTTTTGGCAGACATATTTAAAAACATGTAAACATTTTTCTTAATGTTAAAATACTTTCTCCTATCCTACCTTAAAGGGGTCATTGGATGCAAAATTCACTTTTACATGTTGTTTGAACTGAAATGTGTCTTGGCAGTGTGTGTGCACAACCACCCCATAATGATAAAAATCCACCCAGTGTTTTTTTTTTTTTAATCCCCCAAAATCATAACCACTTTCTCAGATCAAGCCATTCTCAGATTCTTGGCTGTGTGACGTCACACAGACCCAGGCTGCTCCCATGATTGTTGATTGACACTGGTGTTTTACCTTAGACTCGCCCTGAGTGAGCTGTAAATTGCCATTGTTTCAACGCCGGATCAGGTGTAGACAAGAATGTCTCCTAAGTGATTGAGGTGTTTTATTGTTGGATGTAATAATGAACATAGCAGTTGTCATTTACTCCCGACATCTGAGCCGCTGAAGATGCAGTGGATTACATTTGTTTTTGAAGGGAATGCGCCCCCCAATCTACCTAAATGCATCTATGTTTGCGTGAATCATTCGTGATCCAGCTTCACCTAACATTACAGAAGTGAGAAGGTTTTTTAATGAATCTTTGCAAATCGCCTTTCCTAATAATGTGCAATTTAGCAAGTTCTGCGGCTAAATACGGCTAAAGTTTACATTCTCATGAGAACAGCTCGTCACCCCACGGAAGAGAGGGGCGGGGGGAGCAGAGCTCATTAGCATTTCAAGGAACATGCACCGAAACGGGTCGTTGTGAACAGAGCTGTTTTTGACAAGGTAAAAAAGGTGTTGTTTTACACTACCATTGATAAATTTTAATCAAAGTATGTTATAGACTTTTCATTAAGACCCTAAAGAATCATATCAACCTGTGAAAAATGGGCATCCGATGACCCCTTTAAAGGGATAGTTCACCCAAAAATGAAAATTCTGTCATTAATTACCCTCATGACGTTTCAAACCCTAAGACCTTCGTTCATCTTCGGAACACAAATATTTTTGATGAAATTTAAAAGCTTTCTGACCCTGCATAGACAACAACACGTTCAAGGCCTAGAAATGTAGTAAGGACATTGTTAAAACAGTCCATGTGACATTAGTGGTTCAACCGTAATGTTATGAAGCTACAAGAATACTTTTTGTGTGCAAAAAACCAACTTTATTTAACAATTTCTTCTCTTCCATGTTAGTCTTTGATGCGTTCATGAGAGTACCACGATGCATGCATATGCATTCCTCTGCCTGTAAACAATGCGCAGTGCATGCATGTTCTGCATCAGAACGCCAGCTCCTGCGTCAGCAGCACCACATGCATGCATCGTGGTACACTCATGAACACGCCTCAAAGACTGACACGGAAGAGAAGAAATTATTTTTGTTTTCTTTGCACATAAAAAGTATTCTCGTAGCTTCATAACATTACGATTGAACCACTGATGTCACATGGACTATTTTAACGATGTCCTTATTACCTTTCCGGGCCTTGAACGTGTTCCTGTCTATGCAGGGTCAGAAAGCTCTCAGATTTCATCAAAAATATCTTAATTTGTGTTCCGAAGATAAAAGAAAGATCTTACGGGTTTGGAACGACATGAGGGTGAGTAATTAATGACAGAATTTTCAATTTTGGGAGAACTAAACCTTTAATATACAGAAACACCTATAATATAAGCCATTCACAGGCTGATTCTCAAACTAGCCTAACACATTAGCTTTATCAAAAGCATGAATTTAGGACAGGACTATCTGTTAGTCTGATCAATGGCAGACTAAGGAATGATTAGTAAACTTTTTTACTGTTGTTTTTGGTTTGTGTTGCAGAATCACCCTTAAAGTTTTAATTCTTTTAAAACTCAAAATGAAACAGCAGTCACTAAGTACTGACCTGAGTTCAGCGCTGTGGCCGTAGCGTCCCTCCACCAATGAGGGGCATGTGGAGGACGGGGTGAGGGTGTTTTCAGCACACACTGAGGCAGAGTCTTTCAAAAGAGTTACTGACATCTGGCTCAACTACAATACATCACAACAGAGAAATCAGTCATTAAACACTGAACACAAACATTTCTATAGGTTTCAACAGCAACAGTAAAAACGCTTGTCTTATGTTTTCAGAAACCTGAACGTTTTTAAGGCAGTATATTCTCAGCAGTCTGAGCTCTTAAAATCACCTTACTATATCATATGATAGCTGACAGAAGGAAAAAGTGTAAAATAGTGTAAAATATTCTTAATAGCATCTTCACCTTGCTCTCACTGGCGCTAACACAGACATGGCTGTAGTCTCTGTTAAAGGTGTGGTTAAGCAAACGAAGACACTGTTGGGAGAAACAGAAAAGGGAATGTTTAATTCATCGACAAGGACCTTTTTCTCATGATTTCATGAAGTGATCACTGTATATGAATTATTTTGAACATTACAGCAATTTATAGTATTAGATTAAATTAGATTAGAAACTATAATTACCACTTTAAAAGTGGTTTGGTGACAAAGGAGATATGAGAACAAGGTTGTAAAAGTGAATTTCAGAATTTATAAGAATATTCTATTCTATTTTTTGAATATTTCATGTAATACATAAAATTAGAATTTTATAATGGTATATTATAAATAGAATAACATTAAATAACTATTAAATAAAAAATATTGTAATAGTAAATATACTGTAAAATATATTATTAAATTAATATAAAATAAAAATCATTTTTTGCCAAAATTGAGGAAAAGTTGCAAAATATATTTTACAAAAAAATAGAAGAAGTAATTGTGTATACTGGACGATATATTAAATTATTAACATTTATGTATATATATATAACTTTATATATCATTTCAGCTTAGTCACTGATTCACCTTTGCAGCCAGTTCCTTCTGCCTCTCGTTGGGTGTGTCAGGGCCGGGGCAAGGGTTGTGGCCCAGGCCCAGGTGGGTGGATGGGGAAGAGGACTCGGTTAGATCCTCACTCCCGCAGGACAGCAGCGACTCCTGGACCAACAGCAGGGTGGACTCCAGCTTCTCCCTAAGGAGGAGGTAGTGTCTGGTTTTCTCCACCTAACATACAGCAGAAGGAAATGAATTCTCAGATCATTAGCAGAGCTGCCATGACACATTCTTGTCATTCTGTATCACGTTAAAAACCAAATAACTAGATGTTCTTACCTCCTGCAGGAGGCTCAGTTTCTCCAGCTCCCACTGATGGTCCAGGATGAGGCTGTCACTGCGGGGCCTCCAGCCAGCCAGGTTCTCCTCCCCTCGCACATATGCCACCGACGTATCCAGCACCCTCCTGCGCCGTCTTTGCATTCCTGCACATTCAGGAGTCATTTTAACAGCAGAACCTCCTAAAATCTAAATTGCCCAGCATCCCATAAATCCTCAGTGAAACACACATGAGGTAACTGGTGTCTTACCTGGGCTCCCTGCATCAGCCAGGTGGCATAGACTGAGCTCATACACACCAGTTACACGGTTTCTAAATGTAAAAAAAACAACAGAAAACAATATGGTAACTTAAATTACAAGAGCAACATTGCAAAGGACTTGTGTGGTGATATGAAGCAGCTGTACCCTTCAGATGGCCTCAAGGTGCCACTGCTGAAGAGGTTCCTGATGGAGCGAGATGCTAGGAGCTTGGCATCTCTTGAGTAGAACACCATGCATAAGTCTCTGGTTATCACTGTGGGCTGTGTGCAGTTCTCCATCTGGGAAGAGCAAACCATTGTAAGCCTTTCAATCTAAAATAACCATAGCTTGTTAAAAAACAGGCAACATCTACAGGATAGAGCGCGATAGTCAGGTTCCAAAAGGGGAATTGATTTTTAATGGTAACTTATATATAATAGACCTACAATGAGCTCCAATGATGTTTATTGATGGCACTGTACAGTATGATGTATCTGTAAAATAAGTAAATTAGCCAATTTTATTTAAATGAAGGATTGCAAAAATGAGTACACCCTAGATTTAATTCAACACATGTATAATATTCTAGTATTTTACTAGTGGTACTGAGTGTAGAAGTTCATGACAAATTGCCTGTTTAACTCCTGGAGGATAATAATCTTCTAAGTACAAGTAATTGCTGAATTTGTTAAGTTTCAGAAGGTGTACACTCATTTATGCTGTGCACTCAAATTATGCCAAACAAGCTCTACAGCGATCACCCAGTCATTACTTATATGCTTACCTTATCTACCTAGATACTTATTGCAATGATTTCTGAAGGATCATGTATAGTAACAGCTGCTGAAAATTCAGCTTTTCCATCACAGGAATAAATTAATAGATTTTAAAACATATTAAATAGAAAACAGATTTTTTAAAATTGTAATATTTCACAATATTATAATTATTATTTTTTTACTGTGTTTTGATCAAATTAATGCAGCCCGGTAAGAACAAGAGACTTAATTTAAAAACATTTTGAAAATCTTACTTAAAAAAATCTTCTCCAAACTTTTAATCTTCCCCAAACATTTGAACAATAGTGCATATCTGAATATTTTCTAAGAAACTTAAAATAGATCGTTTCTATACTTAAAATCAGTCACCACTGATTACATCATTTGCAATGCTTTATTGAATGTTTTGTCTAGAAATGTCCTTTTATCTGATTTTAAAATACTTACTTGCTTTAAATCAAAATTTGTAATGTTTTGACTAACCTTGGAGCTGGTTTGGTTGATAACATCATAAAATTCTTTATTCAAGTTATTTATTTATTATTATTATTATTTTTTTTTTTATGTCTGTGGAAAAGTGAATAGGAAAAATACTTCACAGAACCAGGACCACTACTAAAAGTAGGCAAGCACTGTTGCACTCTATAGAGCCACAAAGTTTACTGCTATTTGCCTCTTTTTCCACATATGTACTTGATTCAACCATTACAAATGCTGTGGGCTGTTTGGTAGATTAAATTAGCTGGAACTAAATCATGTAGGTCTGTAACTCTCCCAAATGAACTTTTCATCCCCCATATAAATAAATGAATGGCCTTGGTTACCTCCAGGTAAGCAGACAGAGTCATGTAGATTTTCTCTCCGTAAGGAGTGACACGGTTAAGCAGCAAAGAGTTGTGCATGGATGAATCCCAAGCAGCCTCAAAACGGTAGAATGTCCTAGATTAACGATAGAAAATAACCTTAAAGATATCATTTCATTTATAGACCAAGATGAACATACATATACTCTTACATTATAATATCATATGTTATTGTTAAATGCTATGTTAATACATAATAAATATGGCCAGCTTGTTAGGCAAAGCAATTACATCTGATAAATCAGATCATATTGTATAAAGTGACGTTCTAAGAACACAAAAGTGTTTAAAAATGGTGACCAGGAGTGGAGACAATATAAATGGTTGCAAAAAAACACTTTAGCTTCATCACTAGATATGAATACCACCACCAATGTTGTGTAAATCAATGACAGTTATCAATAAAAACACAAAAATCAAATTAAAATAATGAGGGATGAAAGAATTGATCATTAGAGGAAGGAAGCAGGTACAAGGGGACACGTCTAGGATCAGTCCCCAAGGAAATGCTTTAGGTGGAAAGGAAAGAATCAATGATAGAATCATAGGTAAGACAGTTCAGAGAAGTAAACTATACTGTCTCTGGTTGTTAGCATATAACAATTCGAGAGATGTTATTGCATCTTCTATCAACTCACATCAGCTCTGTTATGGTCTCACAGACCTCAAATGAACTAATATTGGCCCTGAAGTTATGCTATATCATGAGAAAGTACTACATGAAAATAGTATGGGCTGCATCTTACTCATAAATTATATTCACCTTGCTGAACCTCCAGCCTACCCACCCTCGCTCTGATGAATACAGGTCATAACCTGCTGAAATGATCACAGATTAGATATTTCTGGCCCTCGGCCTAGGAAGGGTCTTAAATCTCCAAATGCCTGAGTCAGAAGTATATGAGAGGGGCCGAGCTTCTCTGAGGTATGTGATAGATTGAGCTTGTGTGCTTTAGATGTTGAGTGTTAAAGTGAATGGACCGGCATGACCCAGTAGGCAGCTTTAAAGGAACACTCCACTTTTTTTGAAAATAGGCTCATTTTACAACTCCCCTAGAGTTAAACAGTTGAGTTTTACCGTTTTGGAATCCATTCAGCCGATCTCCGGGTCTGGCGGTAGCACTTTTAGCTTAGCTTAGCATAGTTCATTGAATCGGATTAGACCATTAGCATCTCGCTCAAAAATGACCAAAGAGATTCGATAATTTTCCTATTTAAAGCTTGACTCTTCTGTAGTTACATCGTGTACTAAGAAAATGAAAAGTAGCGATTTTCTAGGCCGATGTGAGTGTATATATATATATATATATATATATATATATATATATATATATATATATATATACAGGTGCATCTCAAAAAATTAGAATATCGTGACAAGTTCATTATTTTTTGTAACTTATTTCAAAAAGTGAAACTTTCATATATTCTAGATAAATAACATGTAAAGTAAAACATTTCAAAAGGTTTTTTTTGTTGTTTTAATTTTGATGATTAGAGCTTACAGCTCATGACAGTCAAAAATCCAGTATCTCAAAATATTAGAATATTTCCTAAGATCAATCAAAAAAAGGATTTGCAAAACAGAAAAGTTCAAATTCTTTAAAGTATGTTAATTTATGCACTCAATACTTGGTCGGGGCTCCTTTAGCACAAATTCCAGCATCAGAGAGGTGTGGCATGGAAGCGATCAGCCTGTGGCACTGCTGAGGCACAGACTGTTTCTCATCTTTATCTTCAAAATATCCCATAGATTCCATATGGGGTTCAGGTCAGGCATGTTGGCTGGCCAATCAAGCACAGTAATATCATGATCAGCAAACCACTTGGAAGTGGTTTTGGCACTGTGTGCAGGTGCTAAAGTCCTGCTGGAAAAGGAAATCAGCATCTCAATAAAGCTTGTCAGCAGATGGAAGCATAAGGTGCTCCAAAATCTCCTTATAGACGACTGCATTGACTTTGGACTTGATAAAACACAATGGACCAATACCAGCAGAGGTCACGACACCCCAAATCATCAATGACTTGGGAAACTTCACACTGGACTTCAAGCAGCTTGGATTCTGTGCCTCTCCAGTCTTCCTCCAGAATCCAGACCTTGATTTCCAAATGAAATGCAAAATTTATTTTTATCTGAAAAGAGGACTTTGGACCAATGAGCAACAGTCCAGTTCGTTTTCTCCTTAGCCCAGGTAAGACGCTTCTGATGTTGTTTCTGTTTCAGAAGTGGCTTGGTAGCCCTTTTCCTGAAGACGTCTGAGCGTGGTGAGTCTTGATGCACTGCTCCAGCTTCAGTCCACTCCTTGTAAAGCTCTCCCAAGTGTTTGAATCGGCTTTGCTTGACAGTATTCTGAAGCTTGTGGTCATCCCTGTTGCTTGTGCACCTTTTCCAACCCAATTTCTTCCTTCCAGTCAACTTTGCATTTAATATGCTTTGATACAGCACTCTGTAAACAGCCACTCCTTTCAGTAATGACCTTCTGTGACTTAACATCTTTGTGGGGGGTGTCAATGATTGTCTTCTGGACCATTGCCAAGTCAGCAGTCTTCCCCATTATTGTGGTTTCAAAGAACACGAGATATCCGGAATTTATACAGTAGGGATGGCCATTTAAAGAAATGCAAATGTAAATATTCTAATATTTTGAGATACTGGATTTTTGACTTTCATGAGCTGTAAACTCTAATAATTAAAATTAAAAAAAAAAAAAAAAAAACTTTTGAAATGTTTTATTTTACATGTAATGAATCTAGAATATATGAAAGTTTCACTTTTTGGAATAAGTTACAAAAAATAATGGCCTTTTCATGTTATTCTAATTTTTTGACACACACACACACACATATACATACATATATATATATATACATATATATATATATATATATATATATATATCACACACACACACACACACACACACACACACACACACACACACACACACACACATATATATATATATATATATATATATATATATATATATATATATATATATATATATATATGAAGAGTTCAGATGCATAAGCCTAAAAGTGCCATCTGATTTTTTTTTTTTTTTTTTTTTTTTTTTTTAAATGAGCATTTTTATCAGGTTCCTATACATTGCCATTTGAGTAAAATTACTGAACCTAAGCTTAGGAGCTTAATAAAAATGCTAATTTTAGATGAAAATTTCAGATGGCACTTAGAGGTTTTTGCATCTGAACTCTTCATATATATATATATATATATATATATATATATATATATATATATATATATATATATATATATATATTTATTTATTTATTAGGGCTGACCCCGAATAGTCGACGATTCGATGCTTCGATAGGAGGAGCCTGATTCGACTCCCAATCTCACAGTCGAATATTCGCGGGGTGTTATGATCATGCCCTTTTGGCTATATGGGGGTGCTCAATGTCTGATTTCACATAGAACTACAGGTTTTCTCCCAAAGTTAATAGGCCTCTAATGCTGTAAATAAGAATCTGAAAAGAAATAAGCTTTGAATAAATACTTTAACATGTGTGAATAAATCCAACCATCCCTTAAAGATTTAAGTTTCACTTTCCATAATCCATGACCGACAGAGGAGCATCTTGGCGGCAAGGATTTAAATCTTTAACAAAACACAAATTGACACAGGCAGAGTGAAAGACTGGATTTTTTTTTTTTTTTTTTCGATCAGGTAGAGTACAAGTGATTTCAAAACATTTCAGCCGGTTTATATACTGTATATCGTGTATATATTATTGATCTCATATAAGATGCATTTGATTGAGTTACGCTGCTGTAAAGCGCTTCATTGTAGTACTACGGTGATTAACCTATCTCTTCAGCGCACAGCGCGAGCAGAACAAACAACAATGCAGAATATTAATAACTATGACTGGGACTGGCATATACATAACGTTATAATGAGAACACTATTATAATAAAACGGTGTGAATTTTTTGAATTTAGTTATCGTGTTTCTGCACATTGTTGCATGAAGAACGCGTCCACAAAAGGAGTTCATTCAGAGCCGCACAGACACATTCAAAAATGCATTCGGGACATTTTGTGCAGATAGCCTATAGGATAGATAGCCTTATATATAAGTCGTAATTTTAACGTTATGTTGTATAAATAACGAAGCATATTCTATATGAGATAAATGATGAGTTAAATCCCATTGATTAAAAACCTGCTATCAAATGGTTCATTCTACTGGTCATCTTCAGCACGCGGCTCAAAACAGAAATGCAGAACATTAATAACTACTGTCATATAGGCTACATAACGTTATAATTATAGCACTATTATAAAAAATGTTGAGAATTCTTAGGGTTTCTTTTAATTAAAACATAAAACATTATTTTTGTATCTGCAAGGCGTCCGTTGCACATCTTCCCTGTGTGTTAGCGTCAGTAATTATGACTGTCTGACATGACTCTTGGTCAGGGGCTCCACTACAATTTCTGGGCCCCTTGGACAGCATATTCACTTGGGCCCTCACTTTCCACGATCCCCTCAGTAGAAAACGCGTTTCCCCCTCGGGGGGCCCCCCTCCATCATCGGGCCCTTAGAATCGTCCTAACCTTCCCTCCTCTTACGGCGCCCTTGCTCTTGGTAATGTAGGCTATTTTGTCCCCCGTGGCCCCACCCCCAAACATATGATTCAACTATCAGTCGACTATCGGCAAGATTCGAAAATTCAGATTCGACTATGAAAATCCTTAGTCGAGGACACCGCTAATATATATAGAGAGAGAGAGAGAGAGAGAGAGAGGGTTATATTTATATATATTATATATATATACAGGGTTAATGAATTTAATATATGCAAAACGGTTACAAAAATTTGGTTTGAGACTTAGTTTGGACTTGTACTTGACATACACATGGCCTTGGAAGAGTTAGATTACTAGAAATTTCTGGATATGTCTGCTGTCTTGATATTAATACTGATGAATATTTAGGATACATATAGTTACAGCCCCACAACTGCTGAGTGTACAAAGTGTACCTTTTAAAAGGTCAGGACACAAACACAAACCTTCTCATAAACATCACATTTAGAGGACACTCAACCAAACCATTTCTGATGCTATTGTTCACTCCCAAACAAACACATAAATCAAGCTTAGCATACCAAGCAACATGAGGGATTGTGGGGATAATTTCCACCTCCCATTTACACATGATAAAAGAGATTTCCTGTTGTTTTAACTTCCCTTTCAATATTTCTTTCCCTTAAATTTCTTATATCAGCCAATCCAAACTATAACTCATGTTCTTGGCAAAATATACAGCAAGACATTTCCTTCTCAGTTTATTGGTTCTGCTTGCATCGAGGACCTAAATAATATTGAAGAATTGCTCATTGCACAGGGGTAAGAAAGCAAGCATGCTACCAATGAGGTAATGCTTGCATGGATTGTCGAGCTGCTGAACTCTGCCACCCAGGCTGCTGGAAATTAAAACGTTTTCTGTGACAACATGAATGGGAGAGACACTGCAGTTCTGTACTCAACTCCCCTGCAAACTCTTAGGAACTACATTAGAGGTTGTTGGGTGCCAATACCAGTTACCAAGGAGACAAGTACTAAGAATAATATTGAATGCTTTAAGGATTCTTCTTAACTTCCCAATTTTTTTATTGTGTTCAATTTGTTAGGTTCTTTATGTCCACAAAAGGTCAAATTACGAAAAAGTAACTTATACTGTTGTAAAAATGCTAACTGTAACTTGGTTTAACAGCAACTTTCCTTACCACATTTATTAAATAAATAAATAGTTTAATATTGCATTACATGTAATTTTACTGTAAAATACATTTTAAATACTGCCACGGTTTTTGGTAGTAAAAACTATGTATTACCATATATAGTTTAAATAGTAAACATTAAAAAGTCCCTGTGTGAAAAATCATGCATTGTTATATTTAAAGGAGTCCTATTATGCTCTTTTACAAAGTCTTGGTTTTGTTTTGGGGGTGTACTAGAACATGCTCTCATGCTTGGTGGTTTGAAAATCGCATTATTTTTCACATAATTTACATTATTACAATACCTTTCTCCCCAGCTTGGCACAAACGGCTCGATTAGTTCCAGGTTTGCTGAAGGCCTGCCTTCCGAAAAACGAAATGTGTTGTGATTGGTTAGCTGTCCCAGTGCGTTGTGATTGGCGAACAGCTTAGATGGTTGCTGCGTCCCAATTTGTCTACTTATACTATGTCTTAAAAGTACGTACTCTTTTTGTGAAGAAAAAGTACATACTTTTTAGTATGTAGCAGAATAGTAGGCAAGCTTTGGGACATACTACTTCATCATAGCTGCATCTTTAACGGACGCTCTGTTGCTTAGTTACGTGCATCCTGTCAATCATCTTGTCACAGTTAACATCATCCACATTTCGTTTACTTTGATTTCCTACCATATTGGAGAGAAATAAAGAAGCACATAAAGAAGCACATCGCGGGACTTTCATGCCGAGAACTTGCTCATGTGTTTGCATAATGATGCATTTCAAAGTTAATGACCAAACGTATCATTATAAAAGTTCACAGTGTTGCTGCAGATGAAGTATAACGTGGATAACATTAAATATGTTTTCATCAGATTAGACATTGATTATTTATCACTCAAATCCCTTTCTCTACCTGTCCGTCGGTCGTGAATAACCACCATGTTTGTAGTTTTTAACACTTTTTATGCGTGTTTGTAGTTCTAATCAAATCTTCGTCCACTGCGCAGTGTGTTGTGGGCAATATTAGCCGTTAGAGTGTGCATCCATCTGCACTTCGAATCCTAACCGGAAGTAGTAGACCATCCGGGAATCTTTGGCATACTTATTAAACATACTATGATTTGGGACATACTAATTCTATTTTCGAATACTATTTAGGATGGATAGTATGCGAATTGAGACGCAGCAGAAGTTTCAGTACTGCCCCGCCCCTTGCCAAAACAGTAAGTTCGTCAATATTGCCATATCAATTCAGACCTCGAGAATATTGAACAAGAGGTTCGCGCAGAACCTGTGCACGCACGGATATTGCAATACATATTAAAGTGGTAACATTATTGTTATTGTTGTTTTTGGCTACATCACGTTTTAGATAGGATGTCAACAACAGCTTATAAATAACTGCATTTACTATGTACAGATAAGTGCAACGGTAATATGTATTATGTTTATTGTTCTTTAATTCTAACATTTTAACATGAATTGCAGTGAAACTGTTATAGAGTTGAATTTATTTATGCCATAGTCCCACAGACTTAGACTATTTGTGGTGGCATATATATTTATGCAAATTAATTCTCTGCCAGCAGGAGGCACTGTTGGAGTGGTAGAGAGCGAGGTTTCCCCAGTAACGCTGTACACAAAGCAGAGCTCCGCTCACAAACGCTGCTTTATCAGACATTACATGCAAGATGAATTGAAAATGACATCCAAAATTTTCTGAAAACAGTCAGTTTCCATTAGAAATACAGTGATATAAAAACACCTGCACCGGGTTTCGATTTTGAAACGTGCAGAGCTCAACCAGGAGTTCTCCCCACCCGCCGACCATTCGAATTTCTGGAGGCGGGATTTATTTTAATGATATTCTAATGAGCCAATTTGTGATGTCACAAATACAGGAAAACAACGTTGTAGTCCAAACGAGCCATTCGTTGTAGTTCTTGAAAAGGGATTTTTTAAAAAACGAAATATCTCCCTTTGGAGTGGACTTTGAGATTTGTAACTGTAGATATTTTTATGCCCAAACATACACACTGAGTAAAATTCAAAAAGTGAAAAAGCATAATAGGACCCCTTTAATTTAAATAGCTTTGTTTCTTCTTAGATTTGTTGTACATAATATAATGTAGAATATTTTGCGTTACATTTTCTGTTATTTAGTTAATGTTTATTGCATTATTTTAATGCCGTTGGATAGTGTTTTGTCTTTGTTTGTATGACCCTGTGCACAAGGGATACAGCTCCGACCGGAAACGAACAATGAAAATTAATTTTCTACCTATTAGATTGTGTTTTATTAACGTCTACAACTACCCCAACCCTAAACCTACCCCTTACAATAATGAAAAAATAGTAATTATTGTTGTACAATGTGACAAAAATTACACTGTATTGATGTGCGCATGCCCAGTAGTGCACCGCACAATATTGAATATATGAATACACTGAATAAACGAGTATTGGCTATGTTTTATGAACAACCCATTTATGATGAACTCTGATTCATCATGTGGTATTTTTATTGTTCCACCTGTGGTAGTTATTAGTACATTTTAAAGTACAGAAGTTTTGGTAATTCAAATAGATTCGTATACTTACATTATGTCACTTAATAAAATATACAGCTGTAAAAGTTGTAAAATATACAGGCACCAATACGCCATCCTGTAATAGGCCTACTGGAAACATTGCCACAGTATTTTTTGCAGGGAATTTCTGGCAACCACAGCTGTCAGTTTTTATAGTACACTTAACAAGATATTTTTTGTGTATAGATCAAACATATATGAAAAACTGTGATTTTGCAATAACAGTTAGAAAAGGGTGTTGAAATGAATGTATGATAAATAAAATTCTCAGTGTGATCTGTAATTGCTGTGATAAACTAAACGCTCCTGGCAACACAACAAGAAAAACAGATCTGGATAATAACAATGCTCTCATACCACTCTGTGCCAAAACACTACCCTTATATTTACAAACAAGCAGCTAATTCCTGGAGTTATAGTTGTCCTGATTTGATAATTACAATCTGCAGAACAAGCAGCTTTTAGAAATGTTTGCTCATAGTCATTCAGGCAACACAACGTTTAAATCTCTTAAGAAACACTGCCCCTTAGTGGTAAAAAGAACAGCTAATCATGAGCAGAGAATGTCAGCAGAGGCTAACTGTCAATAAACATTTTTTTCGTATGAGATCGTAAATCTCAGTAGACTAATGTAACACTAATTTTGTTCAGAGATTCATGATTAATACCAAAGTTAGCGGAGCAAGCCCTCCCGCCCATAAACAACACAGCCCTCGCAGTGTGTGGTCTGGCCCACAGTTATCGCCCCACACAGGCAAAGTTGTGTTTTACAGTGTTGCTTTGACATTTGTGATGGAACTTGATCTGGTTGCAGAAAAGTTTAACTGAAACCATAAATTTTTAATTAAGAGATGTCATCTAATTTGTTGAGCAAGAGCAATAAATTTATGTGGGGCTGATTGTGTGTGGTAGAGTGACTCAAATCCTTATAGTTTAAACTGGAAGAATGTGTGACTGATGAATAAGTGACTGACATAGAATACACATTAATTTATCAAGTTGTTTAAAAATGAATTAATTTTCATGTTTCAAATTTGTTTCATGTTTTCAAAATGTCAGTTTGGTTATGCTAAGGAGTTATTTGGTTATCAGTTTGGTTATGTTAAGGAGATATTTATTCATATTCTATCATTTAGCAAACAGTGGGAACCTTTGAATGTTCTCTGAACATTCTGAAACAAGTAGTAATATTAAAAAAAAGAGTTTTGAGAAAAGTTCCATGAACCTTTTTTGTAACCTTTTTAGAACATTATTAAAGACCAGATAACTTTAAACAAACATTCTATTAACATTACTGAAAGAACATTTGTTCATAACTTTAAGAATACCTTGCCAGAACGTTAGCCACAGTTCTAAAAACATTCCCTGTTAGCTGGGAAGGTGACTATGATCTCTACCACACCTCCTGCAAATGATTTAGCCAAAACGCAGCCCATACAAAAGCCAAGCCATGCAATCCAGTCACCTACTGTAGAGGTGCCAAAAATGTCAAAAACATACAATACAGAACAGAAACTTCACACACAAAAGCATTTCCATGGGAGCCAGAGTGAAATTCTCTCACATTTTCAGAAACAGTAGGAGGGAAGGAGAAAATAAATAGGCAAACCAACAAGAACGCAGAAAGAGCAATATTTAAGAGCCAAAAAATGATGCAAAGAATGATGGAGGTTGATTGGACAGATGGCCATATAAATAAAAAGATGAAAAATACACATTCTGTGTGTGTGTGTGTGTGTGTGTGTATCTTATGAAAGGATTTGAAGGTAATATACCTAGGCATGTCCGAATCAAGAAATTGTCTGGAAAAACACAAAACAACATTCTGTTAGTGGCCTAGAGAAATATCAGAAAAGCTTGTGTGGAGGCCCAGCAGCTTGTTTCAAATTATTTGACTTGTTGTTTGAATATAATGTGGCTGTCAAGGCCTCTGGACAACTCTCCTGTCACATATGTGTCCTTGTTCCTTTGCATTGGTGCATGAATTCAGCTCTGATACATGGTTTTATAGGTAGTGTGGACTATCTAGTGAAGACTTGTGGTTAAATCACAGGAGAGGAGGTCACTGCTGCTTGAAACAGAAGGTTCGAATGACTCTTTTATGCGGTTTTGTTTCAGTGGGGTTCAGGTGGACAAATCTGATAATATATCCAAAAGATTCTGACTTTATTTCATGTTTGCAAAGTCTGGATGCTGATAAATGATGCCCATCTAAGGTAAAGTCCTAGTAATGCATTGCAGATAACAAAATGCTTTGTTTGGCTACTAGCATAACATGACATGAGAAAAGTGGCCTTTTGTTTACAGTAACTATCACGATGAGAGAATGTTAATGATGGATCTGATTAGTAAAAAGTGTCAATAAATTAGCTTCTAGTGATTTTAAATGGTGAACATTCTTCTGAAATAAGTCTTCACATGCAGATCAGTGACGGTGACTAGCAGAGATGCCAAGAACTCGATCCACTGTGTGGTTCAGTGAGCGGGTAGTTGAGTTTGAGCAATGGAGTGTGGACACAGCGAATGGAATGAACAGATGAGAATGGACACAAATGCAGACCAGCATCAGATGGGAAGACTTGCACAGCCAGCAAGGAGGTGAACTAGAGAACCATTTCCCTGCCTTTCTGAAAATAGTGGATTAATATTAATTAATTTTGTGACCTCCTTCATCAAGGCTAATAAAACCACATTGTGTCTTACGTGCAGTGTTTTATAAAACAGAAAAAGAGCAGCTGCATGGATTAGTCTGTCAATCAAGCGATGCGTTAAAAATATCCTGACCCCCTGTGGATTTGTCATGCGGCAATGTCTCCGCAATGATTAAACGCAATCCTACAGTTGTGAAAGAGGTGTGTTGAGAAGTTGAGTTAAGATATTTTAAGTATTTATCAAGGCTTATTCTATCTGTGTACCATCACTCTCAGAAATAAAGGTATCTATGTCTTTTAAAAGGTACACCTTTGTACCTAAAAGGTCCATATTGGTACCTTAAAGGTACATATTACTACCTAAAGTGTGCATATTAGTTTCTAAAATTAACAAAAGTGTACCTTTTGAAAAAGTACTGCCTCAGTGACAGATTTTGTACATGTATAAATCAGTGTGAGAGTTAAATGAGAGTCAAATTTTTGTACAATTTTTTGGAAGCAAAATCTGTTGAGATCCATTTAGTTTTCAGTAACCTACAATCTCACCATCAACCTTTTAGATAGAAAATTGATAATCTAAGAAAAAAAATAACAGCAGTTGTTCAGGTTGTTTTTATATAATGTCCAACACTGATCCTGTAAAGACAAGAGATAAAATAAAAGCTAATGAAAACGTTCCTCATGTAATATTTCAAATATATTAAACAGTTTAATTACGCTATCATTCAAAAATAACTTTTTTCCAGTTTATTTACACTACTATTAAAAAATGCATATATATTTTTAACAAGGATGCATCAATTTTATCAGTAAAGACATATCTAATGTCATAAAAGATTTCTATTTCAAATAAATGCTGTTCTTTTAAACTACCCTAGAAAAAAAAAAAAAACATGGTTTCATTTAAGAAATGCTTCTTAAGCACCAAATCAGCATTATTAGAATGATTTTTGAAGGATCATGTGACACTGAAGACTGGAGTAATGGCCACTGAAAATTCAGCTTTGACATATGTTAAAACAGAAAACAGTTATTTTAATAAATAAATTATAATATTATTCCACAATGTTTGTTTTGATCAAATAATTCAGCCTTGTTAAGCATAACAGACATTTTAAAAAGTCGTATAGACCCTTCTGAATGGTACTTTTGAATGGTAGTGTAGTTTTAAGATCCCCTGACCTCGTTTTGACTTCTTTTGGGGTTCTTTTTGGTTCCCTCTTAACTGGAGGATCAGACTCTCCCAAACCCCATGTAATGTGCACCCTCTTGTGAATCCTAAAAGCCTCAATATGGCAATACTAGGATGTGCCAGTTGTCAGCCACCACAAGCATGCAGCAAGTTGTGGTATGTTTGTGCAACTGAACATAAAATGTGAATATACTTCTTGTCTTTATCTAAGGCTGGCACTGTGGCTGTGCTGTTTGATTCTGAATCACTCCTTTGAGACAGGCCTTTAAGAGCTGTTTTGAAGGTTTGGTTCACTGACTCATTGCTATTTGGCAAAAACTCATCGCTTTAAAGTTGCGCAGAGAACTGTTTGTCACAGGCTTGGCTCCAGCTCTCAGATCATGAGCCAAGGCTGAGGAGAGACTCGTATTAAGTACAGCAATCAGTAAAATGGAGACCTGGTTTTAAAAAGAGTGTAGTGGGAAACAGCCAAAGTGAAGAAAATCTGCTACTAAGTGTGGAGAAAAAAGGCTTCATGACAGAAGAATAAAACTCCCTTATGGAAGTGTTCTTGAATATAAAATGACAAGCATATATTTCAAGATGTCTTGTGTTTAGTGTTAAAGTCACATGAGAATTTGTAAACTGCCAAACTGGTCTTCTGATGTCTTGTCATACTTATTAAGGTTGGGAACCTACCTGTCATCTTGTGCGGGTCGGATGTATCCTGCAGACAGTATGTTGAGAGAGAGAATATTGGGGTCGATGATTGTCTCATCTGCTTCAGGCGTGTTCCGGATGCGCCCTGTCAAACACAAAATACGTAAACATTTGTAGAATATCATCAAATTTCACTCTGGTTTACACATAAGCTTTTAATTTTGAGCCCAAACTCACCTACAACCAGCTCTCGCACTTCCTTCCACTCAATATCTTGCCCTGACTCATGTACTATGGTGACTGTGACTCTCCTTTGGATGCCCTGTTATGTAAATGTGGAATTATTTTATTTTATTACATAATAATTTTGTACTCTGATGTTAAAACAAAAAAACAGTATAGGACAAGGGAAAGGTAAATGGACAGAAAAGAGGGAAAAAAAAAAAAAAGAGTACCTGATGTAACATGAATGTGCCATGGCAGGGCATGCCTACCCGGTGGTCCACTACGGCTGGGATATAGCTGGAAGGGAGAGATGTGTCAAATACAATAACCAGCACTGTCATCTTTCTTAGACATAAATGTTTTCATATAAGGTACCATATGACAAATTTATTCAATCACCTTTACAAGCCCCAGTAATCGATTTTACAATCTATTCTACTCAGACGGCAATTTAAAGTGAAAAGGTCAACAGTTTTACAAGACACTTACTCTCCATTGGCCTCTAGCTCACAGATTTCAAAGAAGACCATCAGGTCATATTTACAGTGGCACGGTCCTGCCGTGGGTCGTGTGAGAGCTGTCAGTTTAGTGGCAGGTACTATGCAGAAAACAGAGAAAGACAGAGCGAGAAAGAGAGTCGTATCAATATTGAGTTAATCGTAGACCAAAGGATATAATAATTCAATGGCAGATGAGAGGGATACTGGAATTCCACAGGAGAGAGAAAGATATGGATCACAGTATAAGAGGAGAAATAGACCATAGTTAGAGAGGAGCAGGAGTGGGAGATCAGGGGTCCGAAGTAAAGGCACACTGCTGTTAAGATGAATAAAGTCACGTGAATTACAATGATCCCTGAACGTCTGCTCATGCCGAGCAGAATTATTACAGGAATAGTTCACCACATATAAAAAGTTTCTTCCCTTGAACATAAAAAGTGAATTTCTGAAGAATATTCAGGCCACTTTTTTTCCATGTAATGTAAATTGACAAGGACTAGGGCTGTCAAACACCAAAATGACAACAACAAAAAAAGCACCATAAAGGTAGTACTGTATCATGAAAGTTATTCATTTGACTCATGCGATATTTTATAAGTCTTCTGAATTCATATGATAGCTATATATTGAGTCAGTGAGTTAAACCAGAAAACCACATTTGGCTGATTTATAAACAAATTATTTAGATTTTTTGCCAACTAGACACAAGATATAAAATTAATTGAAAGAAATAAAACTTCTCTGCTTCAAGATGTCAAGATAATGCAGCTCTATAAGTTTTTTTTTTTTGGAGTCATCTGAGCCCCAGTCCACATTAATTTACGATATATGGAAAAATTTACCAAAACTTTTTATGAAGGTGAGTAAATTATGACAGAATATTCAATTGAGGATGAATTATTCCTTTAATGCACACTTAACTAATATCCTTATTTGTTATAAACACTTTTTTTTTTAATTTTTGTCTCTTTCTGTAAGACAAACCAGTGAATATGATCCGTCAAGAGACAAGCAATCTAATAAAAAAATAACAGCCAATAACCTTATATTTGATAATAATGACCCAAAACTAATATCCCAGAGGTTTAGGGACCACTGCATCATCAAGCACAGTTTCAAGTGACAGAACAACCAGTTTTACTCATGCACTGATACATTCTTATTCCAGTACTATTCATCAGTTTATTTCTGGTGAATGATGTCAGAGAAAAAGGCTAGAATTGTCCATCTGCTTGATGAGGTTTGTATGGAGAGGCTGAGGGAGAGAAAAAGACAGACACCCACACACAGTATTAACAGGCCGAAACACAGTCCCTGGAACAAAGCTTCCTTCAGTCTGTCAGTGCAGAGAGTTTGTGTGACTCCCAGTGAAATGGAGAAAATGAGTGAACACTTTGTCTAAACATCACCTATTTTTCTATTTAAAACATTCCACGAAAATATCCAAGTATATTTTGGAATAATTTACAATTACAGTCAAAACTTTGGAATAATTAAGTTCTTCCAGATTGTCTCTTATGCTTATCCAAGGCTGTATTTATTTGATAATACTGTTATAATTTAAGTAACTGTTTTCTATTTTAATATATTTTCAAATGTAATTTATTTTTGGGACGACAAAGCTGAATTTTCAGCAGCCATTATTCCAGTCTTCAGTGTAATGTGATCCTTCAGAAATTATTCTAATATGCTGATTTGGTGATAAAGAAATATTTATTTTCAATGTTAAAAATAATTGTGCTGCTTAATATTTTTATGACAACTGAGATACATTTCCATTCAAAAGTTCTGGGTACGTATGGAAAAAAGGGGAAAAAAACATATCAAGGACATAAAAGGGTGACCTTTTAACATTCTGTCAAGGGTCTACAGATGAAAAATAGCCTTTTTGGCTAATTCTGGCACATTTACAGTTATGTTTATTAATGTGCATAGCCCCTGTAATCAAATAAACTTAAACTTAGACGCATTAAATTGATCAAAAGTGACAATAAATACATTTGTAATATTACTAAAGATGTCTATTTCAAATAAATTCTGTGCTTTTGAGCTTTCTATTAATCAAAAAATCCTGAAAAAAGTATCACTGTTTCCATACAAATATTAAGCAGCACAAACATTTCCCACATGATAAGAAGAAATGTTTCTTAATCACCAAATTGTGTATATTATATTATATTATATTATATTATACATGCATTAGACAGACCGGAGGTTCAGTTTCAGGGACATCCTTTGGCCTTAGGCACTCAGAACCATTACAGACCCGGCTTCTGCGCTTTTATTACTGAACAGATAGACAAGGGCGGGGCCGGCAGTCTGGCTTGCTCCTCCCCCTCAAGGAGGTAGGAAACAGCCATGCCTGCTGCACTGAGGGCATGGCTTGACAGCGAGTCCACCAAAGCCCCATTGAAGACCTCTGGCAGCAGGTAGCGAATCAGCTCCAGGTTCTTCTCCCGATCAGGAGGGGTGTCGTTATCTGCGGCTACACCCACCACCAACAACATAAAGACTGTGACATGGGCACATGGACCCCAAACAGCAACATAAAACAGGCAACACAAAGGACAAAGCCAAGACTATGTGCTAAAAAGCTTCAGCCTCAGTGTAATTTGGCAGGAGACATTAAAGGGGTCATCAGATGCAAAATTCACTTTTACATGGTATTTGAACATAAATGTGCGTACACAACCACCATATAATGATAAGAATGCCCAAATTTTTTTAATGAATCTTTGCAAATCGCCCTTTACTAATAATGTGCTAGTTAGCAAATTCTGTGACGAATGCGGCTGAAGTTAACAGTATCATGAGAACTGCTCGTCACCCCCACGGGGTGAGCAGAGCTCATTAGCATTTAAAGGGACATGCACCAAAACGGCTCGCTGTGAACAGAGCTGTTTTTGACAAGGTAAAAATTGTGTTGTTTTACACTACCATTGAGAAATTTTAACCAAAGTATGTTATATACTTTTCATGAAGACCCTAAAGAATCATACCAATGTGTGGAAATGTGTTTAAACATGCAGTGGCCTATGAAGTGAAAAGGAGGGGCTTCTATGTTAATGGTCATAAAAAATGGTCATAAATATTCATTGCCCTCACCTGGTTTGGAAAGAGGCATGACTCTTGGGAACTGTCGTCTGTATGGGCGCAACGGGCTGAAAAAAAAAAACAGATCTGGCTGTCATTTCAGTATATTTGATGGATAAATCCAGACATTTGTAGCATGTATTAATCAGAGTTGGAAATAATAAATATAGCCTGGATCTACCTAATGAGATCTTTGCAGAGCGGAGGGAAAGGCTGCTTCTGGTAATGTCCAAACACTTCAAACACGATTGGCTGAGTTTTTATGTACTCTATAAAAGACTTAGTCACTTCCACGGCAATCTGGAAAGTCAGAGAAACAAGTGTTTTACCCTCAGTCTAATAAAATCAGTGTGACGTGGTGCTGTGTGTTTTAGTGTAAAGCTCACATTTTGCACATGATAGAAGCCAAGTGGTGGACCACGTCCAGTGTTCTTCAACGGCTCTGTGGAAAATGCTTCGTCGTGCCTGTGAATAAAACTACAAACGAGAAGTTTAATGAAAGTAAATTAGATACAGAACAATGACAAATGTCCGCTAGTGGAAACAGACTTCGGAACAGAACAGAACAAAACAGAGGCACTTACTTGAACTGGCAGAATATGTCAGCGTATTCTGCGGATATGCTTGATGCCTGCAGCACAGTAACTCTGAATGTAAAGACTTCTCCAATCCTCAAGTGATCCAGAGCGCCGTCCAGTATGCCATCAAGACCGGTTTTGACAGGGCTGTCCAGCTCCTCTGGGTTAGCTATGAAAAGCACATGAAAGAAAAGATGTCAAGTCAAAGAAATATGAAAACTTCATGGGATAGCTGAAGCTGCCATATAGACGCAGACTTCAGAAACACAAACTCAAAGGTTATGTTTTTTTACTTACACAGACTACCATTAATACTTTTATTAAGGAAAAATGTATTAAATTGATCAAAAGATGCAACAAAGACAATAATGTTGCGAAAGATTTTTTTTTTAATAAATGCTGTTCTTTCTATTCATCCAGAAAAAAAAACATTTATCATGGTTTCCAAAAAAAATATTAAGCTGTAAAATGTTTTTAAATGTGATAATAAGAAATTATTAAGTTAAATTACTGTTTGTACTGTGTTTTTGGTCAAATAATTGTAGCCTTGGTGAGCATAATCCCAATCCCAAACACAATTTTCATTTAATATGTTCAGAATGTTTGATTTTTCATACCTGAACAGGTATTATTGTTGACCTCATCTGCTGACAGTCCCATCTCTGCATTTTGGCCCTCACCCTCCACAATTCGCAGTTCTTCCTGAGAGACAGCAGCATGTGAAAGACCAGAAGGACAGGACTCTGACTGGAACTGCTCAACAGGAAAGAGAAACACTTGAAGTAAGTAAGACAAGATCAGCATAGCTGGTCATAAGTGTACGTTGTTATGGTTCTCACACTTTTGACCTATGAATTTACAGTGTTTTATTTAATATTCACTAAAAAAAAGAACTAGCATAACTAAAAAAGTTCATATTGGCTATACAAATTTCCATGACTTTTTAATATTTCATTAATTTCAATTACTTCAATTACTGGAAATAACACTTTTCAATTCTCTGATGTTTCCAGGTTTTATAGGATCATAGGAACTGCGTTGTGTTCTGAATACTGGTTCTCAGCATCTTCAAAATGCTACTATCATACTGGTCAACCAGCTTGACAAGAAAGACCATTAAAGCCAGTAAAAAGCAGCCTGGACTAGCATCGAAATTTAAGATGGTCTTTTCAGCTTGTCTACCCTTTCTGTGAAATTGCTTCAATATAAGTGTTAAAATGTTAATACCTTCTCAAACTGCTGGTCTTCAAAAGAAATCTTGGCAGTGCCTGACTGTCGGACGCCAGAGCCATAGTCTGGTGCCTCTTCATCGGCTGGAGGAAAAACCAGAGCACCTTCACATCACTTCCTCAAGAAGTCACACACAGTTTGCCCTTCATACTGTACACACATATCCCTCTGGTCTAAACACATCCTCTAACACCAAATAAAATTATGTTCCTTTAAAAAGATGCATCTACTAATATTAAAGTTTTTTTTTAATTATTGAATATTTAATAGTGCATGTTAATTTCCTGTGATTTTACATTTACATTACTACTGTCATCATTTAAATTGAAATTATTCTTTAAAAACACCATTAATTTAAAATGATTCAACATTTTGATATTAGACAATAAAATGATACATTGAAATATGTGTCCCTCTACTCACCAGTAGGTTCTGCAAGACACTTGCAATCCTAATCTTACCTGATATTGCCTGCACAGCTACTCTGAGGAAACCTTTGACCTCTCCCTTCTCATTGACGATGGCAACCCGATGGACCAAGGGCACAGGATAGAGCAGATTACTCAAATACACAAATGCCCTAAAGGAGAGAGGGAAGAAGAAAATGTGTGTCCAAGGGATTGACTGTACAGCAAACAGGACAGACACAACATTGAGCAACATACAGACACAAGCAGGCACTGCTGTGGCCCTGGACATGATTATTCCTCACAGATCAGGGTACATGATATAAAACAGGAAAGTGTGAGTATTTTTAAGATTTTGGGTAAGTTTAAGGAGCATGGGATTGAAGTGCAGATAAACCCTAAAAAAATACACATAAAAGAAATCTGAGACCACATTGAAAATTGAGGATTACTTTTCATTTAAAACTACAAAATAAAGAAAGGTTAAGGATTTTGAAAAATGTAATGTACACTACAGCTCTAAAGTTGTTGTTGTTGTTTTTGAAAGAAATTAATATTTGTATTCAGCAAAGATGCATTAAATTCATCAAAAGTGACATTTATGATGTTACAAAATATTTATATTTCAAATAAACACCAAATCAGCATATTAGAATGATTTCTGAAGGATCAGGTGACACTGCAGACTGGAGTGACGTCTGTTGAAAATTCAGCTTTGCCATCTCAAGAATAAATTACATTTTAAAATACATTATAGAAATAGAAAAGTTATTTTAAATTGAAATATTTTTTAATCTATTTTAGATCAAATAAATGCAGCTTTTGGTGAGCATACGTTCTTTCAAAAACAATAAAATATCTCCCCGACCCCAACCTTTGAACGATAGTGTAAAAAAAAAAGTATAGAAATAAAAAAATAAATACTTAAGATTCCATACTATTTCTACTGCAGGTCACTGAATAAAAGTAAATTTTATTCAGTGCAAAAGGTCTAGTTAAAAGGTAAAGTACAAAAGGTCTAGTTTTCATGCTTCCACAAACAAAACTTTCTGAAAATCATGTTAATTACTCAACTCACCCTTTCACTCAAATTATAGTACTGATAACATTATTTGTAAATTAAAAATGTACAACATTTTGCCTAGTGGTCTCAATGATTAGGACTTCACTATATGTGTCAAATGTACAGACTATATGAAAGAACAGCTTTTGTGGCTCAGTATATTTTTTGAGTGAATGATTGGGGTATTTGGATAATCTATACATCCATGATCAGAACCAGAAATAGAACTGTTTATTTAAAACCCAAAGACTTTGGTTCTACCATCAAGGACTACATTACCAATCCTCCACGTGTAGACACTGAATGATACAGCAGTGCTGAACAAAAAAGGGGGTTTGGTGAGGTACAAAAAAGCATGCTTGTGACAAAAAAGGTGAAAGAGGTGACATAAAATGTAGCAGTACTGGACACTGTGAGCGTGAACAGACAATACCATTAGCAAATACCAAAAAATAAAGGTAAATAAGATACTGCAAAAAAGCGGCCATACTGTCACAAATGTGCAGTGCATTGCACAAGCGCAACTTAAAAGATTGAGCCAATTCATCAAAGGTTTCCATGTAAAATCTCACAAAAAAGGTTGAAATACGGCATATGATCTCACATGCCCAGAAGAGAGACAGCTGTGCTAGAAACCAGCTCTTTCATCTTGAGATATGTGAAGTCTCGGAGTTAACCAAGCGGCTGAATTACAGGAACCAATTAGTAAGTTGTTAGATGAATAGCTATTTCTCATTTATCAGACATTCATGCCATGTAACGAAAATCTGGTCTTGTTTGTTTCTGCGATACACAAAACAAACAGCTAATATGAGTGTTTGGAGATAGCACTTCAAAGCTGACGGACCCCTTTGAAGAAGTGATGCGGTGCATGTAAAGCTGGGACACAGACCTTGGCGTGATGCGAGAGCCAAAGCTGCGCTGGGTGGTGCCGCTGATATCCAGCCAATTCTGATTTCAATTATCACAATCATTTGGCCGAAATGAAACCCAGAAGCTCAAGGTGTGTGTCTGCAGCGATCAGATGAAAGTCAAATGTATGATAATGGGAGAAGACGGGGTAAAGTCCATACATGCTGACTTAAATCCAGGAATTCTTCCCATTGGAAAGACAAATCACATCTTTTTAATATCGTAGAGGTTTCTCCTACAGCATTGAGATGGAAATCAAGTGGAGACTTTCTACTCAGATTTTTCTTCAGACCAAAGACCCTTATGTCTCCACAAGAGATGTCAACAACTTTACAAACAGATTTACCACAAGGGTCATTGACAAATAGTAGGTGCCAAGGTAAATAAAAGAAAAATCTTTGAAAATTTTTGTTTAAAACACGTGCTCTCAATTCTTAGAAATGTATTCATATTGTTTCCACATGAGGACATATGGTGTAACCATCAAATAAAAAGTGTACACATCTTAATAATTATTGGAAAGTATTTCTAGACAAACATCATGAATTATTAATTCATAAATATCTGTGTGTGTGTGTGTGTGTGTGTGTGTGTGTGTGTCACATTACATAACAACCTGAACCAACCCATTACAACCTAAAATAACTTTACCTTTTTATGAATGTCAAATCATTTAACATTTTAATAGACTTTTTGACCCTGACACAAAGCCATGAGGGTCTGCAGGGGTCCCCTCTATATCTTATTTCCTGTTTTATTTCTGCATCTTGATCACACCACAAGGCATTAATTTGACAAAAAAAATGTTTTTCAAATATTTGTAATAATTTAACAAAAAGGATTCACTGTTTTTAATAAATAATAATATAATATAATCATAAATAATAAATATTATGCCAAGCTACCATGGATTTTACTTGTATAAAATGTATATTTAGAATATTATTTTATTTTTAGATTTTCTTTTCCGAGTGCTTCATTTTTTACCAATGTGACATTTGTCATGTCATGAACCCAAACACCAAAATCAACAGAGATCTCTATTTCATTTGCAATAAATAAATAAATACCGTAAATAAAAAATCTCAAATTGACCATTGTCTCTTGTCCTTTTATTTCATAGCTCTACTGTAGGTCAATAACATTTGTATTTACTTTTATACTTCTTTATTTCGAAGCTCACTCAGAAGAGATGTACAGACTCACAGCAATTTTAAATGTTATACATTCTAAACTATCATCCTATTTGAATACGTCAGCATATACCTTTTTCAGTTATGTGCTTGTGTATGAACATAAACGTTATCATTATGTAAGTAAAATGTTTCATGTTTAAGTGTGCATATTGTATATACATTACACTGTATACACATTACAGTTTGTGTGAGTGCTGTGCAATACCCAGTTTAAAAAAGGAACTGTTGTACAACAACCCAGTCTCAGTGTGAAAGAGCTAGTTTCCTTTCCCAGCATGCTCCTGAAACCTCACCAACCTTCCCACTACACTGAACAATGGCGAGCGATCGTAAAATGGGTCCTCAGCTTTGCCGGAGCTTCTGCACAGCTCTCCCTCATCATCATCATCCTCATCCTCATCCTCCTCCTCCCCCTCCTCCTCTTCCTCAAAATCCGAGCATGGGTCATCCGATAAGAAATCATCGTCCAAGTCATCCAACTCTGTCCCCACCCTCTTGTCAGGCCACGACTGGACCAGCTCAGTGATTTCAGAGATTGATGTGGGCTCAGAGGGGGTGGGAGAGGAGTTAGGGTCGCTCGCTTGCTCACTAAGGCATGTGGAGAAAAGGGGGTTTCTGGTGTAGCCAAAGACACGGGAGCCCAGTTAGTATGAGGGGCCATCTGTCTTTTTAATTATTTCTGTTCGCAAGTGGGTAAGTAAACTCTTTCAAGGCCAATAGCTGGGTTATGGGCATACAACACATACACAACCCCCCAAAAAAAAAACTCATCAGTAATTTGAACAGCAGCCTGTAACAAGATTCCATTAAGTTTGTCCAATATTACACTACCTTTCAAAAGTTTGGCTTTTTAAAAGAAATTAATACTTTTTATTCAACAAATTGATGAAAAGAGACAGTAAAGACTTTTATAATATCACTAAATATTTCTATTTTCAAATAAATTCTGTTCTTTTGAACTTTGTATTTATCAAACAATCCTAACAAATATGGCACAACTGGTTTTAAAATTGATAATAATTAGAAATGTTTCCTAAGCATACTGATTTCTGAAAGATCCTGTGACATTAAAGACTGGAGTAATGTAAAAATGAAATTAAGGGATTATTTTACAATATTACTGTTTTTAATCCATTTTTGATCAAATAAATTCTGGCTTGGTGAGACTTCTATCAAAAACATTGCAACAAACGTACCAACCCCAAACTTTTAAATGATAGTGTAAATTTTATAGGCATAGTTCAACCAAAATCTAAAAACTTAGATTTTCCAAACCTGTTTTCTTTTCGAAACACAAAAAAGTTGAATTTTTGGATAATACTTAGAAAATATAAAAAAAAACATTAGCCAATATGTTCAATATAATGAAAGTAATAAGGATGGGAATGATCAAGCTCCACAATCACAAAAAAAAAAAAAAAAAAAAAGACATAAAAATTTTTTTATAAGTCTTCTGACATCATAAAATAGCTTTGCGTGAGGAACAGATCAAAATCACCAAATTGTCCAAAAAAGTTATTCATTGAAAAGGTTCACTCACACACACCCTAGCTCTCCTTGGTGTATTCAAGAGAGAAGAAGTGATGTCTGGTTCGTGATGCATATCTTTTCAATGAATCGGTTGATGTAGTTCACAAAACCAGTCTGAATGATAATGACTCCCCTAAGCTACTGATTCAGTTGTAGCAGTTAAAAGCTAACGGAAGAGAAAAATTATCATTGAACAACCATTCAAAATCTATTTGTCACACAAAGCTATCATACATCTTGGAGATATGGCTCCAGTTCGCACTTACTGTAATTGCATGGAAAAGAGCAAAGTACATAATTAAAAAAATCTCTCTTTTCGAGTTCCATAGAAGAAAGGAAGTCATACGGTTTTGGAACAACATAAGGGTGATTAAATGAGGACAGAATTTTCATTTTTGTGTGCACCACTCTTTAAAGATATAGTAAAGGCGAGATTAACAGCAAGTCATACAGCTCTGAAGTAGACAGGGAAATGGGAAGCGTGTGACCTAATTTGAAAGTGCATGGAAAATCGATTTCATGCTCTTCTGAATAAAGCAGCATCAAAAATCTTGCACTCTTAAAAAGCGTGTGGGCAAGAACTCTGGACTTATTAGAACTCTGGACTTATTAGGAGGAATTAGCAAAATTACATATATCCTGTAGAGATCAGCTTTAACCATAGCTTATTACATTTTCATTACATGTGTATTACATTACATATTATTGCATTTTCTCGTTCCAGCAGTTTTTCAGGCCTGCAAGATGCTCTACTATTACAATTACAAAAACACAATGAGAATTGCTAATTTCGTTCTGCATAACAGAAATGAATTCACTTTCAATGGGCTATTGAAATTAAACATAGTTTGAGGAGAAATCTGACAGGAATGTTGTTGATCGTGTGGTCTTTATCTGACTGTAGTCAGAGAGTGCAGGGGCATTCTGTACTAAACACCAGCGGTCTGTCTAGCCATGCTCTGATGTAACCTTACAACTCACCTTCCAACCAGACGGAACCAGGGAAACCGGTCATAGAATGGATCGCCTCCAGTCAGCACACTGTCACAGTCTTCAAGAGCATTGCCAGGCACCTCAGCAGCACGATCATACATCTCTCTCATCAGATCCAGCCTCTGCCTGCAGGGAGCAGCATTACACATCACTTGTAATGTAAATACTGACTATACTGTGAAACCCAAGGTGACTCAAAGTGTAGCTGGGTTTTTCTTCAACCACAAGCATTTTGTGTCTCAAAATTCGATTTTTAGTCCAGGTAACAGATTTTATTGTTGTTGTCCTGAAATAACATGGCTTCATTATTTTTGCTACTTTTCAAACACCTTTTATGTACCTTTTATGGTTTTACCCATATCTTAGACTTTGAATCCTAAAATATGAGATTACATGATTCAAATAATAATACTAATTATTATATTTGTAAAACTATCAAAATAAAAAAAAAAAACATGAAATACCAAACAATTTCAGTAATTACTGTGTGAAAATGCTTTATAAACATGTATAATATGACTGTGCCTCAGTTTTTGTGTAATTTCCACCGCAACAAAGAATAAAATTGTAAATGTTGTGGGTACCAAAGAGTCAAAAGTGTCTGTAAAGAGCAGACTGAGATGAACTATGAGACATATGTGAAGAAATAAAGAAAAATCAAAATGAGCCATTGGGCCAGGATACAAAGAATGCTAATTATAAAATTAGCTTTAGCAAAAACAAAGATGTTAGTCATTTTATTTAAAAAATGCTTAAACTGTTTAAAACATCAAATAAACCAGTAATTTCGAAATGTTGTGGAAATATCATTAGTTGGTTCACAAAAGAATCTCCTGTAACACCTGCCCACTGTTGGATACTGACAGTTCACAAATTAAATAATTTAGCAAAAGTGTAATTAGCCTAATCTGCTTTACAGAAGTTTATTCTCTAAAAAAAAATTACCTGAGCTTCTCCAGGGTCCAGTAATGAGTGGCTCCATTTTTCTGATCTTGGACTTCTACAGCCACAATGGTGCGAGGGAATGGGCTTTTCTCGCGGTCTTTAGCTGTCTCGGCTGGTAACAGGTCAGGCGGAAGTGGAGAGTAAAGTGTGTCCGTCAATAACACGAACTGGAACTGAACCTGTAAGTGACATTAGGCAAAATCAATAAAGATGCTATCATACAGGTTTAGCAAGAGTGGTGTAGTTCTTTCTGGTCTTTCACCTTCTTCTTTAGCTCTACGCTAATGGCATTGGCCTCCTTGAGGAAGATGGCATTGCCCCAAAGCAGATCTCTGAGAGATGTGAACTGATAACATCTCCATTTACGGAAAGCCCACAGCGCCAGTTCTGTCTCCCTCTCAGTCCATTGCACTATGGGTATAAGAGATTGAAATACAAGAGGCTCAGTTATTTAAACAGAGTCATTGTGATTAGTTCAAGCTATGCCATTCATAATCTAGTCACCTTCCTCCTCAGGTTCTTCTTCTTCCTCTGCTGCATCAGGGTAACAACGATCTACCTGCTTCTGCAGGGCTTCTAACCTGCTCTCATAATCCTGTAAAAGACATACAGTATAGTGAAATATCAACACTAAAAAAGTGCCATATCATACTTAATTCTAAAGTTGTGAGTATAGGGAAAAAAAGTTTTATTTTTAAGCTCTTTATGTTGTTTACGTCACTTACTAATCTCTGTTGCTCCAGTAGATTGTTGGCCTCTTCTCTCTCTTTGCGATACTGATCCTCAAGTTCCTGCAGTCTATACAAACAAAGAGCTGATGACTCTGACAACACAAATGTCACATCTTAAAGGGGTCATATGGCACAATTTCATGTTTTCCTTTCTCTTTGGAGTGTTACAAGCTGTTCGTGCATATATAAGATCCGTAAAGTCTCAAAGATTAAAATCTCAAACCCAAAGAGATATTCCTTATAAAAGTTAAGATTCATCCATGCCTTCCTAAATGCCTCACTCAAACATGGCCCCACAAATCTACATCACTGTTTTGGAAGATTTGCATAGCACCGCCCAAATGTATACGCAACGAAAGAAGGCGTAACTTTTATTGTCACTGCAGTAATGTTGCCACCGCCATGTTGTGGAGACGCTGTGTGTTTCCAAATATGGTAAGGGCCGTAACATTTCCGTCACACGCTTGAGGTATTCGGCCAATCACAATGCACTGGATAGCTGGCCAATCAGAGCACACCTCGCTTTTCAGAACATTAAGGTTTGTAAAAATAGTCACGTTTCAGAAAGGCGGGGCAAAGAGGAGTAACAATAATGTATGGTAATTGGAAAATAATGTTTTTGAACCTTAAACCTTGTAAACACATTGCATTACACCAAATACACAAATAATGTTCTTTTTGGCAACATCATATGACCCCTTTAAACTTGTTCTTGAATTTCCATCATGTTTCCTTTACCTCTGATCCATTTCCTGTTTCATATCAATGCCCTGTTTCTCCAGAAGTTCTCTCTGAGCAAAGGCCCAGTCTACAGGCTCCATTGGCGTCTCAGCGCAGGGGGTTCGTTCACGTTCCTGACGAGCCTGCTCTGGATGGTTGAAGCGGAACACATGGCTCTTGCCCAAAATGATTCGGTTCCCTACAAATATTCAATTAGTCAATGAGTCAATACAAAAAAATTACACAGATTCTACATAGATATGCATAAAAGTGTTTATGCGAAATGGCATACCAATTTCAAAAATAATTGTTTTAAATGTTAGTTTATAAACATGAAAATATTAAAAAAAATTAAATCACAAACAAATAAATTTAAAAATGAAATCATAAATGAATTATTTTTTTAAAAAATGAAATCAGGAATGATTTTAAAAAGTGAAATAATAAATGAATTAATAAATGAAATCATAAATTAATTAATTTAAAAATGAAATCATTTTAAAAAATCATTTAAATGAAATAAAAAATTATTAATTAATTAAAAATCATAAATAAATAAAAATACCTACATAATTGGAACCAACCCATAATGCTTTGAAAAAGTATTGTAGCAGGTGAGGGAAATGTGTAAGCAGACCTGATCTGAGAACAGTGGGTTCTGTTACTCTCTTTCCATTGACATAAGTTTCTGCTCCCTCACACGGCTCAAGAATGACAGCTGTAAAAAAAAACAGGAAGAACAGCCATGAGGACTGTGGGATATATGTGTATGAGTATGTGGGATTGCAAAGTGCATCATTAAAAAACCTTCTCCCGTAGGTCCAGTGGTGCTGGTGAAAGTGCAATGTTCCTCTTTGATGAAGTGACCACTCAAAACAATGTCCTGTCTTCTGCTGGCATCCTCTCTCCCCACCCTGAGCACAGTAACATATCAGATACCCGAGTACTAATTCTACTGAACAGAAGAATGTGTGATTTATATGCACAACGGAGAAAAAGAGAAGCTTGGATTGGCACTAACCTGGTAATTCCATCTTTGATGTAATACAGGAGACATTCAGACATCAAAGGATCTTCATTCAGATTCACCAGGTGGGGTGTCTATAATCAGGGCCCAAATTAATTCAAAATCAACATTATAGGTTTTGCATTTACTGAATGGAATGAAATACCAATGCTTTCAAGGCAGCAACTGAATAGTCCTAAAGTTTCAGGTAAGTTTAGGTTTTTATGCTTTGGTTTTGTGTTTAATGCTAAATACCACAGTAATGATGGACTGCTGTTGTCATTACAATGAAAAGGCATCTTGTTTTCTGTCAGTTTTGTACTAGAATCAATACCTTCATTGCAAAGATCTGTCGAAAATCTGACTATAAATGGATATAGTCGGCATAAAATGGTAACTCCATTTGTCTTTTCTCCCTATTGTGATGTATATCTGTGTAAATGGCTTCTTGAATGAGAAATAATGTATGGCAAGAATTTTTGCTTTAGTCCATTGGGAATTGATTGGATCTTTGGATTATACGTTAATTGCTGAGACAATCTTTATGCAAACAGATGTAAGAAAGAAGACCAATCGCTATAATATATCTACATCTACTGTATATGCTGAAGTAAGTGGGAGTTTTTTAAAACTTTTTTTAAACTTCCTAAAGTATGAATCATAGGGGCAGAAAAGAGGCTGAAATTATCTAAAAATAAAAAAATCTGAATGATGTCTATGATTAAATGGTTCACACTCAATTATTTGCAGATGTTTAATACTTAGAATCAATGGTTTAAAACAAACTCTAGCCAAAATGTTTGCAAAACGTCAGAGTAGCGCTGCCTTGCGAGCACTTTCAAAATGTATGTAGACAATCTTTGAAAAGAGGAAAATAAGATAAAATCAAACAATTTTACTGAGACAGCTGTCTTTACATCAAGTTTCAATATCGAAATCCATAAAAATGCATGCGATTAGATTTAGATATCACCAAATTGCGTAAGATTCCAGACAGCAAAGCCTTTAAAAGCATCATGTGGCCATGATGCTTGAGATCTGAAGTCTTCAAAGTGCTTTAAAGTTTACTATAAAGGCTAGAAGGAATTGCAACACATCAACATTCATATCAGAGAGTAATGAGCAACAGATCCCTAAATAAAGATCACAGGTGCATTTAAAAGAGCTCAGATGGGGAAAACACACAGAGGTAGGTTAGAACAGTCTGAGAGGAGTGATCAGAATGTAACCACACAGTATCCATGGCAACCAACCTCATTGGGAGAGAATAGCCCAACAGTGTCTATAAAAACGGGCTGAGGTTTTCTCTGCGAGGGCTTCCAGAAGAAGAACGTAAAGACATTTACAGGCTTATTTGGTTATTTGAGCAAACATATTAACCTTAATTTATGGTTCACCTGCACACAGTTTCTCCATACAGCCTTTATAACATCTTTACCTTCTTTGGTGAAAAGACTCCAACAGTTCCTCCATCCTCACGCATGGCCACACCCATCTCGGCCAGCAGTGCTTCTCTGTGAAGACCAATTTATTGATGCTTTTAATACGTTGACTTAAAACTGCTAAACAATCACATAAGGCTTCATACAACACACCTGTCCATTCTGATGGCCTCTGTACGGCGAAGCTTCTCTTCCCAGGTTTCATTGAGCTCGGCAATAATTTTCTCTGTTTCCTAAATTGGCATTACAAACAATATCAAGTTAAAATATGACACCAAGTCTATGGTAGTTTTTGTGAGACTTATATCTTTAGACAGCAAAAGTCAATTTAGTTTTTGGGGTAAGGTAATATGGTAAAATATTTTTGAATTAAAGAGTTAATACACTGTAACTTTCAGACCTTGAAACTCTCTGCTGCAAAAACACTTTCTTAGTTTTATTCATTGAAACAAAAACCTCATGAATGCATCATTCTGGAACCAATTTGTATGACAACTTAAACACATGACCGCATTCTTACTCATTTCAAGGGTAGGTGTTTGGTTGGTTCATGGTTAAAATCCACCATCTTTACTAACAGATGCTCATTTCTGAAACCAATCACCAGAGCCATTTATGGCATGTGATCAACAGATTCCATTTACATAAAAGTTTTAAGGCTGATTCTCACTGCACCATCAGAGTCTGACCAACAGCAACAGATACGTTTGTCGGATTTTGTAGAATCCACTGTTGCTGTGTGTTACCACTATCAGCATCTGTTGCTGTTGGTCGGCACTTGTTTTCGCGAACTGAACATGTTCAATCGGGGTTTGTTGGGTCATGGAATGTCTGAGAAGTGACTGTATTCTGCTGGTATTACTAGGTGTTGGTCTGCATCTGTTGGTGCGAACTGGTAAACTGTTACAATTATATAGCCAATGTTATTTTAGTATTATTTACAGTACAGTATGCAGTGGTGGCTAAAATTATTAGAAAACCTGACAGATCGGAAAATATTGACTTTTTTTGCCTCCAAAACATGATTTCATTTCATAATGTTAATGAAAAATGCAGATGGTTGCTCTGAGCACAACAAATATCAGATGAAGTAAGTCGTACTGTTTTTATCCACATTTAACTTTAATATTTGGTATGTCCACCTTTTGCAGGAACTACAGCAGTTCATCTCTCTGGCATAGTGTCAATATATTTCCTGAGAACTTCAATACTAATGTTATCTTTCTGCCTTCTGCAACTCAAGCCAAAGGCTTTCCATTGAATGTACCATTGATCTGTCCAGTTTATTTTCTAACTCTTCCCAAATTTACTCAAAGGGGTTGAGGTCTGGACTTTGTGGGGGCCAGTCCATCATTTTCAATGTTCCTGCAGATTCCTTCCATCGCAGGTCCGGCAATAGTTTGTTTTATGGGTACTGTAATGGCCAATTCAACAAAAACAACTGAAACCTCTTAAATATGCCAAGTGTTCTAATAATATTGGCCAGCACTGTATATGATTGTAGTATTTATTAATATTTTTAATTAGCTTTTATTTTTATATTTTCATTTTAATTGTAATTTTTGTAATGGTGTTATGTGATTTTGTTATTTTTATCAGTTTTTTATATTTCAATTTAGATTTGATTTATTTCAGTTTTAGTCTTAGTCATTAGTACTTCAACTTCAACTTATTTTATTTCAGTTAGCTGTTAAACCAACATTTCTCACTTTTTCTATTTCTATTCTATTTTATTCCAGCTTTATTTCAATTAGTGAAAACTATTTTAATAGATTTAGTTAATAACAACAATACTGCATGTAAGTACAGTCACACTAAGGGGGAAATTATTTTTAAATATTTTATATGATATGAGCCCTTTAATCGGAAGTTGTAAGGCAAATGTTTGTCAGATTTATATTTGAAGGATTTCAGTCAGTGCTGTCAGGGTTTCATGCTTTATGCCAGTCACCTTGAGTCTCTCAATGGCTTCCTCGCTCCCTGGGCTGAACATGATGCGATCATGGAGGTTACTGATGGAACCAGCCCGGCTGGACAGGGCGGAGAGAGATGGAGAGGGGCTCATCCCCGTCATAGCATTGGTCACTGTGGAGAGATCACCTCTTTGATTGACAGCTTGGCCACTATTGTTATTGTTCTTGTGATCGGATATGTCTGTCGGGGAAGGGGGAGAGAGGTGCGGGGGGTGGGAAGAAGGGCAGGGGGTGACAGACACAGAGTTCAGAGAGAAGCAGACAGAATAGGACGAGCAGAAGGAAGGAAAGGTAGAGAAAAGAAGACAGAGAAAGACAAGTAGCTTGAAATGAATTTGAATTCAGAGACCCAGAAATTTCACACGTGAGGAGAAACGCCCAAGATACAAAGAAAGAACAGACAGTCACAGCCCAGTAAAGGGAACAAGCAGAAATAAAATAAGAGCTCTAGCATAGGCACCCGGCAGCACAGAGACACGCCAGCCATCAGCTACAGCGTTACACACCAGCCATCCAATGACAGCAACCTGAGAGCCACGTCTGAAAAATTTAACAGGCATGCATGCATCGATCTGGGCTGTTATTTGACACCAGTGTCTTATATTTGTTAGTGTACATTGAGCAAAATGCTGTTAGTCCATTCAAGCAACTAATGGCAATCGTTTCTTGGTCTTAAAGGAATAGTTCAGCGAAAAATTTTAAATTCTGTCATAACTTACTCTCACTCATTAAAGGGGTCATGACTTGAGAAATCAAATTTGCCTTGATCTTTTCGCATATAAGAGGTCTTTGTACCGTTAATACATCCTGCAAGTTTCATAGCTTAAAAAGTCCTCCTCGTTATAAACAAAGCATTTATTTAATCCAGCTCTAAAAATGGATCCTTTTGGATCTGAGGTGCAAGATGACGTCACCCGGGCACAAACATTTGCATAAACCCTGCCTCCAGAGCAAGGCATCGATGAATATTCATCTTCTCACCACAGGCCCCGCCCACTGGCATTCAGTCGCTTGATGGCTGACACTTGATTACGCTGAATGCGAGTGTCGCGTCAAAAGTAAATAGAAATTACAATCACTGCCACTATCTTGTCTACACTGGATACAGTATACAGATGCGCGTTCGCTTTCTGACACAGTCCACACACTTGTGTCTGTCATCAATAGGACAAATTGAGTGAAAAAACGTTCACTTTGACGCGTTTGGTTTAATTAGCTCGTTCGTGTCTTTGTACAGATATCAGAAGGATCCCAGCGTAAGGAACAAGTGGATAGTTTATTTTTAATGGCACCCCGGATTGTGTCAGAGGATTGATTGGAGTATTTTGTTTTGTAAATGAGGCACAGTGTCATGGAGAGTTCACAAAGAAACATTTGTTGAAAGATGAAGCGGTACTAGATCTGACTGCAGCTGCATCACAAACCGTAAGTAAGTGATTTCATAATGCTTTGGAAATTACAGTTTTTTTTATTATGTTTTCAAAACACTCACATGCAATAGCGAGGGGGCCCTGATACTGTTTCCTATGCAGTGACGTTAGCCAATCATAACAGTGGGCAATTACTGAAAAGCCTTAAAGGACACGCCCCCTAAAACAGGTTGTTGTTTTTTTATTATTAGGTTTACTTATTATTGCCATTATAAGCAAACCTCATTAAAATAATTTTAAAAATCCATGTCATGACCCTTTTAAACTATAACTTTCTTCCCTTAGTCAGCATCTTACTTCATTTTTGTCAGGAGTGAAAACGAGGCTGTGAGGGACAGAAGTACAGTGTGTTTACTTTATGGATTACATTGTTTTTAACAACAGGTTGTTCACAAAAACGCCTTTCCAAAAACCTTCCAGTTGATAAAAACTCCTTCTGCATAACGTAGGACCTTTAAACAGTGCATGTCATTGTAAAAAGTCAATCTCTCACAGCCTCATTTTCAACTGTATTAAATTCAGTATGGCATCTAACCTGACTAAGATGTATACAAGATATTTAGAAAAATGTTTCAGCTGTTCATATTATGGAGTCCAAAATGTTCATGCGCCAAAAATTACATACACAGAAATGAAATCCACAGAAATCCAGTATATGAGTATACATGCAATAGTATATCTTTAGTTGGATTTCAGCACAACTACTGCACAATTAAAGTGCATTAAGTACAAAATAAGTTGTTCAAATTTAGCAGACTTTAAGTATACCAGTGTAGTATACCAAAAGTAAAATTTAAGGGTATTTTTATTAAGTACATAAATATGTAAATGTATTTGTAGTATATTTAGCATTAAATAAACGTATTTCAAATACATTTTAGTATATTTATCTTATTCATCTTTATCTTCACTAGGGGAAGCTAACCTTAAAACCCAAATGACTTTCATTATTTGGACAAAAAAACTAAAACATTCTTCAGAATATCTTCTTTTGTGTTGCACATAAGAAAGAAAGCAAAAATGAGTCTGAATGACATGAAGATGACTAAATGATGACAGAATTTTTATTTTTAGGCTAAACTATCCCTTTAAATATGCATGATATCACCAATGGAGCATTGGGGCGTGATGTTATACTAAAATTATGTCTAAAATACACCTACAATATTGGTAAAACATACCTAAGAAAATGTCTTAATGAAAATATGCACTAAACAGACTTTTGTCTAAATAAATGCTGTCTAAGGAGAATGCTATTGCCATGCTATTTTAGCCTATATGCCGTTTTATATCCTTAACACTATCTAGCATTGGCCCATTTCTCATATTTATTAACATACACTTTATATAAGCAAATGTTGACTGTAGTACATTAGCAATGAGCTCATATTTCTGCTAAAAACAAGTGACTCTCATTCCCGTCATCTCTAACTAGAGCGATCGTCATCGCTGACCACAGTATAAACTCCATTACCAGCTCCATTATGCTCTCGTGAAATCCATTTACAATGAAATAACTTACAGCCTACATCTGAGTTACAAAACAACATTCACGACTCTCACACAGGAAATATCCTCCCACGTTTCTCACTGCCAGCATTTCATATAATATCCACCTATCCAACCACTAAATATCACATATCTTTAGCTGAAGAGTTATGCTAATACCATATGAAATGTAATACGGGATATATTAGCTAAATAAACGTATATTCTACAGAGAGTTTGGCTTTGCAATTTCTCTATAACCTTCGCACAATAACATCTCTCAGCTCTGACAGTGCTGCTATGGCAACAGAGCGCTTACTCGGTGCTACTACACTCCTAAGAGAGCTACAAGGCAAGTATCTTGGGTAAAACGTGAGAAGACGTGGCCCCTGGTGATGGATGACTAAACACAAAAGATGGAGACTAAGGATTCTATGCATATAGCAGCTGATATGAGAGGATTACATAATGTACACTGAAGAAAGGCACTTCTGCTAATATTTTCTGCTTAAGGCAGTGCTCTGTGCCTAAGCTTTTTTCGCCTCTCTACATCTTCAATCTGTTTTTGAATAATGGCTGCATCACGCACACAGCAAATGTGATCAAAGATGAACTAAAAATGTTTTTCACCACTGGCCAGTGAGATATCTTACAGTGCAAATAACCAATCTTGTTTTAGCAAAGGCTATTTACACTAACTTTACACAATATTACCCAGACAATTTATTGATAGTACAAATAGAATATAATTTCTGTTCATTCTTTGTTTGAATAGAATCTATATCACAATTTGTACTCAGTGTTGTCATTGTTAACTAAGACTAAAAAGAAATAACTAAATATTAAAATAACTAATGAAATAAACTAACTAAAATATTAAAAATAATATTTGGTAATATTTTGGCAATTACTATAAAATACGGCTGAAGTAAAATAAAATGTTAGATGCAAAACTTAAATTTAAATGAAAATTAGAAATGTTGTTTAAGTATTGAGTACTAAGTACTAGAATTACTAAGACTGAATAACTGGTTCAGAAAACTAAAAATAAAATAAAAATGTGAAAATCGCAACAAAAATCACTGAAACTTCAACTAAAATTAAAATTGACAATATACCAATAACTAATTTAAATATGAATAAATAATATAATAGTATATAAATAACACTAAAATAACATTGGTGCAAACAAAATTGTATTTTTTTCAGTATTTTATTTATTTATTTATTTTTATTTGCTTTAAATAGCATCTACCTTCTCTTACACATGTAAACAGTTGCTGCCAATCTGAAAATAATTATCTCGGTTTGGAAAAACTGGGCATGATTGTATTTTATTATCACCTACTACCAAAACCCTGAGGAAAGAAATGTTATATCAAGTCCATTTCACAAAGTTTAATTTTTATCAAGTAACCGTAAAAAGCACTTAATGTGTTAACATATAAATTAACTGTAAATTGAAATTATTTAACCTGACTAAATCAAGTTATGACAAATTACTTACTCCAACAGAAGTCATTTTTATGGATTAGATTAGGCAGAAATGGTTCCTTGTAACAATTGTAAGTTTTTCACTGACATGTTTAGTGGAATTGAAGCTTTAAATATGAGTTGTGTTACATTACATAGGATATTAAGAAGCATTAGTTTTGATGTTTAGCTGTTAATAAAGCTGCAGCTAGCAACAGGCAGCCACTGAATAAAGCTTCAGAGAACACGAGCTGTCACTCAAACACACATCTGTTATAAGCCCCTCCCACTGCAAGTTTTTCTCCCATGTCTTGAACAGCTGTAGTGCATATTAATCTGAACAGGGTGATTTTTGCATACTGTGTCCCAGAAGTATTCAGACAAAAGTCAAACCTATAAAGAATTAATTTTCTTGCATTATATTACAATATTTAGCACTATGTATTGTAAAGAAAAGTAGCACATTGCACATGCAGATGCCACTTTGTTTGATACTTAGTTATCTAATTAATAATAATGAATAATTAATAATAACTAATATGACAGATAAGTGGATGAGTGAAATCAATTAATTCACACAGTAAGTGTGACATAACATTTATCCTGCTCTGCATTGCAAGCCAAAAGAGAAACATAACAAAAAGAGAGGGTGAAAAGAGAGAGGAAACAAACAGCCCTGCAGCACCAGACTAGATAAAGCAGCTTTCAGCTCAGAAACCACACTAGCAACCAGGGTTAGAAAAGCAACAACCAAATTAACCACAATATGTCACCAAAATACCACTTCCAAAAATGGCATTTTGGTAATAATCATTTAGATTATTAGAAGACTGAATTATGTTTGTCCATTGCAAATGTAACTTTCCTAATATCTACATTATTTATAATAATACAAATATAAGATACTAAATAAATACCAAATATAGTAATGTTGTTATATAATTTAGTATATTATTTCTATAATAGTGAATATATAGTGATATAATTGTAAATAAAGTGACAATTATAAAAGCTGGTTAATATATTTAACAGACAAACTCTGATATGAAACAGGCTCTGATATGATTTTTGTATGATTGAGAGAGTATGAATTTTCTCTCAAACCCTTGAATGGACCCTGAGGCTGCAGAGATCTGCTTTATCCATAAAAACAGCAAAAGCATAGAAGAGAGAGTGAGATATAGCCCAAGAAACACACATTTCAAACCAGCAAAATCTTCAACTGGCCCCTGAAACGCTGAGAGAGAATGACAAAGAAGAAACAAGAGTAAGAGCAATAAAAAAAAAGCTATAAAATTGAACAGAAAACAAGAGAAAGACAGAGAGGAAAGTGAGACGAACTGTTTGACACAAAAAGACTGAGAGCTAAGAAGAAATTCTGAGTCTAATTTAGACTTTTGAAAGTCACTTGACACTGAATTGTACCAAACCCAGAGGGCTGGACTCCAGATCGTCTGTTCTAAGGCATTTCCCCGCTGGGATCACCATCGAGAGACGATAGGATGAGAAAAGAAACGAGTGATTAGAAGAAATAGAGTTAGGAGTGCACAGGGAAGAGTTGAGGACCCAGTGAATCAATGTGAGTTGTTTAAAGAGCGTACATTTTAATGTGCATGTGTGTGTGGTAATTAACAATTTATACTTAATTTTAACCATCAATGATTATATATGCAACTCTCTTCCATCTCTAATAGAGACATAAGAGCTCTGTTCCAAAACCTTGCAAGCTGTTTGCTGCCTACTACCAACTGTACATAGGCAGCTGCCTAATAAGGCAGCATTGACTGTCATGGAATATCAAAAGTGACCAATTTTGAATACTTTATGTTGAGAGCAAGTTCATGCGGTGCACAAACTGACTCAAACTGATGTTAGAGTTTGATGTTAGCATGTTGCTAAGCTAACAGTTTGATAAACATAATACATAATATCCACAAATATTAGGTAAAATAAACAATTGTAACACTGAATTCCTTCCATTGATACTTTTAGTACTGAATTAACTATAACTAACATATATTTAATCAACATTTCTATTTTTCATTCACCATTTTGGATTAATTTTTTTCACAGTGTTTCACCTCTATAGGCATACCTACATGTTTCCTTTAAATATGGCCAAAATGAGCTTAGAAGGCAGCCTAGTTTAGCTGCCTACTTTTCTCTAGGCAGCTTACTAGGATTTGGAACGGAACAATAAAACATGCACTAATGCATGTCTCAGTACCATAAAACAAAAGTGGTCACAAACTGTCTGATGAAATACTTATGATGAAATAAAGGCAGAACAGATAAAAAGCAAAGACTCTTACTCTCGATGATGTCACCCAGGCCCTGGGCATAGAGGAGGTCCTTCAGACGGGACACCTCTTCTTTCAGCTCACGCACCAGACGGTTATTAGGATCTTCATTGATCACAGCATTACAACGGATCTGCTTAGCCCTGTCTGCATACCTGAATCACACACAAAGTAGACTTAAGATGGTAAAGAAAAATAAACAAATGGTAATATATGTAAAAAATATGCTTTTATAATGCTGCTTTCTTATGGCTGTTGCAGTAGATATATACACATAGTATAATGAAAAAAGAAGATTTTAGACACACACACACACACACACACACAGATAGGTGCCCAATTACTCTGCTCAGCAGTATTACTGCACACCAGCATCTTTGAAGGGCATTTCAAGTGGGAGGCAGGTGTGTGGAGAGGGAACAGGAATATTCTCATTATGTAATATACTGTTGTCCCCGTCAGCTCATTAACTAGCTCATTACCAACCTCAGACAGAGAGAAATATACGATAGAACTGGTGTTTTACTGAGGCAGAATACCTGAGAGTGCTGAGGGTTTCATCATAGTTGATGTCAGCAGGACTGAGAGCCGCCACCATTGCGGTGCGAGAGTTGCCACCTGCAAAGGTCAAAGGTCAAGTGCTTCAAGAGTGAGAATACATTAAAATTCTGTTTCATGTGACAGAACACCGTGATACATACCAAGGTTCTCTCTCAGTAGCCAGGTCAGTACAGAATCCCTGTAAGGAATAAAATTCTCTACTTTCTTCTTCTTTTTGTTCTGTGTTAAAAAAAAAAAATAATAATAATAAAAAATGTTACTATATTATATTATATTATATTATATTATATTATATTATATTATATTATTGTTCAAACATTTGGGGTCAGTAAGCTTTTTTTCTTTAAATAACTCGCTTATGCTCAACAAGGCTACATTTATTTTATTTAAAATACAGTAAAAACAGTAAAATATTATTATTACAATTGTAAATACTAGAATTCTGTATTTACTTATTTTTGTGAAAAAAGTGATAATTTTTTTCTTGGATTCTTTGATAACTAGAGATTAATATCAAAATTAATAATCAAAATTAATCAATTAAAAATTAAATAAGTTGAAAACAAAGAGCAGATAGATAGATAGATAGATAGATAGATAGATAGATAGATAGATAGATAGATAAGATAGATAGATAGATAGATATGTTGTTTCATGTTGTTATACCTTGTTTGAGCCAGAATCCTGCAAAAATAAGTGATTGCAGATCATTAAACTGACACACATTGAACTTTTTATGCAGAAAACAATAAATCATCAAACATCCTCAAGGCTCAGAGCAAAACAAAACACTTACCACCTCAGCCAGAGCTGAAATGACTTTTCCCAGGGTAGTAAGTGATTTATTGATGTTTGCCCCTTCCTGGGATAGAAAGAGTAAGTAGGAAATTGAATTACAATTCCAAACTCAAAAAATTATTGATGATAGAATGAAGTGGGGTACTGTCAAAATGCCAATATGCACTCTAAACAGAGGGGATACAATGATGTGGAAGACCACAGAGATTCTAAAGGAGTTAAATAGAGGGCATGAAAGGACTATAGACAATTGGGGATAGGAAGTGAATATATATATACTGTATATATATATTAGTCACCTTGAGCCGTGTGCCTTTGGCTCCAGTGGAATCTGCTCTTTCACTGCCGGCTAAATCCACCAGACTGATTTTGCTGACCTGTCAGAGAAGTTCAGGATAGATCAATAATGAACACGCTGAGAAATGGACAGGCCCTTATCACCTTTCACATTACCCATAAAGAGAGGGAAAAAAAAAAAAAAAAACTCTCAATGTCAAAAGTCATCCAATACAGCCCTGTGTAAGGGTGAGAGACAAGTGGCCTAACCTTACGCTCTAAACGGAGCTGTTTTTTGTGACTGACAGGGTCTGTAATATGCAACAGCAGCACATACCTTTTCTGAAGTGTTGTCTGTTTCCGAGTCATGACGCTTCTGGGTGAAGATGATGTTGAAGACAGCGTGTGAACGGCTGCTGGTCTCATTCATGTTAGTGGCCGCTACTGTCCTGGATAACAGAATTTCACCATTCAGAAACTTCATTCATTTTGACTGCTTAGACTCTATAACATGTGAGGAAATGCTGTGTTTTTAGATTTTTCTCTCAAGTCTCTTTAAATCATAATATGCGCTATGAGCATTTGCACTAACTTCTGCCTCTGTGATTCATCAATCTTGAACTTAAATTTAATGACCAACAAAATGTTTCCCTGATGTATTTAGATCCAATCTTTAATGTACAGTACTGTTCAAACATTTGAAGGCAGTATGTTTTTTTTCTTAGGAAATTAATAACCTACTTTCAGTAAAAATCTATCAAATTGATCAAAAGTGATAGTAAAGACTTTTACATTGTTACATTATTTTAAATAAATTTAATAAATTCTATATTCTTCGAATGATCCTGAAAAAAATCACAACTCCACAAAAATATTAAGCAGAAACCATTGATAATAAGAAATGTTACTTTGTTACTTGATGTTCAGAAATGTGCAGCAAATCAGCATATTAGAATGATTTCTGAAGAATCATGTGACACTGGCAGCTATTGAAAATTAAATTTTGTCATTACAGGAATAAATTACTTTTTAAAATATATTACAATTGAAAAGGTTTATTTTAAATGCAATAATTTTTTTTTCTTTTTTTTTTTTTGATCTTGGTGTCTTCATATTCATCAAATGCAGCTAAAAAAAAAAAAAAAAAAAAAACTCCTAATTATTTATTCCATTAATGAGCTCCTGTATGTTTTGCCAAACATGAACTTACATAACAGGCTAAATGTATAGCGTAGGAGGAAAGTATAGTGTATTGGCAGTGGTGCATCTCAACACCTTTAGATTAGAGAACTGTTGACTGATGCTAAGCTGAGGAAACAGGAATGAGGAATGCACTAACATAATGCCTTGTGGAATTAAATGGTCCATTTGTTTCCATGATGATAATTCTGAACAATAAGTAAATATTTGTTTTCCTCTCAGTGTGGCCATGAAGACCTTGAAAATACAAATGTGACCAGGACCACTGGTATGTGCAGCAAAAGGCTATTATTGGTTATTTCTAGAAGCCAGGATAGAATAGAATAGAATAGAATAGAATTTCTGTAATTACAAAATAGCAGCTTTGAGATTCTAGTTTGTGCTGATCATGTCCTCAGACTCAGAAATGATTTGTTTCTATGACAACGCTCAAAATCCCCAAAACTCCATGTATGGCTTTGTTTTAGAAGACAGGAAATAATTTAATGACTACATTAATTCAACTCTATATGTTCTCTCTAAATGTTTAAGAACAAACATAATGAACTTGGGCCATAATAAAATGGCTTCTCAAACATAACTCAAATATGAGTTCAGGTTCCTGCCTATCTTAAGTTTTTTTTGTTGCAGAATCCATTTTGGATTCATTGCATCATGACAGTCAAATCAGAAAATTTGGAACATTCATAAAATTACAAAAAAAATTCCCAATTTATAATTATGTGTTTAATATACAATACCATTAAATACACTACCATTCCAAAATTTTAAAGGCTGTTTTTTTTTTAAGTCTTCATATTTTATGTGGAAATTGTGATACATTTTTTACAGGATTCTTTGATGAATAGAAAGTTCAAAAGAACTGTGCTATTTAAAAACAATCTTAAATTTTAAATGTCTATACTGTCACTTTTAATTACACTAATGTGTCTTGGATTAATAAAATACTAATGTAAAATACTAACCCAAATTTTTGAACTGTAATGTACATGAATAGTTTTTACTTGTAGAAAAATCATAATTACAGCAATACAGACATGGCATGAACACTCCATTACAATAGAATAGAATAGAATAGAATACCTAGCCTTATTCCCTGAGTCCATCAGGTCTTGAATGTCATTATATGATGTGACGGCGAGTTTGGACAGATCCTCTACATACGGGCCCAGTAATGGGTGCTCCCGCACACGCAGATTTCCTTTGTTTTTTGGGTTCAGAAGATCTCGTACCCTTTCACAGTAAATCTCCATATAACTAACCTGAAAGAGTGAAAATAATAGACTGTTAAAAGCAAAAAAAAACGATCTATCCGAGAATTAAAACTAAAAATAACAAAATTTACAGTAAAAAAAATAACAATATTGCTAAAGTGTTAATGACATGATAACTTTTAATTTATTTATTTTTTACTATAGGTATTTTATCATTAGCTGTGATAACAGGGCGAATCAAACACACCCTATATATAAAAGCAGCTGCTTTGGAACTAAGCTACACTCAAATTTACAACAACAACAACAAAACTTACCTCCACAGAAAAGGACATGTTGTTATCAGTATGGTTGACATTAATCTTGGTAAAAAGGTCTTCACACAGCTGATGTTTCAGATTGAAGGGAGAAGAGGAAATAGAGAGACACAATAAAGAGAGATTAGTAAGTGAATAATCATTTTCTTACTGTGTGTACTAGTCATCTTGGTGTTTGACTTGTCATTTAATTTTGTTTGAATCGATCTTGTTCACACTGCCTCTGAATACATTATCATTTTCCTGTTTATACAGCAATGCCAATATGACAGGAGAGGCAATATGTGCTTTAGATACACAAAAAGGGCAATTTAGCAGCTGAAAATTGGGATATAAGTACTTAAATTGATATTTTTAAATGCTTATTCTTCATATTTGCTTATTTATGCTTCTGTTTTACCAGTGGAATGATCCCCTGCTGGTCCTTTTCCTGTCTGCCCATCATGGTATAAGATTTACCGGCCCCAGTCTGGCCGTATGCAAAAATACAGACGTTGTAGCCCTCGAAGGCATGAAGTAACATTTCCTCTCCAATGTCTCTGAACACCTGCTGCTGGGAGGCATAGTTGATATCTTCTGGCTGTGTATAGACATAGACAAATATATACTGTATGATCTTTGACCATTTAAGAGTATTACTTCTATCATGTTTTGTGTATTTCACTGTAATTTCACTGTGTATTTCAAAGTAATGCTGATTTTTGTTTCATTTCATTGAACTACTTCTGACTTACCGAGGTATGTGACCAGTAGGAGTAATCAAAATTGAAGCTTTTGGTTTCTTTGGGTGCTTTGGGGTTGATGATGGCTGAAAGACAAGGAAAAGAATGGCAGAGAATGAGTAAGGTTAATAAAACATGTTCGAGATCCTGAGTGGACATCTAATACTCTGTTGTCAGCCACTAAATGGCCGCCACACAGTCAATAAGTGCTGAGTCACTGTACTTTGTCTAAACAGGTCCATGCGGATGTGCTCTAAAACCCTGCTGCTCTCACCAGCCGTAAATGAAAGTCAACAGAGAGAGGCAGGAATCAAACCACACAGTAATGGATGTAAATGAAAATGAATGTCACAGGAAGATTTGAGTCATTTGAACTTACATAGTCAAAGTAAATGCTATTTAGGTGCATAAAATGAGCTAGTATAATAGTATGAAACAGAAATGTCAATTGACTGTCTTTACTTAATCCATACACAATACAGTTCAAAAGTTTGGGATCAGTTAGATATTTTATATGTTTTTCATTTAAGTTTTAATACATTCTTATGATGGCAAAGCTGAATTTTCAGCAGCAATTTCTGTAGTCTTTAGTGTCACATGATTCTTTAAAAATCATTCCAATATGCTGATTTGATGCTCAAGAAACAGTTCTTATTAATATTATTATCAATGTTGAAAATAGTTTATGCTGCTTAATATTTTTCTGGATTCTTTGATTAATAGAAAGTTCAAAAGAACACCATTTGTTTGAAATAGAAAATGTTTGTAACATTATAAATGCTTTTACTGTCACTTTTGAACAATGTAATGTGTCTTTGCATGATATATACAGTATAAGTGTAAACAAAAAAAAACAACAACAAAAAAAAACACTGACACCAATCTTGTGAATAGTCATGTATGCTGTATACAGTTATATGTAATTCAAATCTAAATTAAACCAGAACATTTTTGTTTTAAGATTAAACCAATTTAAAACATGCTAAAATGTTATGATGCAAAATTAATAGGATTTATTAAAGATTCTGAACTATTTCTTGCTCAATAAAATAAGCAAATGCATCACATTGATTATGTGAATTTAACACAAAAGGTCAGATGTTCTTGCTTCCACTGAAGCGCAAGATGCTCCGTGGAACATCTCAAATCACGCTGGAAAACATGATCATCAGGTCTTAAACAAACTTATGCAGCTCAAGTGCTGATGATATTAGGAAAAACAGGAATATAATACTAAGAAATTCTATAAAAAAAAAAAAAAAAAAATCAAAATTTTAGCAATTTGCTGCATATGGATTACCTGCAAAACGTTTTCTGCTCAAGAGAATGTGAGAGATCAAGAGGAAATGCAAAGAAGAGCTAGAAAGAATTACACCCAGTGTCAACAACCTGAGGTCAGTGTTCAGAGCCTACTGTGTTATCCAGTCATAAATGTCCTTCACGAGTTCATATTTCATACAATCCTTGAGGGAGATACAAGTAAACATGTTTAGTTTACTGTCCATCATGGAGGACTCAAGCATGAGACTCAAATCAGGCTCTAAATATCTCTCTGGACAATTAAATCAATAATTCATAATACAGTAGAAGTGAATAAAATAAAGGTGGAGATGGGGGTGGTGGATACATACAGGAAGTACTGTCACAGCAGCGAGGTGAGCAGCCCTTTAAATATTTAAATACTGTCTTGTGATTGACACAATTAAATGACTCGCTCCTCCTGAACTTTCCTTTAGAAGCCCATTTTACCAACAGAGAGGTTTCTTGGCACCATACTCCACAAAAAGTATAAGCAGCACACATTATGTAGTTAACACATAAACTAATACTCTGCACTTTATGAGATTTTTAGAACCATCCCACTAAAAATCTGTATAAAATGAATGCACAGCCATTATATAAGAGAAATGCATTGCCAAAAATGCCCTGCATCACAGAGGAAACCATTTAAATGGACTTGGATTGTGTGATAACATGAAAGATAATTGCACGATTTTCATCTACTTAGGCAGCAAAAAAACTGTCACTGAAATCATGTACCTGCATTTAAACTGTCTCACTTCCTGATGCTTATTAGTAGCTCAGAACATCATTATTCTGTCAGTCTTACTCACAGCAAGCCCACACGCCACCACAGACGCTACAGTCAGGAGTCTGACAGGCAGCATGAGCTCTGACAGAACATACTGTCTCTGCTCTGAAATACATCTCAGTTGCCATATGGTGGGATGTGCAAGACCAAAAGGCAAAACCACATAAAAATAGCCCTTCAAGTAAACTCTATTAAATATTCTTAATTAACCATGAAGCAAAAAGTCACAATAACCATGAAAAGGACATTTGAAGTACACATATTTTCAGTACATGCTTGGGCAACCATTACTGGACTGAAAAATTGAATTTAGTCAAGCGGTCATGAGGAAAGCTTTTCTGAACACACACACACACAGTGGTATTTTCACATGTATACATAACTAACACAAACAGACAACAAACAAGCAATAAGATAAATGTGATGAATTAAGTTTCCTTCAACAAACACAATACGTTCTGACCTCTAAAAAGGGCGATTCAAGAATGACCTTCAGAGAGTCAATAGCCTGAAAAGGATTTTCTGCACTAAGCAAACACTTATCTTGGTTCTCCAGGGACAGTTGGTCAATGAACAGAATGCATTTGATTACACGCTGTAGTTCAATGATCTATGCGTTTCATTTTATACACGATGCAATATGATCTAAATACGGACACTGTCTAAAGTGATCATAAGCTCAAAATCCTACACTAGTGAAAAATACTGTAATATGTATATACATATTTGTGTGTGTGTGTGTGTGTGTGTGTGGCATTGCTGCATCGACTACTAATTTGGCTTTATTAATGATCCCATAAATGACCTCTTAGGCTGTTAAATGATTGGTTCACCCAAAAAATGACAATTTTCATTTACTCACCCTCATGTTGTTACATATTAAAACACATACTCAGGCAAAACACTGCAACTCACTGACTTAATGATCCATTCTCAGCAGCTAACAGCTAAATGAAGAGGAAGATTATCTGTGAATGACTTGATTTTGAAACCAATTTCATTAAAACAAATGGATTTATTGTCTCAAAAAGCCAAGGTTGCAGAATGCTAAACGATTAATCGCGTCCAAAATAAAAGTTTGTGCTTACATACAGTAATATATGTGTGTGCTGTATATATTTATTATGCATATATAAATATACACACATGCATGTATATATTACATGTATATATCTAAGAAAAATATATTTATATATAAAATATTTATATTTATATAATATAAATTATATATAAATATAAATACATACATATAAATATTTTTAAAATATATACACATGTATGTGTGTGTATTTATACATACATAATAAATATACACAATACACACAAATATATTATGTAAACACAAACTTTTATTTTGGATGCGATTAATTGCGATTGACAGCCCTACAGAATGCAATTTAGTTCTTTAATAATGCAGGACTATTTCAATTCTTTAAAAAAAATGTGAGCACTTTATAATTTTAATACTTTCTCTATAGTGCCAATAGCCCAATCTCACAAGAAATCACTTCTGAACTTCATAGATGCTTCACCACAGCCTCAGAGTTCAAATACAACATAAAACATATTTATGACTCTTTCTCTTTCTCCCTTTCACACACTCTCACTCACACACACAGAGCTGCCAAGTAACAGAAGGACATGTCATTGCATAATCCCTCCTGTAAATCCCTGTTCTACTTTTCATCTATATCATTTAAGCAAAGCTTGCAAAGGCCTGAATAAAATAAATTTTTCTGCTAACTAACGCACACATAGTACAACTGACCTCCAAAAAATATTAAATGCAATTAATCTACTAATAAAACAAATGTCCTCTAAAAACAGCCTAAAATATCCCAGTTATTTGGTTTTCCCATATATCTCTCATATAGCTCCAGTTTGAACCATCAAAACACATTTGAGCATGTGAATCTGAACATCACACATACATTAAGCAACATCCTGCGGCCATGTTATACAACACAGGAAGCCCAATTCTAAAATGGCCAACCACATTTAAAGAGTTGGAGTGAAATAATTAATTCACTTGTTGTGTCCCCAAAAGGGACAGACCCTTTTACCCAGTCTATACATCTGTGTTTAACTGTCTCTAGGGCAGGTCAGTACTGGCTGTACATCAGAGTATATGAGTTATAATAATAGCACTGCATAGCCCAGGGGACATCATGCGTCATCGGTATAGAAGCACTGCCATGTTACATCTACTCTTGTTGCAAATTGCAAAATTGTGTTTGTATGTGTATGTGTGCCAAATAGTCAGCCGTCTGAATAAGAAGGAATGCTTTAAGAGAATAAAATGTTTCTCTGCAGCTGTTACATTTTAAAAACAAATTAGTGTAATTAATAATTAAGCAATTTTACCTCAATAGATGTCAAATTAAAATAAGTTAAAATAAGTTGTTTTTATTTATTTTTTTCAATATCAGATGTGGACTATGAAATCAACCATGCACAACCATTTTTAATTTAATTTAATTTATTTTTTTTTATTTATTGAGTTGAAAGGAGTAGGCCTACATGCAGTTTTTAATCAAATATAAATGTAATCATATGTATGCGTGATTGTGCGTGTCTATGATACATACACACACACCAGTTCCTAATGCTTCAGTTTGTTTTCTTATTTTATTGTAGTGCAAAGTGTTCAACATTCGACATTAAGCTGAGTAAATGGCATTTATGTGACAGTAACTACGGTAGCGCTGATTGCAAGTGTTCTTTTGCTAGGAGCCAAGCAGGTCACATTCTGGAAACTGTGATGGGTTTGGAGTCCACTAACCAATCAAACCAATCAGTGCTAATGATGCTAACCTTGAGATGCCACTGCTTGAATTATTCATAGCAGTCAGGGTATCTGATTTCATGCTCCTGATCTGTTATATTCCAGCATGAAGTAGGTTGTTAAAACACTTTTAATATATGAAGAGGTCAGTCGTCAATAATGGGCTTGTGCTATGAATAGCAAAACTTCTTTCCTCTCCTCTCATCCTCTCTCCTTTCTTCTGCTCTCAATAATGACAATGATTCACATCCACCCTTCTCAGCAACAGTTACATCAGCGTCATGACTGAAGCGGTAAATGCACAAACCTAATAAGGAGGAGGATTTTTAATCACTTTTAATGCCCGGAGGAGGACGTGGCGACTGCTGACGTTTGTGTGAGTGCAGTGAGATGGAGATTTTGGGCTGCTGGGTTTTAAGTTTCATTGAGTATGAATATGCGTAACAGTATGTAACCAGTGTGTACATCTATTAAAGGTCAATCAAAAGGTCATGGTGAATGGTGACCTTATAATAAAAAACTTTTCCATTAAAGCGATCATTTTTTATTATAGGGAGTTGAATATATGTAATTTTCCATTATAGCCAGATGAATACTCTCAATTTTTCCATTACGGCCTGATGATCATGCATCAGACTTAAACCGATCAGACTAATCTTAATGAAAACTGCCAAGGAAGGTGAAGACTACTTCAACAAAGTGCATTAAAATACCTTCATGAGAGGTATGGTCTGGTATCTAACACACTGTTGTCTAAAACGGCTTCACACTCCATAGTTTTGTTATCTGAGACAAATTTCAGGCAAAATCATAAAATATTTATCTCTTTCTAGTGAAAATCAGTAGTCCTTGATCAATTAGAGTGGCATGCTTACTGACTGTGTTTGTGTTTGTTTTGTTGATCAGTTATGTCTCTTTGGCCACGTACACACTGTAAGTTTCAGGAGTGACACCCGCATTTAAATGCAGGATTGAGTCCCGTAAATTATCGTTCCATGTGTGTACGGAACAGCAGTCACTCCCGCATTTGTAACCAATTTTGTCATCTTGCGGGAGTGAATAAAAGTTTAGCCGTTTGTTATGTGCCATTTTTTGACTAAAGACTCTTTTTGTCCGTCGATTTTAACTAAACTACTGCTGATAGACCTGCAGCGTTGTGTTTATGCTCGGGAGGCTGCTTTAGAGAGTGCTGTCTTGAAGTGTTGCCATGTCCTCATATTTACAAGCGCTTTTAAGCATGTTATTTGGTCGTATCTCATAAAGATAGGCACTTTATGGAGTTAATAAAGTGGTATGTCGCGGATATGAGATATATGATTTTTTTTGTGTTATAGAACATAAAGCAGTTGGGTGTTTTAGAGTTTTTTGTGCTTGTCCTTGTTTGTTTGTTTTTTGATATGAAGATCTGGGAACACTGACACTTTACCGCAGGGCTCATGAGTGCAGCTAGCCCCGTGTCAAAATGTGCTAAGTTAAGACTTCTTTCACTGTTATTTTCTTGCATCTCACATACAGACGAAGACACATTTCTGATGCACGTTCAAATACATCAATTTCTGTAAATGCGGCTGTCACTACCTGTATTTTTCGGGAGTTAATGCAATTGTCACTCCCGTATTTTAGTGAATTATGTGTGTGTACAGAACGCAGTTAAAGAGTAAAAGGTGAACTGACAGCCGAATTTAACTGCAGTGTGTACGTGGCCTTTTTGTAAGGAAAAAAAAACTATAGTTTTTGATTAATTATTGTGACGTTCATGGTTGTTTTGCTTTGTTTTGTTTTTCTTTGTGTTTTGTTTTGCATTGTGTTTTGTTTAGCTTTTTGTTTTGCTGTGCTTTGCTTTGTTGATTGTGAAATAATTCTCTTGCTGTAAGAAAAAAAAAAATTAATTCCTTGACTGATTTGTGTGAAAAGCAATACATTTCTGCGATAAATCTTAGCCTCTGATGGAGATCTGGCAGTGTTGTAAATTTTGCATCACAGTCGTGCAATTCAGCTGCTTCTTTGTGCTGTCAACAGGACGATTGGGACCAATGTCTTGTCTGGAATGTGCATTGCACATTCTGAAATAAAAGATCACCGATGTTACACAGTGTACCATGCCTTTTACCCAAGATCTCACTGGGAAGAAATCACAAGTAACATCCATAAAGGACCATAAAATAGCACAGCTTCAGCTTAATCAAAGTTCTGGATTCTGTTAAAGACTGAAGACTCCCTTTCCATGCACACCAGTCTCAATCAATAAAGGGAAGGGAATTCTGGGAGTGATGTGATCAGGGGAGCATCATTTAGCGCTTTGATCAACATGGCAATCGTATTCTCTTAAACTCTTAGCTAAAGTCTCTCAATTTCCATAATCACACAGTTTCATCAAATGGATAATTTGGTATCTCTTCTAAATGGACATATACCACATGCATAATTACCACAGTATCACTGAGAACATCACACAGAATTTACAGCAGCACTGAAACAAATGAAATCCCCTGTCAGTGAATCCTTTTTGCTGTTAGAAACCATTAGACAGAATCTTACATTAGTTTTCTCGCAGGGACCAGAGCTAAAATCTTCTGTGGCATCGTAAATGAATCAATTTCCAACGAAAGTGAAACTCTTTTATAAGAACTTAAAGGCCTGTGTGAGTAGCCCAATGGTGCCTCGGTGATAGCAGGGTGGCTTAAACCAGTCAGAGCTGTCAATCACTCAGCTTTCCACCATTCTACGGCTTTGTGGGAACTCGGCTATTGACCCATCTCAAGCTGGCAGCGGTGACAAAGCAGCCAGCGTGGAGCACAATAGACACTCTCTAGGCTCAGACTCCCACTAACAACCAGTTATTTACACCCTCAGATTGAGACTGGGACTGGCCTCTTTCCAAATTACTGCTGACTAGAAAGGCTCTTTCATGACATCATCAACCCTCTTGCCATTCACCATGTCTACTTTTCAAAGGACAGCAATCTACAAAACAATTCAGAACGACGTGTTTGCATGTGTTTATGCATATTATCACATTTTTAGCATCTGCAAGTCTAGTAAAGTGCCCTACAGAATGCATTCACAAAGACATAATTCCACATAAACAACAAATGAAGGTCAACATGTTAAGTAATTGAATGTTTCTCACATTAGATTTTGAATAGATCTCTACCATTACGCCACTCCGCTGGGCCTTTATACGGACCGGCTTAAGCAGCTTGGCAATTGTGCTGAGGGCTTTGAAAGGATGTCTTTGAGTGGACTCTGAATAGACACAGGCAAACCACACAGGATGTCTATGCAGGTAATCTTGCATTTCAAATTAATTCTATGCTGTAGGATGGCTTACAGCATTGCTGTGCTGAGACAATATGTCACAAAGGTGGTCAGGTTAGAGGCTCAGATGATGAAAAAAAAATAACTTGAAGCAGATACTAAAGAATAACCCTCACTTATAAGAGAGTTAATGAATATAATATCATCTGGCAAACTGGAATGTACTCATTAAATATATAAAATTTTCAAGATCTTTTCTTATGCAATATTAATTAAAGTTGTTTTAATTAGGCACTGCCAGCTGTGCATTTGAATGTACCTCAAATGTTCAACTTTGCAATGTGTCAAGAAGATGTGTTAATGTCTGCAAGTACGCCAGAATTAATTTGTAAATGGTTAGAGTAATGTTGAATATTTTTATGACAGGGTGAGAAGTGAACTTAATGTCATATGCAAAAAATGTCAAATAGACCAGCCCGGACTCATTAGCATTCACAGATGTATGTTTGCGCACATATTTGTATGTTTGGATATATGCTGAACATATTATGATTGGCATGCTAACAATATGGAAAAAAGGTAACATGGAATTTTAGTGTCCTTTTTACACTTGTTACTTGTTACTTACTATAACAATAAATGTAGCATTATTACAAGAAACTCAACCCTAACCTAAGCATATAAATTAATATTGTTCAGTATTTAATTATATAATTACACTGTATCAAAGACATTCTCGCTCAGTCTAGAACAATGTCATATTTACAATATCCACCACTAGCTCGGCGCCCTTACAACAAAAATATCTTCTGCAACATAGCTTACAGATTCGCCAGTGCCTTTTGCATGTGCACTTTGTTTTTACAAATAGACAAAGGTATAAGAAATAGCACACTGCTTTTGCTGCATTCTGCACTGCATTCTAGTTTCTGACTCAATATTTGATGTAAATATTAACACTTCCTCAGGTACAAAGATGATGGTGGACACATTGTTTTTCTCAAGCAACACAAGGTGGAAGGGAGGAAGCTAAATTAGGCCAAACTCTAAATATTTCACAAGCTCTCATCCATTATTGACCAATGGCTTCGCCCAGCCAGGCAGATTAGAAATCAAATCTCTCTCCCTCCATTCTTCGAGCACATTCACATGCTTTGAACCAAGAAATGAAATGTCCTCATGATTGTGTCATTGAAAAAAGTACTGCAATATACTAATTCCAATTTAAAGTAATATTCATAATATGTTTAACCCATCTGTAACATTCTAGAGCACACTATAGGTGTCGACCAGGGCTAGTTTAATCACTTTTTTTCTTACAATTTTCTACACTTAATTTTTTCAAAGTCTTCACCTCAAAAAATATTACTGTCCAGGAAAAGGGAAGAGTTCATTAAACACTCACTGACCTTTTGGCGAAATCCAGTAGGAGATGATTTTCAAGCTATATAGGGTATATCAACCTTACACTATAATATATAAAAATCTAAAACAGTTCATTTAAATTGTAATACTCCTATATTTTTGATCAAATAATGCAGCATTGGTGAGCATAAGAGATTATTTTAGAGACCCAAACCTTTGAACAGTAATGTAAAAGTAACCTTACATTAAGAAAGCACACAATTTTCATCACATTTTTGAATATAGACATGAAAGTGCACTATCCAAACTATTTTTTCTCTGCTTTAATAACTCTCAGTTTCTGTAGCCACATTAGATTAATGACCGACTATGAAATTAATGTCGGATCAGATTTACCGGTGAGTTTATTCGCTCCCCAGTTCACTGATCAGTTGACTATTGTCCCACATCATTTCAAAAAGGCTGCCCTTATGAAATCCGTGCAGATGAGGTCAAACACTCAGATAGGGCCCATAAACACGCATACGAAAACAACATTAAGACACACAGTAAAAGTCATGCTCTATAAACCGGAGTGTTTTGAGTATTCTTAGTGATTTAACAGCTGGATGTTCCGGATGGAAGCATCGGGGCTCAGGTGCAGTTGGGTACTTACTGGTTGTGTTTCCTGACATCTGGATGATGCACTTGGACTCTTTACTCATCTCACGAGAGTTGAAGGGACGGACTCTCACCGCCACCTTCACCGAGGCCCCTGCCATGGTGCCTCTGTGTGTGTGCTGAAAGCTCTCCTTTAAAACTTCAAGTCACAGCTTACACCTGCAAAGAGAGAAATAAAACATTGTGATACCGATTTCAACAAACAGAAAACTGGAAGATCTATATCTTTATCTATTACATTATATTTAACTATAAGTTATACTGTACTCTTCAATTGCACGAACAAATACGGTGGCGCACGCTGTAGCCTGTATCATTTTATATTAAAGCGCAAATGAAACTAAAAAAATGCATGCCAGATGCATGTTACGTTCAGCAGCGGCAGCTCTTAAAGTAATAGCAGCCAAATAACCCAGCTGCTGGGATGCCTGTTAATCAAAGAACAAAAGAAAAAAAAAAAAAAAAAAGGAGGAAATCAATAACTTTTGTAGCTTTAAGAATTCATCTACAGTATATTTAATTTAAAATTTAGTGTTTGATAACATTATTAAATTTCTGTATATTTCCTACTAGCTGAAGGGCACAGGTATGACATTTATTATAATAGTTTTATGTGAAGATTGTTTTAAGTTCATCTAAATTAGAAGTTATTTTTTAAAGTCTAATAAATGTTAATATTGATAGCTCTCAATTATACTGTAATGCTGAATGGCTGTAGTCAATGGTTAAATATTAGGAAAAAAAAGAACAATTACCTAGAGACAGCAGTAGTATTGGTATCAGTGATACTCACCTTCAGTCATAAAAAAGAAAATATTAAAAATATACTTTCTTTATGTTGTTTCTACATTAATTTGAAGATTTAATGTGAAATTATTGCAATATAAAAGAATATTTAAAACTTTAATGTTAGGGGGGATTAATTGCGATAAATGTCAGAAAAAATGTGTGATTAGTTAATTTTTTTAATTGACTGACAGCACTAAATATAATATAAATTATCGGTTTATTATTGTTATTGTTACTATTATTATTATATTTATAATTTATTACAGTTATATTGTTATTAAATATATACATTATAATAATTACATATGAAAAGCTGCTTACTAATTGACATTTTGATCAAAAATATTAATGTACACTAAATTTACAGTAAAATCTATATTCCTTCATCTATGTGCAGATCTTCTGAAAAAAGAGAGGATATTACTCCTTTAGTAGCTCCATTACTATTTATGAGCAGAGAGATATTGATTTAGACGTTCTCGATTGGAAATTAAATTAGATTTACTTTCGGGAAGGCTGTAAATCTTAGCTGCATATTACCATAGCAACTATGAGTATATAATTTCTGTTGTATCTATAAAGAAATGGCAAGAAGGGATGACAGGCATGACAAGCAAAAACATGATTTCAGTGGTGACTTACGATGAGGTTAAATAATAAATCTAAAAATGTTCAATATTTCGATGTTCAGATCAAACAGGAAGACTGTGTTTATATGACCTCACTATAAAAGGATCATGCATGGTCAGCTACAGATCGAGAGAGATACTCAGCTCAGCAGCAACAAAAGAACTGCACGGCTGGCTAAATGTCAGTACGCTTCCTAGGATTACAATAACAGACAACAGAGCTGGCTGCCACAAACTCTTGAGTCCAGCTCAGCCTCCTAGTCGGACCAAAATGGAGGTACAATTAATGTGTCAGGGAAGATTTATGACCAATACGACTCAATCTTGTTTTCAACGAGTTCTGTTTCTGTTTATAAATGTGCTTGCTTCAGTAACTAAGAGGTTTATTTGAATAAACTTAAAAGAGCTCATATAGTGATCTCATGTGAGCTGCATTCTGCATTTTTCAATGAGACTAACATCATGCTGAGTCACATTCTGGTGTGACGGAGTGGGTTCAGTCTCTCTCATTACTCTCGTCTACTTAGACTACTTGACATGAACCTCAAAGGAAGCATGTCAGTTTACAAGAAGTCAGAAAGCTGCAGTTTTTAGTGTTACTGGATTGAAAACTATGAAATTGATTTTATAATACATGTATTGTGTCCGGCATGCTGATTAACCAACGTATTCATGTCCATTATAAACAATTTGTGACTAACCTAATTAAATATTGTCATGTAACCTAAAAAATGTATATCGTGGTAATTGAATTGGTTTTATTCAAGATCGAAAATATTACTTAAGTCTTTCTTAATTGTTACACCAATGACAGTAATTTTTAAGGGTCAGATCAAGTAGAAAAAAGGAATCAAGTAGCCTTAAAGGGGTAGTAAATCTTGGTAACCAAACAGTGGTTGGTAGCCATTGATTTCCATTGCATTTTTCCCAACTATGGTTACCAACATTCTTCAAAATATCTTCTTTTGTGTTCCACACACACACAGGAAAGAAATCTGTACAGGTTAGGAACAACATGAGGGTGAGTAAATGATAACACAATTTTCATTTTTGGGTGAATTGTCCCTTTAAAGCACTGCTTTTCTTGCTCTGACCCTTGAAAATGACTGTCATTGGTATAACAATTAAGTAAGACTTATTAAATAATATTTTTTGATGTGAATATAACCTGTTTACACATTATCACATGAAATTGGTTTGAAACAATTTGAGGGTGAGTAAATGATGAAATGCAATTTTGGGGTGAACTACGCCTTTAAGGTAATATTTTGCAGTGTAGATCATACATCCATAATGGATTTTTTGTTGTTGTTGTTGTCAGTCATGGTGCTCTTAAGTGTCAACAAATCTATATAAATCATTAATTTGCGTGACATCATATGTAGAATATAGTGCTATTAGAGCACAGTGGGATTCATACGCAATTTCATACGTGTGTGTTGCCAGTAGTCACTATATTTTTCCCAACTCACTACCATATTAATGAAAAAAAAAGAAAAAAGTATAAATGATAATTCTTTCTCTCTTCTCTGATAAATTCTGGAATCGTGATTCATTAGCTCTATCCTGAAGACATTACTATGTGGCTGCGAGCCTGAGACAATGAATGACAGTGCATTTATCTCACACGCACTTAGAAATATGTACACAAGGACAGAGGGCCATTTATGACAAACAACATCTGTTCCAATACTCAATAAAAAAACACTTCTCTGTCATAATAATAATATCTGGATTTGTTGACAGGCTCTAAATGGTCGCACCCCACGGCAGTCCCACCCTGGTGACCCAACACCAAATAAACAGACAGAGCCTCATTAATACTGCATTGTCCTCTAGAGCACGCTAACAATGAAAAAAACTCTTACCTTTACAATGGTGATCCTCTAATGCTCTCAGCTATTGACTCTACAGATCAGCTCCCACTGCTGCCTCTTGTGCTGGCTTCTCAAATTCTTTTTTCAGCTCTTCCTCTGATATGTTGAGAACAGTCTGCTTTTCCCTCTGTTTAACAGAGGATCCTTTATTTGTTCCAGCGAGGTGTGGCTGGATGCCCGGCGAGGCCTGCTTGTAAGGAGGAAGTCTTCTTGGAGGAGAGATCTTTGAGTGCCCTGTAATGTAGAAGCCAAAATGGCTCTGCTGGCTGCCTAGAGCAGTGATGCTGAGACTGACTGAACCAGTGACATCATCACTGAGGAAGGCAGTAGCATCAATGCAGTAGAGAGGAAGAGAGCGAGAGGGGGAGGAGAGAGAGAGGGGGATGGAGATTAGATTCCCCGCGGAGTATGGTACACACACACACACACACACACACACACACACACACACACACACACAAACACATGCACAAACATGGCTCTACATAACATGAGATTCAGTGGCTAATGCTGGACTGCATGTGTGTGCTATGTCAAAAGAAACTAATTAAAATGTACAGTAGTATGATTTTTAAGACAAAATAATATTTAATATTTAGAAGAATTCTAAGAATCCATAAAAAAAAAACATTGCGAAAATAAGTGATGCCATTAATTTATCTTTATGAAATATGCATTACAGAATAAAATTAGTGTACGCTGGGTTTTTTAAGGGCTATATTGATTACGCTGAAGGTTGAAATTTTGTCTCAAATTGTACATGATGAAAAATGGCTAAAAGAGAGATGATAATGATGATGATGATGATGATGATTATATCGACTTCTAAGCTTTAACATTCCATCAATGGTTATGCTAAAGTTAATATTTTAAGGTAAAAATTTTGTCTTAAATTCTTGAGGATAAAAAAATCTGAACGACTGAAAGACAATATTATTATTAGTGCTGTCAATCGATTAAAAAATTTAATCGCGTTAATCAGTCATGGACTGTGATTAATCATGATTAATCGCAAATTTAAAATACTAGGATTTACCTGTAAATGTGTTGAAATGAAATGCATGACAAACTAGTTTAAGGAAACAGAACCTTTCACACCTCCGCCAGATATGAGACATAATCCTTATTATTCTTTTATCATTATTCTTTTGTTTTTATTCAGCCATTATCAGCCTTTATACTGGCAGTAAAACGTTTACCAAGCCACATCGCTTCAATCTCAGTTTACATTTACCCAACTATTATCAAAAGTATTTCTAAATAAATACAACAAAACATTTTCTTGCGACCTTACATGAAGTATTATAACAAAATGCATTAAGAAGAAGAATTGGACCTGTTCTGCAGGTGCATTAGCACTAACATTAGCATCATGCTACATAAGACAATTTATGAGATTAATAGTACACTTTACTCAGAACTCACTTCAAACCACCATCGAGTGAAACTTCCTTTTGCGATCACATGTGGAATTTGGTCGTTTACTGTTGTTAAAATATGCTATTTATAGCCTTTTATATCGCTGCACAAATTAGCATTTCAGATGTACACATTCATCTCATGAAAATCACATACAAACCATATCCTATCGTAATTGTGTGTTTATTATCTTATATAATCTATAGTGGCTGTTGTCATGTTTATTTCTGCTGTGTAAAAGCCTTAACATGTGCTCTGCTGAAACTCACGTTGTTTGTGATGTTTACAGCCGCCTCTCCGTTCTTAAGTTGCCAGGGATACATTCCAACTATAATACACATTAGTAAAAGGATCTATTTTAATTTTCATTTGTCTAGATACACTTTGGGCGGCCGCGGTACATTATAAAAGTAGCCCAAAAAAAAACGCAACCCTTTGTTCTGTCGATTTGTGCTACCCTGTCAGATTTTGCTACCTCCCATTAAAACAGTAGGTAGTACAATTCGACAACGAAAAATGCTGGCTGTCAAATTATGATTTATTAATGTCTACACCTACCACAACCCTAAACCTACCCTTACAGTAATGCAAATGCAGTAATTATGTGTTATATTCGCGGTTGTGGCTAGAAGGGATACAACTACCGGAAACCAACAATAAATAATTTTTTCTACCTATTAGATTGTGTTTTATTAACATCTACACCTACCCCAACCCTAACCTTACCTATACAGTAATGCAGATACATTAAATATTGTTGTTCAGCGTGAGAAAAAGGATGCAATATTGATGTGCGCATGCGCAATAAGCCCTGGTAGGAAAATCTGACGGGTAGGATAAAATGTCAGGACACCGGCTCTGTCATTTTTCCCGCGACTGTATTTTCAGAATAGCCTAATTGTGCTGCTACCCTGGCAACACTGGCTCGCTGTACCCTCATCACACACTGATAGATAACCTTCCGCGCTGCGATGATGGGAAGAAGTTGGGGTCAAACATTATTACATGATTAATTTGCGTTAAAAAATATTAACGCGTTAAAATTTTTAGATTAATCGCATGCGTTAACGCGTTAACGTTGACACCCCTAATTATTATTATTATTATTATTATTATTATTATTATTATTATTACATCAACCTCTCTAAACTTTGACATTCCATCCATGCTTATGATAAAGTACAATTTGATTATTATTTACATTTACATTTAGTCATTTAGCAGATTATTATTATATTATATTAAATTATATTAATATTATATTAATCATATTATTTATGATTATTATTATTAATACTCTTTATTTATATTATTATTTCTTAAGGTTAAAATATTTGTCTTAAATTCTTGATGATGAAAAAAATCTTAAAATCCTAAAAATCTAGGGGTAATTGAAAGACAATTTATTATTATTATTATTATTATTATTATTATTATTATTATTACTTCTAAGCATTAATGTTCCATCAGTACTTATGCAACAATGAATGAATGAATAAATAAATGAATAAGTGAATAAATAAATAGACACAGACAGACAGACAGACAGACAGACAGATAGATAGATAGATAGATAGATAGATAGATAGATAGATAGATAGATAGATAGATATTCAAGTAAAAATGTTTTACTATAAATATAGTATTTCAGAAACTATGGTTCTCCAGGGTTGCTTATAAGTTAAAATATTTACCTTTTTTTTTACTTTGTTTTTGTTTTTCTAAACATGAATTGAAATGAATTGCAGAGAACTGTAAATAGTATTTCACCTCATTTTGGCCTCTCCTTTGAGCTATCTGTCAAGAAAAATCAGCTTTTCAGTGGGATTACTCTCAATTCGCAAACTATTAGAGCAATATATATTTATACAATATATTTATACAATATATTTATAAAATTTGCATTACTGAAAAAAATGAGTCTATGTTGGGATTCTAATAACCTGATAAGTTTTTTAAGAGTGCAAATCAATAATTAAAGTAATATTAACTGAAATATTAGAGAATTAAAGACAAAGTGATTTTGAAAGAGTTAAGGATAACCAAGCAGCTATAAATAGCTTGGAATATCTTTTAAAGAGGTTTTATGCATGCGATTCAAAAGCTTTTTATTCAGTGGTTCTAGCTTCTATGTGACACTGCATACGTCAGAAAGAAAACAGACCAGCACATCAGTCTCTCTGAATGCTGTAATGATGATACAGTGTTTGTGAGCAGTTCAAAGCAATTCTTTGGTCTGTCCATGTACAATAGAGGGAAGGGAGACAGACCATCCATGGCACATCCAGAACATACCATGGCAGTATTCACTTGGGTTTCACCCAAATCGGATACAAAACAATACAGTTTCTAATGTCCAGCTAATGAGCTGGTCACTGACTTCATCTAGGACTTAATTTTGTATTGTCTTTTTCTCTCCCTTTTCATTCTATCGTCTTTTTTCTTGTTTTACACCTCCTAACACCTCTTTTTCTCATGCATTTTTGTCAACATGCCCCTTCCTCAGATGTTTGACCACTTACACAAATGCCTATATCAAACTGTGCCCATTCTTGACTTATAATTCTTGACCCAATATCAAAGTATCCAAGACAACTTATTCATGACACATAAATCTATATGTGTGTGACTCACGTGGTTTTAGAAATGTTCATGTACATCTCCATTCCGTTTATTTTTCAGCAGAGTGTTATTAGACAAAAAAAATATATATATATATTACATTTATGTATACAGGTTCCACTTGTTTGCTACATGAATTCTATTGGTTTCAACATTAAAAGTGGAAAAAGATCTGACATTATTTTTTTTTTTAAATTATACAAAATGTTTTGTTTTTTAGATTTTCAATACCCACTGTACATCCACTCACAATCAAAAACAAATATAAAAATTATATATTTTTATTTAATAAAATAATTTATTTAAACAAGTATATTAATACACAAATCTGAGTCATAATATGTATAATTTATAATTAATTAATATACTTTTTGTAGAATTAAGATTTATTTTATGATCATTAGGATTTTTATTTATTTATTTATTTATGACATTATTTGACAATTAAACACTGACACCCCATTATCAGCACTGTTATGTCAAAATATATTCTCATTACCATAATGAATATATGTGAACCCAGAAAACAAAAAACTAAATTGCCATGTACACTCTTGAAGAACCTTATTCGCCACAAAGAACCTTTTGTGAAACAGAAAGGTTCTTCAGATATTAAAGGTTCTTTAAGGAACCATTTAGACAAAAAGGTTCTTCTATTGCATCATGAAGCACCTTTATTTTTAAGAGTGTAATTAATAATAAATTATCAGTGTATTTGCTGCATTGATTTTTTTTTTTTTTTTTTTTTTCTGATTGTAATTCAGATTGGAGTTTTTTTTCTGATTGAGGCTTAGTGCTAAGACTGAATGTTTTTTTTTCATTCATTTATTTTCTTTATGCAACCATTTATCTCTTTTTTTTTCTTTTGATTTTGAATGGAAATGGGACATTTCTTTGATTTACTCTGGGATATGTCCCAGGCAGGAAGGCACAGCAAGCGCCGAGCAACCACAGCATTCAGTTAGACACAATGCCAGTCTGAGCAGTCCCTTGTGGCTGCTTTTCTCTCCTTCTGTCTCTTTCTCCTCCCCAACCCTTCCTGCTCCTCTGTCTCAGCTCAGTAGAGCAATGCTTTGAATAATTTATCCAGCTAAAGGGGTGCTGGTGTGGGCCTGACGCCTGATACCGTCTTAAAGGGACAAGCTGATGATACAGGATAATGCAACCTATATGTGTCCACAATACTCATACAAAAACAAATCTAATCTTACTACCACATAATATTCAGCTGTATTTTCAGTATGAGTGATTGATTCTTAAGTCATGCTTGTTATTTAACACTCCTCTAAAACGAAATGTCTTTTTATTAACAATCTAAATGTTACAGGTCAAAGAACTTTCACATTCCTGTTGACACTCATGTAAAGATCAATGAGGGAGGTACATTGACCTTAGAGTGAAAGTTTTTGCTGCCAGGAGAGTGAAAGACAGAAGCTCATATAGACTACATAAGATACACTGCAGACATGGAGCCAGGATCAACTCTCAATGCTGTGCGGAGCCAGAGGGTTTTGTGTGGAGAGGAAATTCGACCTGCAGTTATCATAATAAAGGAAGGAAAGATTCATAGCATTCTGCCTGATTCAGAAGCTTCAGCGCACACAGCTGGAAAGGTGAGCTAGACTGTGAGAGTGAGACATACGCCACCTGCTGGAGACCACAAGCACAGCAGTCCTCAGGTGTAACCCATAAGGACTCCTGTATGGACTCCTGTTTTATTCACTGATATGATTGTAGAAAATGTGGTCAATTTCAATCAGCAAAATATTAAAATTTTATATTGTGGCAATTTCACATTTTTTATAGAACATTTCTGAAATATTTCTAGCCTATATTTGATAGGGAGAGCGGGGCTAGTTGTCACATAGATAAGTCAGCAGTTTGGCAAGTTTGACCTTCAAAACCTTCTTAATTTAGAATATTTTATGGGAATTTTGTTCTTCAAACTAAAATGCACTAATGAAAACTAGCTAATCTAATAAGTATTAGTGTGTAAAAAAGTGAATTCAATAAAATTACACTGGCATTAAAGAAAGGGTCAATTATGTTATAAAGGTATATATTAACCCAAAGGTTGAATTATGCTCTCATAACAAAGGTATTTTTTCATAAATGTTTAAATGACAATAGTTGTTAGTATACAGAATGCTTTGATATTTATCTGTTACCTTTTATATTTTTTGCTGTTTAATGTTTTTTTGTTTCATAATTATTTAAATTTAGCTAAAAAAAAAAAAAGCTGTTAAAATGTTGTTTTTTTTTTGCACTTTCCATTATGACAACCTGTGCCTACAAAGTAAACAAATATCTATAAATATCAATGTGTGTTCAGTTAACTTTATTGTTGCCTAGCATGGTCACACTTTATTTTAAGGTCCATTTCTCACTATTAACAAACCATCAACCATGACTTTTGCCTCAAACTCATAATTTGTTGATTATTAATAGTAAGATAGTTGTTAAGTTTAGGGTAGGATTAGGGCTGTAGAATATGGTCATGCAGAATATGTGCTTTATAAGTACTAATAAACAGCCAATATGTTATTAATAGGCATGCTAATAAACAACAAGTTAATGGTGAGAATTGGTCCCTATACTAAAGTGTTACCCCTAGCATCATTATTATTATTAACCTGGCAACCAGGCAAGTCACTTAAGAACAAGTTCTTATTTTCAACAACAGCCTGGCAGGAGAATTAAAATCTCCTGGATGCTTTATTTAAATATATTTACATCCCTAACAAAACAAGAGGATTTTTCATAATTTTCAGGGTGTGGTAAGATGTCACTGTTTTAAATGTATTAATTACAATATTTATTGGTCAATAGATTAGGTTTGATATTTATTTTTAACATCCCTATTTGCATCCCTAACAATCTAATTAAACCTCAAACATTTTTCATTCCTGCACTAACTAGACAGCATCTTTCTAACAGGTAGTGGATGTGGGGAACAGTCTGATAATGCCAGGTATAGTGGACTGTCATGTTCATGTTAATGAACCAGGCCGTACCTCCTGGGAAGGGTATTGGACCGCCACACGAGCAGCTGCTGCTGGAGGAGTCACCACAATTGTAGACATGCCTCTGTGAGTGTAGACTTTCAAATTAACATTCAATAATAATGACTAAACTGGCTTTTCAATTATAATGGATGGCAGATCTGGAGAAGTCTATGAGTTATGAACAGGGCCGGGTTTACTTCTTTTCATGACATAGACAAAACAAATTTTTGGGCCCCCCTTCCCTATTAATATAATAGGCCTAATATTACCACCCAAGCAAACAAAAATATTTCTTAATCAGTGGAAACGTTACAGTGTTTTCTATCGCAATAATTGTTTGCGTTCAGTCAATAAAAATCGAATGTAGCTCTTAATTTGTTTGAGAACTGAGAAAGACCATTCCATTAATTGGCGTGGTGTACCATTTCGGGAGTTATTTCTCTAATAATTTTAACAGCCAGGAGTCACAACCACACAACAAAACATTGTTCAGATGATTTGTTTCAAGACATTTGACACGTTTCCGTCCTGAAATCTCGTATGTGTTGAACTATTTTTTACGCACCTCATCCCAAACCTTCCATTGCAAATTCCAAAACGTAATTTTAGAGCTAATAACAGAGGCTTGAGCCATTGATATGCTGGCTAATGCAGTTATTAAAGAGAGAGATATTAAGCGCGTGTGAATACCTGCACAGCGTTCAGCAGCAGCGTCTACTAATAGCGAATCTTTAAGTTAAACTGCTTCAAGAACCTCGCTACAGAGAAATGTCATGTAGCTTTTCAGCTGCCAAACTATTTTATTGATAAATTCACGGGGTGGCGTTGACAAGTTTCTGTCCACGTGTGTGCGTCTGTGAAAGGGAACCAGAGAAAGGTGGAAGACATGGAAATAGTTTGTCATTTTTTAACCTATTGTTTGTTAAATTTATTTGCTCAATGTCTTCTAGGCTTTTGGTTCTTTTATTGTTGTAGATAGCCCATAGTATAACAAAATATTATATAAATATATCTCTTCATTGTGTTTGGCCCCCCCGGACGAGTGAGCATAGGCACATGCCTAGAATGCCTATGCGTAAATCCGGCCCTGGTTATGAATGAAAAAAAAAAAGTTACAATTCTCCCAGTCTCCCCCACTCCCTTGGATACTGTTTAGAAATAATATGATTGATAAACAGTTGATAAATAACATAAAACTGACACGATGATTAATTCATGGTACACAGAAACAGCATCCCACCAACTACAACTCTTAGAAACTTTCATGAGAAGCTGCGTGCTGCTACAGGACAGTGTTTTGTAGACACAGCATTTTGGGGAGGAGTCATCCCTGGAAACAAGGTACTTATATACTGTACATACTGCACAAACTACAAAATACATTTCAGCTACAGCCTGTTGTTTAACCTTCTAATATTCAAGTATTGTCACTCTATCTAAAGGTAGATATTAACCAAAAGGTTAAATATGCTTTCATAAAGGTAGTTTCTCATAAATATTTGAATTACAATAGTTGTTGGTAAACAGAATGCTTTGATGTTTATCTGCTTTTCGCATTTTTGAATGAATCTGTTGAGTAAATGTTACCATGATTCACTCCAAAAGACATCAGTTGTATCAAGATAAGTATATGACACTTCATAGAAACTAGGTCACACTACACAGATTCATACTAAATTTTGCACACTTTTTTAATGGTCGTAAAGTACATACTTCTTCAAAAGAAGTATCTACTCAAAGGTATGCGATTTCGAACGTAGCCATTAACTTTAAGTTAAGTTTAATTCTGGAATAAAATTGCATTTTTAACAAATCAGTTGAGTAAATGATTCAATGATTTCAATTCAATGATCAGTTGTCTCCAAATATGCATTCTCCATACTGATTCATACTGCACACATACACAATACTATATAAAATACTTTAAGTAAGTACTTATTCAAAAGAAGCAAGTAGCTACATTTACTTTAGATGCAGCTATCTACTTGTTTGCTTCTTCAATGAATCAACATTTTTGAAGGCATCGGTTGAGTAAGTGATTCAACGACTCACTTCACTTTTCACCAACTACTGGTGTAAAAATGTGTTGCCAACATAACAATAAATAACAATATTTTCTTTGTCTGCCTGTCCATCTCTATCTGTTTGTCCATCTCAGCTGGAGCTGAGGCCGATGGTTCAGGCTGGTGTTGCTGGATTTAAGTGCTTTCTGATTCACAGTGGAGTTGATGAGTTTCCTCATGTGAGTGATGCTGATCTGCATGCAGCTATGAAACAGCTCCAGGGCACAGGAAGCGTTCTGCTGGTGAGCCATCTCATTTTATACTTGCCCCAATCATTTCAATCTGATATCTGATTTCATAAAATATTTCTGCCTTAATGAGTACCTTATAATAAGTACTAATGGTAAAATTGTGCACAACTGTCAATGAGAAAAATGCATCTGGTCAGACATAATTTATTATTAGGCATAATTATGGAAATATAATTATGGAACTTAAAGTAATGAAACCTATTTGGTTTAGTTTCATGCAGAGCGAGAAGTCCAGCATGCAGCTGCTGAGAAAGGGGGTATGAGACTAATCATTTCATGTAAATTAAATTTCAGTTCTACTTGAAATCATGAACATGTATTATTTTTAAAATGGAAATTCCTGTTTTACTCTTCTTACTCAGATCCACATGAATATTCCACCTTCCTGAGGTCCAGGCCTGACATTATGGAGCTTGAGGCCATCCGTACTGTCACTCAGCTTTGCTTACAATATCAGTATGTTATGATGAGACCATTTAGAATGAAGTCCTCAACTTTTGATTATCTAATAGTTGCTTCTGCACACTATGGGTAGCAAATCAAGATGAGTTGTGAGAAGTTAGCATTTTCTGTTCTCATTATCAGAGTAAGATGCCACATTGTGCACCTGTCATCAGCCCAGCCTCTGGAGCTCATCAGGGCAGCAAGAAAGTCTGGAGCTCCACTGACTGTAGAGACCACCCATCACTACCTCAACCTGTGTGCAGAGAGCATTCCAGCGCGTGCAACTCAGTTTAAATGCTGCCCCCCGATACGAGACACAGCCAACCGGGTATCAGCAATATGCATTACAGACAATGAAACAGATTCAGGTTGACAGAAAAAGCTGATCAACAAAAGTTGGTCTGGATCATATTTCTGTAAAATTTACACTGAAACTTGTTGTTGACCTTAAAATGAATTACTTTCTTCTGTGGAACACTACATTTTGAAGAATACACAGGTCATTTTCCCCATGCAGTTACAACTGATGAGGACTGGAGCTTATGTCAAACCACCACCATAAAAGTGACTCATGCGCTATATTTCAGGTTTTCTGGAGTCAAACAATTTAGCTTTGTGAGAGGAACAAACTGAAATTTTCTGATATTCTTTGCCTCCAGTCTCATTTGACCACTTGGAACCATATCAGTCTTGTTTGTGAATTAATTTTGACCAGTTTTGTGAACTGGATCAACAGATTCATTGGCTATGTTCAGATTGCAAGCAAATCAGGGTTTTTTTTTTTTTTGTTTGTTTTTTTTCTCAAATCAGATCTTTTCATGCAGATTGTCTGCATTATCAATTGCAAGTGATCAAATCAGATTTGTGTGTTCACACATAACCAACTTGTCTGCATAGGTTGCTTTGGTTATGACGTAAGCGTACCCACATTTTTGATGAGGCTTTCAAAACAGATGCAGGAAAAATGGAGGTGCATCATCTTGATCTCCAAACAAGCGCCCTGTTGAGTCGCGGTGTAGAACCTCCTTTCGAATATAGTGTGAATACTTTTACCATTTTCTTTTTTTCTTTTCTTTCTTTTTTTTGGCTGTACTTTCAAAAACCCATCTGGACAATATCTGGATATGCAAATAATCAGATTTTTGCTGACAGTCTGAACAAGGCCTATGAAAAGAGAGTCAAAAAGAATGATTCGTTCACAAATCGGACATCACTTATTCTCTACTAAATTCCCACAAAGTTATCATATGTCTGTAGAATAATTGTAATATAGAACACAAGACATGTGGACTTTATTTAATTATTTAATTTAATACTTTGATTATGGTGCTTTTGGATCCATTTTGAAGCTTGAAGGCTCCCCATTACTTTAAAAATTGTTCAAAAATTCAAAATTTCTCTTTTTGTGTTCCACAGAAGAAAGTCAGTCAGACAGCTTTAGAACATAACAATGGCAGAATTTACATTTTGGGTGAACAAGTCTCTTTTGATTGTCATATGAACTTCCACAATTACAGTGCATTCTAACCATAATCTGTTATAGTCAAACTATAATCTGTTTCTTTTTAGGAGCTCTTATGGTCTGCACTCAAAGCTGGTGATATTGATATGGTCGTGTCAGATCATTCACCATGCACACCTGACCTAAAGTGTTTAGACAGTGGTGATTTCACACAGGCATGGGGAGGGATCTCTTCTCTGCAGTTTGGTAGGCTTTCACTGTACTAATATGCTCATGCACTCACATGATGGCCAAAGTCCTTTGTGAAGCAAACAGTGGTCCACCAACAATTTACCAATCAGACTAATGATTAACTAAAAAAAAAAAAAAAAAAAAACTGACGTTCAGAGATCAAGACAGAGTCCCAGATTGGACCCAGCTTAAAAAAAATATCTACACTTGTACAAATAAAGTAAATGAACTTGCATTTAGCATGGAATTCTGCCATAAAATTTGTCCTGAACAAAAGACAAACACAGTATGATGAAAACAAATTACACACAAACCAGGATGTTCCACAGAACTGTTAGCAACATTGTTTCAACAAATGAAACCAAAGCTGTTTGCAAAAGATTTACAACGCTGAGGAGAATGACACAGCACACAAACATCAACATCATGTTTTGGAGCTACTTTGCTAAATCAGGGCCTGGACTGCTAGCTATCATTGATAGGAAGCTCAAGCTCAAGTTTATCAGGACATTTTGCATGGGAATGAAAAGCCATTTGTCTTCCAGCTGAAGATCAACAGAAGTTGGATGATGCAACAGGACAACGACCCAAAGATCAGACGTAAATCAACAACAAAATGGGTTCAGCAGAAAAAAAAAATAGGCCTTTGGATTGACGCTGAGGAATAGTGAGAAATAGTGCAGGTCTCATCTGTAATTACAGTACTTGTGTAGGTTATTGCTTCCAAAAAATGTTCACTTACTTTTCCCACCCTGAACTGTATATTTACACTGTGAATTGTTGGCTATTATCAAATTTTCAAATTTTATGGCCGAATGAATTTGTGCAGAAATTCATGGTCTCATAAGTTAAATGACCAAATGCAAGTGTTCGTCATGTATTTTGAGTAAGCAAAGACCTGAGACACGTTTCATATGGCGTTACTAAAATTGTCATTCATCTCGCTGTTTACCAACAGGTTTATCTTTGTTCTGGACATCAGCTTCTAAAAGAGGGTTTTCATTTTTTGACGCAGTAAGACTCTTGTGTAAAGAGCCTGCTCAACTCTGTCGCCTTGACGACCAAAAAGGGAGTCTCATTCCAGGTCACGATGCAGACTTAGTCATTTGGGATCCAGAAAAAGAGTTTACGGTGAGAAAGACAGGGATTCACTCAAGGGGGCTGAGATGAGATGCTCTAAACGACTGACAGCAAGATAGAACATGCTTGTTGCTAAAATTCTGTCTTCCTCTATAAATATACCGAAAGCTTTTTGGAGCCTGCAAGTGAATGCATATCATTTCATTTCCTAGGTGAACGAAGACAACATCCATCACAAAAACAAGGTAGGTTAAATTTTACTCAGTATAACTGTTCATGTAAAAGAAATTGTTTCTTTTTCACTTTTTCTTTCTTTTCAGTTAACACCGTACCTTGGTCTTGCTCTGCAAGGGAAGGTGAAGGCCACTATAGTTCGAGGGAAGGTGGTTTACAGTCATGGCTCTTTCAGTTCTAAACCTCTTGGGAAGCATCTCTTTATTCAGCACAAGACACCGTCCCCTGTGTAAACTAAGCACATTACATTATCTCACCTTACTCATCACTGTTAGGATGTGCTACGGTAAATATGGTGCTGTGTGGCATGTAATTTTAGAGTACAATTTATTTAATTGATTGTGCAGTATTGTGGTATATTCAAAAATGCATTGGGTAACACTTTGCACAAACACTGCAAACAAACAGTAACTACTACTACTACTACTAAAACTAATTTCAGAATTAACCTAATACTTAATCTTAATGGGATAGTCCATCCAAAAAAAACAAAAACAAAAAAAAAACATTCTGTCATAATTTACTTCTTATAGCATTTCAAACCTGTATGACTTTCTTTCTTCTGTGGAAGATAAAATAATTTATTTTGAAGAAAGTTCAGTTTCAGTTCTAATTGACTTCGATTCCCATTGTATTTTTTGTCCATTCAATGAAAGTCAATGGGAACTGAAACATTCTTTAAAATATCCTCTTTAAGTATGCAAAATACGTCATGGAGCTTTTTGAATATGTTATTAAGCTGATATTCTGTTTAAAATTGTTATAGAATTTGTAAATGTACATAAATGTTAAACATATTTTTGAGCCAATTAAATATCTGTGTGGTCTCTTAGACTCCCAAAATACAGAGTATACACAATAGTATTTTATGCATTAAAATATGAATGTAATGAATTTTTGGACATTTTCATTCAATCAATTAATATTATTTGTTAATTAATAATGAATACTGGTAACATACAATGTTGTTATTGACCAAGCTCTATTTTAAATGTAGGTTTTTTCAGGAAATAATAGAAGTAATTAATGTTTAACCCAACTTCAAAGCAAAACTGTGAATTTCAAAGTTTGCTTTAAATTTTTAGAATTCATTTAATGGTTTACATGTAAAATACATTATCAATAAAGAATTTTGAAATTCTTTAACTGATATTTGTGGTTTACTTGTTTTTATGAGCAGACATTGTCAAAGTGTTACTCACACCAATGTCCAACTACATTTGAAATAAGCTGGATCATTTATTGTATGTATATATATATATATATATATGATGTCAGTGTAAGTGGTATTTACTAGCTGAACAAGTTTGAATAGAAAATAGGGAAATGATATGTTTGCTAATTAAACAGCTGCTGTCACTGCTCAGCTGCACTGTTCAGTATATCAGGTCTCAAAGTGAGATGATTGGCCAACAGGTGAACGGTTTGCTCACCGTTTACATGAGTTAACCATTGCCTCAGTCTATCAGTGTCGCGACAGAATTATGTCTTCTCTGTCCATTCTTCCACCGGAATGTCTATTACAGCCTTTCCCCGTCCCCCAGCGACTTATGCTTGGACCAGGACCATCCAATGTGCCTGCACGGATATCAGCAGCCGGAGCACAGCCCATGCTGGGCCACCTGCATGCAGAAATCATTGAGGTAATACAGTATACAGTGTGTTTATTAAGTGCATACTAGGGACTACTGACTTTTTAGGTCACCATTTTTATGACGCTGTCCCATGTTGAATCATATTGTCTTAAAGGGATCATTCACCCAAGTATTATAATTTACTCACCCTTATATTGTTCAAAACCTGTACTGTAACCTGACATTCTCTTATGTGGAACTGTATAACGGGATTCAATTGTCACCAAAACAGTTTAGTTAGCAAAATTGTCAAAATCTTCTGTGTTCAACAGAAGAAAGTCAGTCACAGGTTTGGAACAACATAAGTGTGAGTAAATGATGACAGAATTTTTGTTTCTGAGTGAACTTTAAACCCTTTAAACAACTGCAACATAAGTAGCTAAAATGACTTGAATCTGGCTAGTAATATTGTACCTGTTGAAGAAAATAAACGGTATAGTATCTTGTTAATAAGAGATTTTAAAAAGTAAATAACTTGTAGTCCTGCTACATAAATAAATCCTTATCTATGAATGAAATGAATTCATTGTTTGCTCGTTTTGCTTTCAGATTATGAATCAGATCAAAAGTGGAATTCAGTATGCATTTCAGACCCGAAACCGAGTGACTCTGGCTGTGAGTGGACCAGGTCATGCAGCTGTGGAGTGTGCCATCTTTAACTCCCTGGAGCCCGGAGAGAGCATCCTCATAGCCATCAATGGCATATGGGGAGAGAGGGCTGCAGAGATAGCTCAGAGAATAGGTACAGATTCTGCTTTTACTAGAAAGCCTGAAACTAAGAGTTATAAAGGTGATCCAGATCATCATTAATTCATATATCAAACACTCTTCACCAGGTGCCAAGGTGAACACGGTTGTACCCTCTGCTGGTGGGTACTTTACAAATGAGGAAATTGAGCAGGTACAAATTATGTTTCATTAACCATTTATGTATTTACTACATATGATCAACCATATTTGTCTCGTTTTACAGGCATTAGATAAATACAGGCCAGTGGTGTTCTTTCTCACACATGGAGAATCCTCCACAGGAGTTGTCCACCCCATAGACGGCATAGGTGACCTTTGCCACAAGTGAGACATTTCTGCTTGAATAGAGTTGCTTCAGATTAAGACTCTCTATTAAAATAAGCATTTTGCATCTTTAAGTCCATTTTTAGTAACTTTGTGGTCACCTACATGATAGGTTACTCCTAAAAATTCACCTTTGGCAGGTATAACAGTCTTCCTCTTCTGGCAAAACAGAGGATATAATTATTCTTGTTGGTTGGACTACATGATTCATGTCGGACTACACAGATTTGTGTCCAAATAAATGCTGTCAAGAATGAACATGTCCCTCCCCCAAAACTTTAAAACTAAGTAAAATTTAAAATGAAAAAATAAAATCAACATATTTGCAAAAACTAATAATAGTATATCAGAGATACTAAATTTTAACATTTCAACTAACAAGCTGCAAATCATTTACATTTAAGTTTTTATAATATGTGTGTGTTATTTTATATATTTATAATTATGTATTACATAATATCACATATGTATTTTGTTTTTTGCTCACACTTTATTTTAAGGTCCAATTCTTGCCATTAACAAACCATTAACTACAGCTTTTGCCTCAGTAGTCACCTAATTTGCTGCTTTTTAATATTGTTGGTAAGGTAGTTGTTAAGTTTAGGTAGGATTAGGGATGCAGAATATGGTTATGCAGAATATGTGCTTTAAGCACTAATAAACAGCCAATATGTTAATAATAGGCATGCTAATAAGCAACTAGTTAACAGTGAGAACTGGTCCCTATACTAAACTGTTACCTTTTTTTGGAGTAAATTCTGTTCTGTCATTCAGGTACAACTGTTTATTTCTGGTTGATTCAGTAGCGGGATTGGGAGGTACTCCTATCCGCATGGATGAGCAAGGTATCACCACATTACATGCTCTAGCACTACAATCACTGTCTGGGGTCCATGATTTAAAATGTACTTGTTTTATCTCTAGGTATTGACATTATGTATACTTGCTCTCAGAAGGTTCTGAACGCACCTCCAGGAACTGCACCAATCTCCTTCAGTGAGAGAGCATGGTGAGACAAAACAGCTTCAAGCCAGATTATTATTATTATTATTTTTATTCAATATGTGAGAAAAATTCTCTCTTTTTTTGACAAAACAGCCAGAAAATATTTAACAGGAGGACAAAACCAATCTCTTACTTCTTGGATATGAGCTGGTTGGCAAATTACTGGGGTTGTGATGACAAGCCTGTGCGCGCGTAAGAACCATTCATCACATTTATCAAGCACTGATATAACAGCTCATTAAACACTGGAGGCCTCATTCATGTTAAGTTATAAAACAAAGTAGTCCAAAAAGACAGAAATCAATACACTCAGACCTCTGAAGTCAATTCTCTATCACTAAATGATGATAGAATATTGTGCATATACTGTATATTAAAGTTACTGTAACTGTGCAGTTATCACCACACTGGACCTGTATCTTCTTTCTATGGTCTGCGTGAGAGTCTGGCCATCCTGGCAGAGACTGTGAGATCATATTTTGCACTTGAATACTCTGACTCTTTTGTAAAAAGAACATATGTTTACCATTTATTTTATTTTTATAGGGTCTTGAGAACTCATGGAAAGGGCACAAAGAGGTTGCAGAGTATTTCCATAAAGGCTTAGAAGAAATGGGTCTAAAACTGTTTGTGAAGGATAAGGTAGCAGAAGAAGCCTCAAACGTCACAACAGATATCACACATATCAAGTTACTACAACTCACATTACATCTTCTGAAAACATCTTGTGTCTTATAGAAAGCAAGACTGCCAACGGTGACCACAATAGTAGCTCCCCCAGGATATGACTGGCGGGAAATCACAGGGTATATTATGAAGACCTATAACATTGAAATCTCTGGAGGTCTTGGACCATCTGCTGGCATGGTGAGAAGCTATTGGTTTCAATTAATCATGACTGACAGACGCCAGGACAACTAGCCGTTCCCAGTACATTGACATTGTGTGTTAAAAAGACACAATGGTCAGTAAGGTTTTTGTTTTTTTCTTCTCATATTTGTTTACAGGTTTTGCGTGTGGGATTGATGGGATGTAACAGCAGTAAGGCCAATGTGGACAAGGTGTTGGAGGCCTTGGCTGATGCTCTGAAACACTGTCACAAGAGCAGAGTCTGACAGCATGACCCGTCATCAATAAAACAGTCCAGCATTTGAACCCTTTAACTGTGATGTTCAATTATTTTTGGTGATATCCCTCTTTTAAGAAAAAAAAAAAAAAAAACCTTTGTTCTCCTCCTTAAACATAGGCTTGCATACAGTAGCTATTATTAATTCAGCTGACACTTAAATGTGTAAAAAAAAAAAAAAAAACAAGCCTACAATATTAGCAGTTACATATTTACTGAAAAACTGCTATGAAATAAACATACGCGCTCCACATTTTTATCTTTGTTTTTTTTCTGAATAATCAGAAATAATGGAACCTTATAAGCAGGCATTTGTTCTATTATTTTCTGTATATTTTCCATTAAAAAAAAAAAAACTGGCTAAATCTGGCCAAAAGTCAAAAATAAATATCTATTTCATAATAATAACACACACATCCATCTATCCATCTGTCATAGAAGGTACATTTGTTGCTCTCTCTTAATAATATCTTTTGTTTTTTCTAAATAAGTTGCATACTGTACCTTTAAGGACAACGTGATATACATATAACTGCATTTAAACTAAATTGAGGCATTAAAACTAATTAAAAGGCACAAAAATGATTATTAGTACTTCACTACAACATTGCATAACTTAATTATACCTCATAAAGCCTCATTTCTGAAGTTAATATAAATAAACCTTTATAAACTGTGTCCTCTCCGTTTCTAATCAGGGAGGTCGGATTTGATTTGTCCTTCCGCGGGCACTGTAGGAGAGTGGGCGGATGTGACGTATGTGTTTTGTTTTTTGTTTTGAAAGAAAAGTACCGCGTAAAGAGATCAGGGCCTAGGAATGATTTGCTAGCCATTGTCGATGTTTGTTCTGCCTTTTTAAACGGTGTTTTTAAGAGCCATGTCTATCAGAAGAGGAGCTTTAATTGTTCTCGAGGGAGTAGACAGAGCCGGGAAAACTACACAATGTGAAAAACTCGTGCACGCGTTACAGCAGAGCGGACGAGCTGCAGAAATCATGCGGTTTCCAGGTAAAATACTCCCCTCCTCTCGACAGACTGATTCTCAAATATTAAAATGATAGCGGAGCATCCTGTAGTTTTTATAACCGTGTCTCAAAAATAAAAGTGAGCCGTCTATCGTTACCTAGACAACATAAAAGGCTGAATAGTTAATAAGAGACATAATTTTGCCTGGATCTTAATGATATAAAGAAGGCCGTGATTTAGCAGCTCACTGGGGTTTGAGACAGCCTTAATCCATCTCAGTGTTTGTATTTTTTTGTACTGAAGACTTTTTTTAAACAGACAGGACCACTAAAATTGGTCAGCTGATCAGTTCATACCTGGAGAAGAAGAGTAATCTGGAGGATCATACTGTTCACCTGCTGTTTTCTGCAAACCGATGGGAAATGGTGTAGGTTATCTCTCCAGAGTTTATGTTGACATTAATCCAGTAAAGTGCATGAACAGGAATGACTCATAATTTATCATTCATTAAATGGATCAACCCATTTATCTTACTTCAGGCCTCTGATGAAACAGAAGCTGGAACAAGGGATCAATCTAGTGGTGGACCGCTATGCGTTTTCTGGAGTTGCTTTCACTAGTGCCAAGCCTGTGAGTGTTGCTCCAATACAGGGAAAAAAAATATTGTATTCATTTATAAAGTATGTTCATGTACATTACTGTTTAAAAGGTTGGGGTCAAAAAGATTTGAGAGAAATTAATGTAATTTCATGTGACGGTAAAGACTTTTAATTTTATATAAATTAATATAAATATTGTATTAAATGCTGTTTAAAGTTTATTTATTTTTTTGTAGAGACATTAATTTAGTTGTTTTCTGTATGTTCAGGGCTTCTCTCTGGAGTGGTGCATGAATCCAGATATTGGACTTCCAAAACCAGACCTGGTGATGTTTTTGCAGCTCAATCCCAATATGGCAGCAAACCGTGGAGAGTATGGAATTGAACGGTATGAAACCAGCGCCTTCCAACGGACAGTGCATCAAAGATTTGAAGAGCTCATGCAAGATGCCTCAGTCAACTGGAAGGTGGTTTATTTTATTTTGTAAACCTAATTATTGTAAACTTGCAGTATGTAATCTTCAAATTAGTTTAATCTCTATCTTTCAATCTCTAGGTAATTGATGCTGCAAGGACCATAGACGAGGTGCACAAAGATATTAAGCTTTTAAGTGAAGACATCATCCATTTAGCCCAGAATCAGCCAGTTGGAGAGCTGTGGAGGTGAACGGATCACCTGAAACTTTTAATAAATACATTTTAGATGTTGTTTTCTGTCACTATTTGGAGTAGTACAGAAATACAGAAGTATTGTTTAAATTTTTTAATGCTTTGATTAAATAAATAATCATAAAATAAACTTGTGTACAGAGATTTGAAACATCAAGACAAAATCATTCTTGTATAATTACACAAGCCATCCTACCCAATCTGCAAATGCACAACCTTCCTTGGTTGTCATTTACAATTTCATACAGGTCCAAAATTTCACCAACTTTCATTGGTTGAGAGTAAATGCTAAATCAAATCTGGTTAGCAGATCTCCAGACCAAAACCATAAAATGTGTTATGGCAAACCTGTGTTTTAAGTTAAGGGGGTAAAAAGGCACCATATCACTTAAAAATTAATCTATAGTGTTAAGACTCAATATGGATACACATAAATGCGACTAAGTACATACATACTGATGATCCTGAGTGCCTGTGACCATGACACCTGACCTCAGGGTGACACAGAGCAGTCAGCATAGCTGTTTAAGAAGAAAGCTGTGTGTTTGACGCAGGTGACTATGCCACAGTGGCTTTGGACGTCAATGGTATCCTCTTTCCTCTGAAGAGGCTCTACCGCAGAATTTTGAAAGTCTGGCAAATGCAAACGTTCTTCACAAGGACAGGATTTCAAATTCTTCATCCTCAGAATCAAAGAAGCGTTCGAGCCGGTCTGAATCCAAAAAGTCTGTTAAGGAAAAATTAAACATAATGGTGTGTATTTATAAATGAAGCTCTTTGCAAACTACAAATTTATGAACAAACAGTATAAGAGATAACCTGGAGTGAGATGAAGTACATCTGCGGTAATTAGATGAGATGGCTGACTGTCTACCAATTCAAACATAGGAAGACCTCTACAGTTTGAAACCTGCACGAGGTAAACAAAAACAAAGAGTGGACCAGAGGTACAAACATGAATTGAGGCTACTAAAAATTAAAAGTAATTTATGGCTTAAGTACCTTACGAATCTGTGCACACCAGTCATCAAAATCATCCTCTGTTTGACAGAAGAAGCCCTGATGGACAAAATATGGCATAGATGATACTGTTACTCAAAGGAAATTACTTTCTGCAACTTTTAACAACAACTGTACTGAACAAGATAAGTGAGCATGTTTCACTCTTGATTAGGCAACTGTGGGGAAAATGGGATGATAATCCAAGAATAAATACATTTTCCTCTTTATGTAATAACAATAACAATACTGTGAAATGTACAGCTATATAACATATATCAGTTACTTATTGAAAATGGGGCTCTGTGTTTTCCGACCGATGTGACTATGCACTTTTACATGTATTGTGATTATGATTTACTATATGAATATTATATGCACATTGGCTTTGGTTAGATTTTTTAAAAACATTTTTGAAAGTAGTAGTCTCTTCTGCTCACCAAGGCTGCATTTATTTGATCAAAAACAGTAATGTTAAATATTATTACTATTTAAAATAACAAAATTGTATTAAATGAATTTGTGTAATTTATTCCAGTGAAGGCAAAACTTAATTTTCTGCAGCCATTACTCCAGTTTTCAGTGCCTTCAGAAATAATTTTAATATGATTTGGTACTCAAGAAACATATCTTATTATTATTATAGCTGTTCTGCTTAATATTTTTGTGGATACCATGATACATTTTGGATTGGACTGGATTCTTTGATAAATATAAAGTTCAAAAGAACACAATTTATGGGAATTACATTTTTTATTTTTATTTTTTACATTAGAAATAAATAAACTCACGTTTGAGCAAAGGAATGTATTCTTGCCGAATAAAAGTAATTTTCCCCACAAAAAAAAAAAAAAAAAAAAAAACAGCAAAAAACACTGACGTCATCTTTTAGGGGAATTAAACAGCTCTAGTCATGTGACAATTTTTAGCAATTACGTTTACTTAAAAATCAAGAAATCTGGAATTAATATATTACTGACAATTATGTGTATAATACATTAACATCTTTTAAGACCATTCAAACCGAAAAATGTCACAATGTTAAATGTTATGTGAGATTAAAAGGGTTTAATCGGTTAAGTACTACTGGGTGAATGTAAATGATACTGAAATGAATAATTTGTGTCTTACACATTAAGCTCTACTTACAGCAGCAATGGAGGGGTCAAGCTCACAGATGTGCATTCGGCAGGGAGGGTGCTGGCAGTGGTAGGAGTCGTCTGGGAACTGACCGACTTCATTTGGGTCCACAGCTGGCTGAGTGGTATGAGGGTCTAGATAAATGAGCTCATGACCTGTAGAGTGCATCAATAAGAAAACATGAAGCAGTTTGAAACACAATATACTGCCATACAGCATTTAATATTTATATAATCTGTACTAAACCACAGATAAACCTTCTAGCTACCACAGTATAACAGCAGTGGTTCAGATAAACAAAGATGTGTTTGTATTACTTTAATAATAGGGTCATTCCGTGTCAACTCAACCAGTGGTCCCCGGCTCAAATTTTTGATTTTGTCAATGTTTTTTCTGAGGAAAGATAAACATGTATAGTGATGAAAGCCAAAGAATTAAATGTCATGGATGAATATTTACTGAGTAATCCACTATTTTGTAGACAGTGGTTAAAATGGCAATTTTCACCTGAGATTCAGAGCCAAATTACAGGATGGTAAAAATGACTTTAAAAAGATTGCAGCATCATTATATTATTTTTACACAGAGATCAGTATGTCTATTAGTAAAATCTGTTGACTTTAGCAATCTGTTGCATTATACAGTGCTGCTTGGAATTTTGTGCACCATTTACAATTTTCGATATTTCTGCATATGACCCAAAACATCATCAGATTTTCGCACAAGTCCTGAAATTAGACAGAGAACCCAATCAAACAAATGAGACAAAAATATTTTCTTTGTCATTTATTTATTGAGAAAAATGATCCATTGTTACATATCTGTGGATTGCTAATTAACAGCTAATCCTAGAGATTCACATACACTGGACTGGATCATACATGTTTGAGTGCCATACATATTATTTTTCCAAAGTGTGCATGTCTGTAACTCAAGAAGTATTAAAAATATCTTAATATCATTTTAAATCCATAAAATGATATTAATAAGACCCTATATTGTTCAATTCCAGAGATCTGGGGAGCCCAATGTGACTCAATGTCCAATTTGTTGAATTTTACCCGTCACTCTGCATGACTGAGCTGATCATTTTTGTATTGAAAGAACACAGGCTGAAGAACAAATAAATGTAGAAATGTTGCTTGTTTTTCTCTTATCAAGACAACTGCGTAGAACACACTTGTCTTAGTGCTAAAAAGTCTGCATCCCTGTAACTCAAGAAATATTAAATATTTTAATATGATTTGAGTTTCTGGTTCTTAAGAAATTTTTTTTTGAAATCATTTTTTAAGCCCTGTATGGTTCAGTCCCAGAGATATGGGGAGCCCAATATGATTCAATGTCCAAATTGTTGAATCCTACCCATTTTCAATGGATGAAAACCAAATGTTAATTTGTGTTTATCTAGTCATGAATTTTGACTGCATGTATGCAAATAACAGTAACCCGGGGTTTAGGAATATACAGGTGCATCACAATAAATTAGAATGTTGTGGAAAAGTTCATTTATTTCAGTAATTCAACTCAAATTCTGAAACTCATGTATTAAATAAATTCAGTGCACACAGACACGGAAGTAGTTTAAGTCTTTGGTTCTTTTAATTGTGATGATTTTGGCTCACATTTAACAAAAACCCACCAATTCACTCTCTCAACAAATTAGAATATGGTGACATGCCAATCAGCTAATCAACTCAAAACACCTGCAAAGGTTTCCTGAGCCTTCAAAATGATCTCTCAGTTTGGTTCACTAGGCTACACAATCATGGGGAAGACTGCTGATCTGACAGTTGTCCAGAAGACAATCATTGACACCCTTCACAAGGAGGGTAAGCCACAAACATTCATTGCCAAAGAAGCTGGCTGTTCACAGAGTGCTGTATCCAAGCATGTTAACAGAAAGTTGAGTGGAAGGAAAAAGCGTGGAAGAAAAAGATGCACAACCAACCGAGAGAACCGCAGCCTTATGAGGATTGTCAAGAAAAATCGATTCAAGAATTTGGGTGAACTTCACAAGGAATGGACTGAGGCTGGGGTCAAGGCATCAAGAGCCACCACACACAGACGTGTCAAGGAATTTGGCTACAGTTGTCGTATTCCTCTTGTTAAGCCACTCCTGAACCACAGACAACGTCAGAGGTGTCTTACCTGGGCTAAGCAGAAGAAGAACTGAACTGTTGCCCAGTGGTCCAAAGTCCTCTTTTCAGACGAGAGCAAGTTTTGTATTTCATTTGGAAACCAAGGTCCTAGAGTCTGGAGGAAGGGTGGAGGAGCTCATAGCCCAAGTTGCTTAAAGTCCAGTGTTAAGTTTCCACAGTCTGTGATGATTTGGGGTGCAATGTCATCTGCTGGTGTTGGTCCAATGTGTTTTTTGAAAACCAAAGTCACTGCACCTGTTTACCAAGAAATTTTGGAGCACTTCATGCTTCCTTCTGCTGACCAGCTTTTTAAAGATGCTGATTTCATTTTCCAGCAGGATTTGGCACCTCCCCACACTGCCAAAAGCACCAAAAGTTGGTTAAATGACCATGGTGTTGGTGTGCTTGACTGGCCAGCAAACTCACCAGACCTGAACCCCATAGAGAATCTATGGGGTATTGTCAAGAGGAAAATGAGAAACAAGAGACCAAAAAATGCAAATGAGCTGAATGCCACTGTCAAAGAAACCTGGGCTTCCATACCACCTCAGCAGTGCCACAAACTGATCACCTCCATGCCACGCCGAATTGAGGCAGTAATTAAACCAAAAGGAGCCCCTACCAAGTATTGAGTACATATACAGTAAATGAACATACTTTCCAGAAGGCCAACAATTCACTAAAAATGTTTTTTTTTTTTTTAATTGATCTTATGAAGTATTCTAATTTGTTGATATAGTGAATTGGTGGGTTTTTGTTAAATGTGAGCCAAAATCATTACAATTAAAAGAACCAAAGACTTAAACTACTTCAGTCTGTGTGCATTGAATTTATTTATTACACGAGTTTCACAATTTGAGTTGAATTACTGAAATAAATGAACTTTTCCACAACATTCTAATTTATTGAGATGCACCTGTATATAGTGTGACGTCAGATTACGAATAATCAAGATTAATCTTTAACTCTGGGTAAAGTACGAACAGAGTGAAACGTAACATAAGATTACATAGGATCCCATTTACCTGAGGTTTAGAATTACACAGTTTGAATTATTTCTTAAACATTACTTAAATGTTTCAACATTTGATTTACTCTGAGTGATTCCCCCATGCCCCTTAGCAGTAGATGCTACTTGATCTATGACTATGCTTCACATCTTATAACAATAAAAAAGAAAAAGAAAGTATAATACTTAATCCAGGAGAGGCAAATCTTGGTTTATTGATGTGAATATAATGTGAGGAGAGCAACCACACTTCTTTGTAGCTTCAGAAGCTGTTAAAATAAACAAAATCTCTTCTTTCAAATATCCCTGAAACTGATTCAAATATATAGAATCTTATTAAATGACTACTGAGAGTAAGGTAATGTGCCTCAACTTGACCATTTCATTGCATTTTTAGCACTCAGACATAAATGGGTCATTCTGTGTCAACTCAGAGGTCCCCCGGTTCAAATTTTTGATTTTGCTGTTTTTTCTCAAGAAAGATAAACATGTATAGTGATGAACGCCAAAATATTAAATGTCATGGATGAATATTTACTGAGTAATCCACTATTTTGTAGAGGGGGGTCAAAATGGCCATTTTCACCTGAGATTCCAAGCCAAACTTCAGGGGGTTAAAAATGACTTCAGAAAGATGGCAGCATCATAATGTTATTTTTACACAGAGATTGGTAGGTCTCTTAGTAAAATCTCTTGACTTCAGCGATCTTTGTTGCATTATGTGCCAATGGTGACCATTCAAAAATGGGGAAAGAGCACTTTTCAAAGAAAGAGCAAGTTTTAAGGAAGAGCAAGGTTTGTAGGCCTGCAACTCAAAAAAGTATTATAGATATCTTAATGCCCTTATCTTAATCTTAATGGGTCTTAAGAAACTTTCCTTGTGGCATCTTCATTTTTAAGGCCCTATATGATTCAGTTCCAGAAATATCTCAACATGGCTCCAAGAGTAAATCATTACACATTTTCAGTGATCACTTTGCAATCAGCTGATCCTCTTTTTAAAAAAAAAAAAAAAAAAAAAAAGTAAGAACAAATAATGTTGAAACTGGAAATGTATCTTGTTTTCCTCTATCAAAACCTATCTGTCTGAGTACTATAAATATTCTTTTTACAAAGTTTGCATGCTTGTAACTCAAGAAGTATTTTAAAAAAAACTCAATATTAATTGAAATTCTGGTTCTTAATAAACTTTTTTGTAGTCTTCATTTTTTAAGGCCCTATATGGTTCAAACTCTGAGATATGGGGAGCCCAATGTGACTCAGTGACCAATTTGTTGAATTTTGCCCATTTTCAGTGTTTGAAAACCAAATGTTAGTCACTTTTTATACATCTGATACTTATAACATTTAAAGGGAAATGTCTGAAGAATAAATAATGTTTACATTTGTTCTATGTAATTGTTTTGATAGAGGGAAACAAGCTACAGTTCTAGTTTCAACATTAACATGACATTTAATAATTTGGCTTTCATCACAATAGGTTTATCTTTCTTTAGAATATATTCAAAAATTTGAGCTGGAGAAATGACCCAATAATAGCATTTGAAAAATTAATTCAATGCACAAAATACATTGTGATTAAAAAACAATGTTTAAAGGGGTCATATGATGCGATTTAAATTTTTCCTTTCTCTTTGGATTGTTACAAGCTCTTGGTGCATAAAGAAGATCTGTAAAGTTGCAAAGACCAAAGTCTCAAATCCAAAGAGATATTCTTTATTAAAATTAAGAGTCAGCCACACCTACCTAAAACGGCTCGTTCTAACACGCCCCCACATCTCTACGTCACGATGTGGGAAGATTTGCATAACACCGCCCAAATGTATACGCAAAGAAAGAAGACGTAACTTTCTCGCTCTATGTTGTTGCTTCCGCCGGCGCCATGTCGTGGAGAGGTGCTGTGTGTTTGGATGCGAGTAAAGAGGACATAAGAAATTTGTGGCTGAGTTTTATTTACAACATTGTCCCAGAGCAGTACAACACAAATACTGGAGTTTGTGCTGCGCACTTCACGGAGGATTGTTTTCTGAACATGGGAGAGTACAAGGCCGGTTGTGTGTAACCGGTCCTATTCACCCCGCTCTGAGCGAGATTCGTACCACGGTCTAAGCGCGGGAGACGGGCGCTAAGAGTCACTAGAGCTTGCTGGACACCACGGCTGTTACATGTAAAAAGACTTTTACTCAAAAGTGGGGCAGTTCCAACCTTACAAGGACAGTCTGGCGCTTCTGACTCACAGCCTGTAAGTAACATTACGTCTTATTATTTACAAAATCTGCTACTTACTATTCAAACGCGAGTGTAAGTAGTGCTTGTTGTTTGTGTTTCTCCGATCACAAATGCAGACATGGTAATGTTTATGCGGCGCGATGCAACGCGACGGGTAAAAAGACAGTATAAGTCATTATAATCAGTAATTATGTCCCCACTGGATGCAACAAATGCCTCGTTTGAAATGGCTTTTAATGGTTTTGTGACGTCGTGGGGACGCAGCATCATATTATGGTAAGGGGCGTAACATTTCCATCACACGCTTGAGGTATTCGGCCAATCACAACGCACTGGATCGCTGGTCAATCAGAGCACACCTCGCTGTTTCACACCGATGAGCTTTGTAAAAAATCGACCCGTTTCAGAAAGGCGGGGCTTAGAGAAGATAAAATAATGTAAAATATGTGGAAAATAATGCGTTTTTTTTTACTTTAAACCACGTAAACACATTGCATTACACCAAATACAAATAAGAATGTTCTTTTTAGCACCATCATATGACCCCTTTAAATGAATGTAGTCTGAGATGCACAGTCTTTCATGAAGCAATATTTTTGTTTGTGGTTTTAAGAATAAGGACATGTCACACTATATATGTTGGCATCTATGTAATAAACTAGCTTCTAACAAGTAACTAGACAAATTTGCGACAAAATACCATAGACATTGATTGGGCACATTATTTTGTTATGCTAATAACAAAGATATGCGAAGAGTTTACTCATTTACTTGCTTTGTTATCGGAACTTACTTTTTATAGGTTTAGCTTCAAAAAATCTGCTTACCTACAAAGCCAATGAAGTAGTGAGCGCTGTTCGGCTTCCCACCTATTACTCCTAAAGACTGAGGCATCATGAAGCATTGCTGTGGATAAGACATAAGAAAGAAGTCCAACAATCAGCAAACTTGAATAGGTAATCTTTAAAGCAATAATAGATGAAGAATTAGTATCTTACTCAGACTTACTGTCTGATCTTAACAGTTGAGGGTTTTATCTATTCATACGACAGATAATGTTATAGATTTACCTTGAGTGGTTCAATGTAGGCTTCGTTGATGTCACTGAGGCCCAGTCTTAGTGGAATCAGCAGAACAAGGGGTTTCCAGAGAGCCGTCTCCTCTTCTGCCAGAGCGCAAGCCCCCTCCAGTTCGCCATTCATTTCCCGAAGCTCTTCAGAAGCCGCACATGCACCCCTGTCAAAGTCCAGCCACGGCATACACAACCTCTCTACAGACAGCCAAGAACAAAAACATTAAGTCATTTACTCTTACAGGCTTGAAAGAAAAAACAACAACAACTATTCAGCCTGTAAAATTGTTTTCACAATTTACGGTCTCAAAATGTATAACATCTTACGACACTTTTGCCCAGTGCATGTTTACATGAGCAGCTATAATTTAGCTACAGTTAACATCTCTCTGTGCAAGTACCGATGATACAATGTGTAATCGAATATTTGAAGGATTAAATACACTTAGTACGACACCTTTGTCTTTTGAAACAAGCACACAATGTCAAGCTGAGCTACTATTACATTATCTACGTCTGACTTTGTAAAAAAAAAATCGAACTGGCATGATTTCAGTTGGACTATTAAAGTGTTTAAAAATTATTGTTTTGTTCCTATTGAAAAAAAAAAAACGCTTCAAGTAGATGGCATTGATAATGATATCCATGGGGCAATGATCTTTGAGCTGTTGCATAAAAAGGATTTTTGAAAGGGTTACAAATAAGGCTTATTTATAAAAATAGCAAAATTTCATTAGAAGATGCTACAAAGACATAAAAGATTTTGTGCCATCATTAAACTGAAAAGAAATTCTCTACCTCAAACTCGACTATGCAATTTGATGTGCTTTTTAGCAGTAGGCACTGGCAATCTCCTTAACATTGATGAATGCTGCATAACACCTGGAGATTTTGGATAAAAACCTACGCCCTTTTGCCAGAAACTATAAACTGAGGACATTTTAGTAGGACAACAACCCAACGCACACTGACAGAGTAACACTGAAGTGGCTTAAAATGAAGAAATTGATGCCCCTTGAGTGGCTTAGTCAGAGTCTTGACCTCAATCTCATTGTACATCTCTGAAAGGAGGAACTGCTTCACTTTTAGTGCTTTTGCAAGGAGGAATACGCTAATCATGTTCCATCACAAAATTTAAAAACAACCCAAGGCTGAGAGTTGTAATATCTCTGAATTCAACCAAATACTAAAGAACGGGGATAAATACTTGCTGATTAATTAACATTTTAAAATTAACTTTTTCACTTCTGCAATAAAAAAAGATGATATTTTGAGGAATGCTGAATTTAGACAAAACATTTAGCAAAATATTTTCCTTTATGTTCCACGAAACAAAGAAAGTCATACAGGTTTGGAACGACATGAGGGTGAGTAAATAATGACAGAATTCATTTTTTGAGTGAACTATACTTTTAAATATACTGACTAATTTCATCATGCTTTTGGCTACTATTAAGAGTAATATATAGTCAGCTCAAATCCATTCCCAGAATTCCACAAATTCCCCTCTAAATTAGTGCAGAAAAAGCAAACGCAAATGTCTGCAGAGTCCATCTAAGCCTACTAAAAATGCACTATGAAAGAGAACTCACTGATTTCCTCTATGACCACAGTATTGTCCATAGCTACATGAACTGCCAGTCGGCTCCAGGAGTCAAAAACTGCCAGTTTCCTAGATGGGCACAAAGTGTATTTGATTTTATGCAAAGACAGTAAAGCAAAAGTAGTTTATTTGAGGATTACTGAGCTGTAATAACATTTTATGGTTATATTATGTCCTAAAAATCACAAAAAGCAAAGGATAATGGTGATTTTTTTTTTTTAAATAAATATTAAGAATTTAATTTGACTTGGCCAACTTACTTGAGTACCTGTGCCACTGTATTTGGACCATACCACTGGCCTATAGACTTGCCCTCACCAACACCCATTTGAGCTGAGGAAAACAAGAAGCAATGTCAATGCAGTTACTCTTTTGATGCAGTAACCCATCGAAAGAGTAACTTTAAAACAATTCCTATAATATGCAGGCAATAGTACCTATTTGATGAATGGAATAATAGCTGTCCTTCTTGTCAATGAAGGCATTGAGAATGCTGATATATTCTGCTCTCTGCCGCTGACCTGGACTCCATGTCCAGTCTAATAAAAAATACAACCATCTCAGACAACAGCAGACACCATAATCGCCAACCTCGTAACACAGGTTTGTCTTACCTCTACCTAAGTGCCTGCAGACCAAGGCCTGCCCAAGAATCATCTGTCCACATCGAAGCATGCAGCCCCAGCCGGTGTCTGAAGTGGGCCCAGTGCCACCTGTAACATCACATCCGTTAACAAACCATCTGTAAATCTAAACAGACTATCCAGATGAATGATTAAATGCAGTCCTTGGACAGTGAGATCAAGATTGAGGACTGTGACTCTCACCAATTGGCTGGAAGTTCTTTCTGTACGTGAACCACAAACGTGAGGTGACGTCTTCCAATATCTCATCCTTCTCTGGGACACAAAGAACATCATGAAACAACAGACAAACACAACAGGACAAAACCTTCGATGTCTCCCACTTCGTTACCTGTTAGAGCGCTGAACTGCTTTCCCAAAATCCAGACAGGCTCAGAGGTCTCTGGGAAATCTTCGATTTCTCCAAAGCGCAACGAGTCGTATGTTAGAGTAGCTGTTGAAAGAAAAGCCAATGACCGACTGGAAGTTCAATAACTTACAGACTAACAGCAAAAAAGATCTTTTGATTGAGTGAAAACAAAGATATTGTTTTGAACATCTTTCAGTTTTTTTAGTAGGCTTAGCCATCTGTCATTTTTTTTTACTATAATCATTTCAATATTTTTTCCAACAATGTATTCTGAGAGAGATGCACATCTGTCCAAAGCAATTAAAGACACACAACAAATAAAGCGTTAACTTATCCAAGCTAATTTCTGTTACCCATGCTTTAATTTTTCCATATGCATTTTATATATTTCAAGATTTATAAGATAATCCTTTATTATGAACAAATATGAATTAATAATGACTAAAACTATATTTATAAATTAACCTTAACCTAGATTAATAGTAATTTATATTTTTTGTTGATATCTATTCCATTACCTAATATTAACTTTATTTTAAAGTGGTAACTGATTTTTTTTCACCTATTTTACTGCCTTTTTACCACGGTGTAAGTGTAACTTCACGTTGTCCCACAAGTTTCACGCTTTTTAAAACGGTTACATTCTAATGGCTCTCATGCACCAAAGGGTTAAAGATATGAAACAGTGTGTTAAAGTCCCTAACCTATATGCTATTGGCAAACAGATTATTAGAGTTTGAAAAAATTGATAACGACACACACAACCTCCCAACAGTGTTTACATCTGAACGGTTTCATTCGAGCGCTGGAAGGCTCCTGTGAAGGTAGACAGCTGACTAGACTAAAACACAGCCAGTAAAGCCTACAGTTTTGACGGGAACCAGTAGCATTTTGGTGCAGTGACATCTAGAAGACAATCCCTCATCTGACAGCAGACTCTTCTGTTTTACTGTCCAGCTGGCAGCATTTGGGACATCTGTGTACCATATTTAACGACAAATTCCCAAACTGTAGAGGCGGCCTCTCCAATAACAGGCGCGTAACGTTGACGATAGAAGAATTTAGCTTTTTAACAATTTCGTGACCAAAATGTAAGGGAATTGTTTTCTTGCGGTTTTCTTACCTGCATCCATCCCGACAGTGATTCAGCCTATCTTGTTTGTTGAGTGTTCCTCACACTGCACTGACCAATAGGAAAGCATTTCCGCTTTGATCAGCATGCGTCATTACTGTGATAGCCAATCAGATCAATTTAATGAATTTGGTGGTCTTTTTGACCAATAGAATTTCCCCAAAGGCGGGACATAAAACCAGACATTGTGATTATGCTGTGGAGCATTTAAAACTTCTCCTGTTGAAATGAATGAGATGCCACTGGAGCTTCGCAGGTCGAAGCTGAAACTGGTATATTAGGCTACTGTAAAAGGGCATTCAGTTAAAAAAGTATTAGAAAACTGTTGGGAACATGAAAATGTAAATCTGAATAGTTTTAGATGGAAAGCAAATAATGAGGCACATCAGATTGGAATAATTAATTGTGATGTTTGCAATACTGTTGTGTTGCCTGTAACACCTCCATGGTTATTCCCAATGCCTGTATTTTCAGGTTCTAGTGAGTATAAATGATTAAAAACAGACAAGAATCTATTCAATAGTACATAAATATTTAGATCAGAAATATATATCAGTAACGCATATATAACTCTAAAGATCCTGTAACAGGACACACAGCAGCAGCAATATATGTTCCAAGGTTCAGGTATAGAATAGCAAAAAGAACACCTAATCACCTCTCAGTTCATACTACAGAAATGATTGCCATATTAGCTCTTCAGTGGGTTGAAGAGATTAATATACCTGAAGTAGTCATATGTTCAGACTCTTTTTCAGCACTATCAAGTTTAAAGAGTGGTAAATCTTCAACTAGACAAGACATTTTATCAGACATTTTACAAAGTTTGTTCAGAATACAAACAAAAACAGTTATCTCTTTTGTATGGATACCTGCACATATAGGAATAGAAGGAAATGAAGTGGTGGATCAAATAGCGAAAAAAAAAAAAAAACATTAAAACATCCAGACATAGAATTTAATGTTCCAATGAGTAAATTAGAAATAAAAGGGCTAATTAAAAAAAAAAAAAAAAAAAACATTAAAAGATATGTGGCAAAGTAAATGGGATGATGAAAATAAAGGACGACATTTATATAATATTCAAAAAACAGTTGGAAATGAGAGGAGAATTTTTGGGAATAGAAAGGAAGACAGCATAATATCTCGTCTTAGAATTGGACACGCTGCCCTTTAATCAATCATTATTTATAATAGGAAAACATGAGTCTGGACTTTGTGTTAAATGTGATCTTTCCGAAACAGTTGAACATATTTTAATAAAATGTAAAGGATATGACAACAAAAGATTACAACTTACAGAAGCACTTCATATAGAAATAAATCAGATCTCACTTCAGAAATTGTTAAATAAAGATGTGACTATAGACATGTTTCACATATTATTTAAGTATCTCAAAGATACAGAGTTAGAGGAGGAGGAGGAGGCGGAGGACGAGGAGGAGGCGGAGGACGAGGAGGAGGAGGAGGAGGCGGAGGAGGCGGAGGAGGAGGAGGAGGAGGAGGAGGAGGAGGTGGAGGAGGAGGAGGAGGAGGAGGAGGAGGAGGCGGAGGAGGAGGCGGAGGAGGAGGAGGAGGAGGTGGAGGAGGAGGAGGAGGCGGAGGAGGAGGCGGAGGAGGAGGAGGTGGAGGAGGAGAAGGAGGAGGCGGCGGAGGAGGAGAAGGAGGAGGAGGAGGCGGAGGACGAGGAGGAGGCGGAGGAGGAGGACGAGGAGGCGGAGGAGGCGGAGAAGGAGGAGGAGGAGGAGGAGAAGGAGGAGGAGAACGAGGAGGAGGAGGAGAACGAGGAGGCGGAGGAGGCGGAGGAGGAGGAGGAGGAGGAGGAGGAGGCGGAGGACGAGGAGGAGGCGGAGGAGGAGGAGGACGAGGAGGACGAGGAGGCGGAGGAGGCGGAGAAGGAGGAGGAGGAGGAGGCGGAGAAGGAGGAGGAGGAGGAGGCGGAGGCGGAGGAAAAGGAGGAGGAGGAGGAGGAAAAGGAGGAGGAGGAGGAGGAGGAAAAGGAGGAGGAGGAGGACGAGGAGGCGGAGGAGGCGGAGAAGGAGGAGGAGGAGGAGGAGGAGAAGGAGGAGGAGGAGGCGGAGGACGAGGAGGAGGCGGAGGAGGAGGCGGAGGAAAAGGAGGAGGAGGAGGAGAAGGAGGAGGAGGAGGAGGAGGAGGAAAAGGAGGAGGAAAAGGAGGAGGAGAAGGAGGAGGAGAAGGAGGAGGAGGAGGAAAAGGAGGAGGAGGAGGAGGTAGAGGAGGAGGAGGAGGAGGACGTTTTACAATCAAACGTTAGGAACGGCGTGAACATGGTGTATGCTCTGTCTAAATTTGCTGATTTATCTCTGACGTTGTTGCGTAAAAAGTTTAGTCAGCTACTAACACCTGCGATTTTAAAATCCCAGTCTGTGCTCTTGTCTTTAACTAAACTGTTTATAATATTATTTTTATTTATCCTTTCATCAACCCAAATTGAGCAGATTGGGCGATCCGATTTGTTTGTCTTTGATTATTTAACTCAATATCATACATCATCTGACTGCAAGTGCAGCAGAAATTATGTGACAGGACGCGGACAACATGAATATAAAGAAGACATCTCTTACCTCAATGATCTTTTGGTAATTCTCAATCTGAAACTCTCACACATTTATTCTGTTACTGTGATTATTCTAAAGACTTTAGGAAGCAGGCATCGATGATGATTTTTGATACATTCTCCAAAGTAATTAAAATATACGAATATATGATCCTCTCTTTGGACTGTAATACTGGCTCCAATATAATTGATAACAGATTAAGGGTAATAATTCTTCTTGGGAAGTTTAGCTGAAGTAAAATACAGCTGAAGTAATGTCTATTACGCCCTCCTTTGGGTTTCTCTGTAAAGATCTTAAAATATTTTATGGCTCATTAAATTGTATGTTCTTTGAAAATTAAAAAAAAAATAAAAACAATATACAGGCAGTAACAGATAACAATGATAAACATTTATAAATAAAAAAAGAAGGGAATTAAATACATTGCAAATTCAGTCTAATGAACACATATCACGTGGTAGATATTTTTATAAATCAAGAACAATATCAAGTAATCAATCGCTTAATTTTAAATACCATCCTCACCACAACACTAGTCTTTGCGCTTTGTCTTGTGAGATAACTTTAAAGCAATAGGCAACTGTAGTTCCATTTAAAACCACTAGGTGTCAATAGATAGTCAAGTTGACAGTTACTTAGCCATATCAAAAAATATGCTGGATCATATTCCAAAATATTTGCTCTAACATGTATCTTAATGAACGCAGACTATCATACTCTTTCATGTCTGCCAATAGCTATGGTAGTGTGTCAAACACTCATTTGCATTACTATGCTTTGTTTATAGGCCTACTCAATAAGCCACTCATGTCTGTGTTGTTCTCAAAGTCCGAGTTTCTAAGTGAAACCACATGTTAAGAGTGATCACCATAGTAACAGTATCTCTAACTGTGCTATCTGATCTAAACTGCATCCTCCCACTGGCTTTCCACCAATTACACTAATGCTGTGTAGAATTATCAGCATGAAGGCTTTATTATTATGTTAATGGGTTTTCCAACCCGGAGTAAAACAGAGTAAATTTTTTTTTTTTTTTGCAAACATTAAGTGTAGCATACACAATAATGTGTAGTTTTCAACAATTATTTTTTTAATAAATTGAACTATACAAGAGAACAAAATAATGAAACAAACAATTATAAAACACCAAGTTTTAAGTTATACTGATGGCTCCATGATGTCTCAGTTGTTCGATGTGGCACCAACAACACCAAATCTAAGATTTGGGGAAAATATTACACAGAAAAAAATAAAATAAAAATAAAAAAAATTACAACGAAGAGAGAGACAACACTATGAAAAACTAATTGACAGGTTCTGACTTGAAGAATGGCATGAACTGAAATGTTATATCTATGTTTCATTATTAGTCAACCAAAATCTACTTAGTTTTGCATACAGTAGTTTGGAGTTTTTCCTTGGGAAATACAGGAATATAATCCTGATACTGATCTCCAGATTCACGCAGATCTGTTTACTCATGGTAATTTTTCATACTGCATATTGGATATCTGCATTTTGAGATCATCAAAACCACTTGAGACAGTGAAAAATGTAATAATAATCACAGAAACCTTCTGATTAGACAACATTGTTCTAGGCAATACTGGTCCAAGTACATGAACATTGTATTTTACACGCAAACACAAAGGTCACAATAGCTTCCTCTCAGCTGTGTCCCGCCGGTCATGGTATTTTGCATATCAACATAAGGTTCAATAAAATTGGTAACAGCAAGGAATGCCTAGAGTGCAAGAGGCCAGGTTCAACACATAAAGCCTTAAAGATAACGGTTCATCTTGGAGAGCAAGAATATCCTTTAAAGGAAAAGTGCAAACTTTGTGCAAGTGTAAACACATCAAGAGCAGTGAAAGGCTTAAGCAGTGACTAGAAACCTCTTCTGCCAGGTTTGGAAGAGTCCAGCTGTCCGTTACTTGTTTGTGCTGCTCTTTATTTTTCTCTGAGCAGGTAGAAGACCACAGCCTTGAGGTAGTGACCGCAGGCACAGGCTGCTGCCACCAGCCAATGAGAACGGAAACTGGGATCTGTATTGACTACACACTTTGTGATGTCCGCCTGTAAGAGAACAAAGAAAATATTTAAATATCAAATTAACATACTCAATAGTGCTGGAAAAACACTATTAAAATGCAGCATTCAGATATGGAGTTTGGCGTTTAATTTTTTTTTACCGTTTTTCTTTTCCGAGTTCATCTGGCAATAACAAAAGGAAAAGGAACTGCAGTTTACACTGAAGTATGTACCTTTTAGGCCAAAGCCAACATTGAGTAGTCTAAACATTATACATTTCAGCATGCAACATTACCAGGTTGGCCAAATGTTATAAAAGTTCCAAAATTAGCTGAATACACATTCAGATGATTAAAGGTCAGTTTGTTTGGATTTGGATGGATTTGGCAAACTTTATCCACACAAAAGAAATAATATAATAATGCGCTCACCAGGGCTGCATTTATTTGATCAAAAATACAGTAAATACAGAAATATTGTGAAATATTATTACAATTTAAAGTAATTGTTTTCAATTAAAATGTAATTTAAAAATCTGTGATGGAAAAGCTGATTTTTCAGTAGCCTTTATTCCAGTTGTCAGTGTTACATGATCTTTCGGAAATTAGTATAAGAAGCTGATTTGGTGCTCAAGAAACATTTCTTACGATTATCATCAATGTTGAAAACTGTTGTGCTGCTTATAATTTTTGTGGAAACCAAGCTACTTTTTACCAGAATTTTTGATAAATAGAAAGTTCAGAAGATTTATTTGAAGTATATTTGTGACATTTTACATGTTTTAATGTCACTTTTAATAATTGATTGCATCTTTGTTAAAGTATCAATTAAAAAAAAAAAAAAAAAACCTTTTCTAGCTAAAAATAAGATGATTGTGCAATAGTATCACATAATTATTAAATCCTGTCGATAATTTAACATGTGAAACAGAAATTCAAATCAAAAGACGACTCATGATAGTCAGAAAATGAAGGCACAGAGAGATGGGGACAAACCTTAATTAGGAATTGTAATTAAAAAAAACTTTTTACTGAGTGGTGTTTTTGTGTATGTGTGTGTGTGAATAGGCCCTTCATTCAGCTCCCAGGGCAATCCCACAGAGCAAAACACGCAGAATGGCACGTAGACACGACTACCCACATACTCGCATCAACAACATGGAAAATACAATCTACCAGTCTCTGCTTTACAGACTTTCGTTTAGTGCTCCTGATGATAAAGTCCTTGTTTTCAGGTTGAGTTCAGTCTGTGGGTGTGCCCAGTTGCAAAATCAGGACACTCCCAAGAGGAGATCACCTTGAAAAATGTTGAGAATGATTTCGCCTGAAGCAACCATTACGACTTTCACTTACACAATTAACCAAGCCTTTTTTTCATGCTGTACCTCCACCGATAATTTGAAAGTTGATCCTTTATAAGTTCTGAATGTGTTCTTTGTGTTTTCACTTCTAAATAAGTGACAGAACATCAAACTTGTTGACCTAGATAATCAAACCTAGATGACTGTGTTCTAATTAACTATTAGATACTCCTAAGAATTATTTCTTATATTACTAATTTTTCTAAATCTTATTACTCCCATTAAGATTTTATTATTATTTTTTTACAATTTTGAAATAATTAAGATTTTTTTAAAATGTTTTTAAAAAGTCTAAAAAATGAAGAAAACACAGTAAAAATAAAACAATACTATTGTGAAACTGTATTACATTAACAAGAGTTTATAACAACTGCTTTCTATTGTAATACATTTTAAAATGTAATTATTCCTGTGATGGCAAAGCAGTATTTTTGTCTCACATGATCCTTCATAAATAATTATATATAAAATGATTTGGTGCTCAAGAAACATTTCTTATTGTTATCAATGTTGAAAATTGTTTTGCTGCTTAATATTTTTGTGAAAACTGTGATACACCAAAATTGGTATTGCAATTAAGTAAAAAAAGAAAGTGGCAAAAACTGGTTTCAATATTGATAATAAGCACCATTTTTAATAACTGAGTACCAATGACCATTTTTAATAATTTAGCACCAAATCATCATATTAGAATGATTTCTGAAGCATCATGTGACACTGAAGACTGGAGTAATGGCTGCTAAAAATTAAGGTTTGCCAACACAGGAATAAATTACATTTTAAAATATATTAAAATAGAAAACAGTTATTTAAATTGTAATAATATTTCACAATATTACTGTAATTTTAATCAAATAACTGCAGCCTTGGTAAGAATAACAGACATCTTAAAAAAATCTTATTCCAGTAACTTCTAACCGTTATTATATGGCATTTAAATATAATATATTAATTTATTTACCCCAGAAATGTTTTCATGTGCACCAAAACTATTGATTGATTGATTGATCTCAAAAGGTTATAATCTACAAAGTCACAAAAGCAGGTGTAGAAAACTTTGAGGAAAGTTTTTAGGCATAGGAGTTGCATTTGGGCCCACTGTAAATGCAGGCAGCTTGTGATGACTCTGGCACAGCGCCATGTTGAATCTGTCTAAACAGAGACAGTCTAATGAGCACAGACACCGCAGACATGCCCTGCCAAAACAGCCACACATACCAGCACAGCTCCTTATTCAACAGGATCGCTGAACTGTGCTGTCTTTCTGAGAGATTGATCAGATTCCCAACCATAAGCTGCATGAACACTGCACGTTCTGTCTAAATACTGGACAAAGACGGAAAGGCAGAAGTCTGTCTTCTTTCTGGGCCTTAGCTCAGATCTATAAACACACAGCACAATGGTACTTTCAGTTAAACTTAAAAAAAAAAAAAGAAAAGAAAAAAAAAAAAAAAAAAAAAGGTGTCACCCAAAAATGCAGATTCTGTCATCATTTAGTCAGCTTCATGTTGTTCCAAACCTGTATGACAATCTGTCTTCTGCAGAACACAAAGGAAAGTATTGGCAACCAGTTTTGATGACCACTCACTTTCATTTTATGGACGCACAAAAAAAAAAAAAAAAAAAAAAAAAAAAAAAAAAAACATTTCTTAATTTCAACAGCCAATGATCCTTCAGAAATAATTTTATATGATGATTTGACCAACTACATTTAAAAAATAATAATAATTTCCAACTTTTTTTCCCACCAGTGAAAAATAAGGTGTTGCATCTATTTCAAAAAAAAAAAAAAAATCCACAAAAACAACGACAACAAAAACACACTGTAACAATATTACAGTAATACTACAACCACAGCATGATATGAGAAACGTGAAAGCAGCAACAGTTTTTGTTACACGAAAGAGAGGTCTGCTAAACATAAGGCACATACAATGGACAATGGCGAATATTAGGAAATCGACTGCTAATTGCTATGACTGACTAATCAGAATCAAGTATTATGTATGTTTGGGCCAGGAGCATGATAAAAACATACTTTTTTGTTAATGAATTGTACTGAATTAATGGATTTATTGCTTACCCAGCCTCCTCTCCTCTTTAACCATGACACAAGGCTTTTGCGAACAAACTCGCCCATGCAGTCGACAATAGTGTGCACCATTGCTGGATGCCCATGCCGAACACAGTCCACAGCTAGAGCTCCGGCCACAGCATACAGAGACACAATCTTCCCCCATGTTACACCTGTAGGGAGACAGATATAATCCTACTGAATGTCTGTCCTTATTCATAACACATTTAAAATGCTGCATTGCAAGATCATGTACTGTTAAATCTCTCGTGTTGCCTGTTTTGTTTGACACAGGCAAAGAGGTAAAGTGCTCCAGCTAATGCATATCAAGCATAATCAAATCACTTATTTCCACTGACAGTATGTACTGGTGGAAGTGTGTATGAAAATCATATCCAGGTGAGTCATGAAAATTCCTCATAATCCCTCCCTATTTCTTGCGGAATATTATTATGTTATATAACTGCCAGGCAGGCCATCAGCTGGTGTGTCAGCTAGAAAGACACAAGCAACATTTAATTTTTTTTTAGCAGAACAAATTCATGTTTGACTTGTGACGACAATCTCAATATACAGTATATGTGATTCAATGTGGATTGTTCAGTGCATTTAACAGCATAATGACTTCAATCATAGTTGAAAAGGTACAAATGCTTTGCTTTGCCTCCATCGTAAATGCATTAGGGTCATGGGTCTGAATTTAATGAAAAGGCTCTCTATACTATCGTGTTTCGTTAAACAAGTGGGCATTATGATTTATTAGAGCTAATGTGATAAATGGAATCCTAGATACACTAACTTTTAAACTTTTCAGCCTGGAATGAAACAAAACGTAATAAAGCTGCAAACACCCATCTGGAAACATCAAATGGCCAGACATAAACATCAACCCAGAAACCTAATCTGAGACCAACAAAGACAGGAAACACAAAGGCAAAAGGAAACCATATTGAGGCATATGAGAGATAAAAGCTGGTTTGAAGTTCAAGATAAAAAGAAACATTCTCTCCCTCTGTCTCTTGTAAGACCGTAGCGTCATGTTATACAATTCAGAGGGAATATTTTACAGTTTACAGCAAACTGTTTCAAATACAATGAAGACATGGATTAAATAAATGTACATGCACATTGGCACTCAAAATTCTGGTCTATTACCTTCCTTTTGTGCAATAATACAACCATCTGTCTATGCAGAAGCACTGTCATTGCCAAAAAAACAAACAAACAAAGTCTGGATTTTCCTGCATGCAGTTAGGATCTTGCATCTCTGTAGTGACTATTAGATTTAATGTTAAATAGAAAACACATTGAACTAAGAAATATTGCAAGTGTTGAAGAGTCTAACCTGTGACCCCATTTAAAAAAAGCTTTTGAAAAAAAAAAATAATAATAATAATGAAAAAAAAAAAATTAAATAAATAATAGAAAGATCCATCAGTTGACAAATCTACTCACACACCTCAAAGTTAACATTTTCCCGTTGGATTTTTCCATTCTAGATGAGAGACTAAATGTAGGCCCAATTTTGTAAATTGCTTTAATGTTTTTGATTTAATCGAGTATAAAAGATCTGCTGAAATGCTTCCTCTTGACAGAATCAACTATACAGTTTAAGTAGATTAAGTTTTTAGTACACCAGTGCATTAGAAAAACACCATTTCTACAGCTTAAATTCCTAAGCCAAAGTAAAACAAGGAATCATTTTGATTTCTTTTCAAAATGCTATGCATAACATCTTTTTATGCATAAAATTGCACCATTATTTATTTTAAATGATCTTAGAAATAGTCACAGTAAAATTGAACAGAAATTATCACTGAAATAAATTACAAAAGGGAATATACATATTTTTCAATATATTTTATATATAATTTTAAAATATGTATTACAATATATAAAGCATAGTGTGAAAACATCAAAAATCTTCATTTCTAAAAAAAAAAAAAAAAAAAAACAATAACAACATTAATATAAATATAGTTGCGCAGCCATAAGAAAAAGTGCAGAGTCAAATGAAAAATGCTCACTCAGAGGGTAAAAAATAAAATAAAATAAAATAAAATAAAATAAAATAAAATAAAATAAGTGAACACCAGTGACCAGTTCAGCTGCACTGCTTCAGGACAGGTATGTGTACAGACAGGAGGTACAAGTGTGTCACTGGGTCCAGCGAGGAATCTTTGTTGTCCTGCTTTGACTGACATGAGCAATTATGCTTTAATACTTAAAAAAAAAAAACAAAGAATGTTTTCCTGAACACATGAGTTGAACATGTTACAGCACATCTTAAGAGCTGCTCAGGTTGAAAAACAGACCACGATTTACTAAACTCTAAATCTGGGGGATCAAATAAGGGTTGAAGTTATATGAACTAAACTGAATCCCAAGGGCTTGTACTAAATATAAGTGATGTACAGTATGCAACAAAGGGAATGAAAACTTCCATGGTGCCCAGACACTGTTTACTTTCATGAAAAATCCATATTTTATGGTGCTGAGAGTTCTCTGGTCAAGCGCAGCACTGTTTCTCTGTGTATATATATAAATGTTAGAATGGATTCATTTTTACCCTCTCTCAAAGAAGTGTATGAGCCACTAAAAGGGATAGTTCAGTCAAAAAATAATTTACTCACCCTCATGTTATTACAAACCTGTATAACTTTATTCTATAGAACAGGGGTGTCAAACTCAGTTCCTGGAGGGCCGTGGCCCTGCAGAGTTTTGTTCCAACCCTGCTCCAACACACAAAGCATGTCGTTTTCAAATAACCCTGAATGACTTGATTAGTTGGATCAGGTGTGTTTAATTAGGGTTGCATCTAAACTCTGCAGAGCTCCGGCCCTCCAGGAACTGAGTTTGACACCCCTGCTATAGAACATAAAAGAAGATATTTTAGCAAATGTTTCAATTTCTTCTCCATTCATTGGAAGTCAATGGCAACCAATACTGTTTGGTTACCAACATTTGTCAAAATATCTTATTTTGTGCTCTCACAGGTGAGGAACACCATGACAGAATGTTCATTTTTTGGTGTACTATGCCTTTAAGGAACTGTGGCCAGCATCTCTGAAACCAGATGCACCGACCAATAAGTGAGTGTTCTGAACTAAATGTATTTTAAGACAAAGCATTGACCAACCTGTAGAGAAGATTTCTGCAGCAATGGCCAAAAAGGCATCAGAGACTATACTCTCAGATGCAATTGTGATGTTGAGCTGTCTTGCTACGTTGCGGTACACATTGGGTCGCAGGTGCTCCAGCTCATCACCTAGGAGACAGAGAGATAAATGTGTTTTTATTTTCCCTTGGATCAAACGACTGGTTTTCTCATCACAGATATAAAGACTGTCTAGAGTTGTACTGAATATAACCACTAATTCAGAGAAGATTGACACAATGACATTGCAAAATTACTGTAATCTACCTTAAAACCTGCTATTAATAGCATTGTTCGTATCTTTTCATCATTCTTTCATATGAGAAGCCAATTATATTGCTGCAGTTATATTGCAATGTCCTGATAATGAAATTGTCTGTTAAAGGAATAGTTCACACAAAATGAAGATTTGCAGAAAAATTACATTACTTGCTCAACAAAGGATTCTCTGCAGTGAATGGGTGCCGTCAGAATGAGAGTTCAAACAGCTGATAAAAACATCACAATAATCCACACGGCCATCAATTAACATCTTTTGAGGCAAAACACTGCTAGTTTAAGAAACAAATCCATCATTAATGCATTTTAACTTTAAACCAAGCGATTGTAAAATCTGTTCCAATGAACAGGAACAAACTCATCTACATCTTGTATGGCATGAGGGTGAGTGAATATCCCTAAATTTTCATTTTTGGATGAACTATTCCTTTCACCGACCTGAATCATCCGTCTTTATGTCAATGATTCAGGCGGGTGAGGTGTCTATGCAAGAAGTACAGGGCTTTCAGGACAATACAGGGTTAACCTTGTTAAATGTGGGTGGGAAATCCTCAGTCATTCTTGTGATAATGATCTGCATGTTTGCATGCTTTGTCCATAAAAAGCAGCTCCCCCCTTTTGCACAGTTGTCTCAAATTAAAATTTTTGTGCTTTTCCCTTTTAGGAGAAAACGGGTTCTTACAGATGAGAGTCACTCAGATGACAGGCACGTGGTATATGTTTAGGCAACTCGTAGTGTGTGTGATCAGCAGATGATGTGAGATTAAACGTTATCGATAGTCATTACATCCAATCTCGTGAAAGGGCTCAGAATGTCCAACGGCATGAAAGGACAGAAGAAAGGAATGTGGAAGATAGCTCAACATGGTACAAAAGGCAAAGTACTTTACAGTGGGTGAGACACAGACGGACCTTGTAAGAGTGTTGTAAAATATTACGCAATCGTATGGTTTGGCTTTGAGGAAGCTGAGAAACATGTATTTATTTTCATTTCTGAAAGTTCACAGAACATTCACGAATGCCCTGTTTTTTTCATTTAATTTGGTATGAACCAGACACACAGCACAGCTCAAGAAAGAAAGAAAATTGACAGGAAGTTCTGTGCAGTTTTAGCTTAGTCTTAAAATAAATCTATAATATAACCTCAATATATCATCCCACAATTCAAACAGATACTGTAGATAAGTATACAGTACCTTAGTGTATGATCTTGTATTCTCTAGCAAGCTCTTCTCTCTCTGTGTGTGTCTGTGTGTGTATATCTATCTATCTATCTGTGTGTGTGTGTGTGTGTCTAGACAGACACACACACGGCAATCCCCATAATCATTAATCATAAATGAATACATGTGTAACGTCAGATGTCTTACCCAACCACAGAAGAACTGAAGACACCTCAGCCAGTGTCCCTCCGGATCCATGCTCTGGTTTAGACCACCCGATTCCAGCCCGATGTAGTCTGGAGTGAATGTAGTCCCTGCACAAGACTTTAGACTGAGACACGAGCTCTTTATCCGTGGGAGAGCGATCAAACACCTCCATGACTTCAGCCGCAAACACTGAGGAGCGGCGCAACATCTCCATGCCCTTCATGAGTGCAGATCAATTACAATCAGCTGACAACCTCCACCTTTATCGCCGTGTATGGAAGTCTTTCTTCTCCACCCTCTTCTGTTTCCAAAGTCTGAAGAAGAAAACTCGCGTATTTTACTATAAAGAAAAGACTAGCTCTCACCTTCTGTTGGAATGAACGTGAACCTGATAAAAGAGCAGAGAATCAATAATCAATCACCTTTGCTGTTTCTCGAAAATCATTTAAATCCTCAGAAAGTCTCGAATATCGACATTTTTAATGACAGCGAATTGTTCTCTGTGCAGATTAGTGAGGTGCAGTCTGTGAGATGAAGCTGCTGTCAGGAGGCAGTGCTGTCTGTTTGGATGGGCTGCACACATGAAGTCTCCTTCTATGGAAAAACTCTCGTTAAGGCGGAGATTACCAGCTCTTTTATGGCTTTGATATTCCTCCCTTCTAGGAGAGCTGGAGGGTTTAGAAGATTTGATGAATCAAAGAACAAACGTAGAAAACAAACATCTATCTATCTATCTATCTATCTATAGAGCTGGATAACTGATTACATGTAATCTGGATTATGTAATCAGATTACAATAAATAAATAAATAAATAGGCTACTTTTAATTAGATTAAACTGCATTTTAAAATCAGACTTGTAATCAGACTACAGTTACTTTTTTATTGAGTAGGATACATGATTGCATATTATTCAATAGCAATAACTTATTCATAATTTATTGATTCTCCCTAATTCCTCTTTTTTATCTTTTAAATCTTCCTTTCTAAAATAGCTTACCGCTTATATAGGCCTACACTCAGAAAGTCGTCCAGTTTTGTGGACATTCACAAAAAGACCAGTCACTAGTCAGGTGGCTACACAGCATTTGACCACTGGATTTACAAAACTCGTTTCAGGTTTAAGACGTGTTTGAACACAACTGTACTGATGAACACATTCATTTTTATTTGAATTATCACTCAGTATGTTATTCAACAATATTCAGTCTTTAGAAGGCTTTTTGTCATTCAAACACGTTAAAATGCACAAATTAATGTTATGTTATTAATGCTATTTCTTATTTACATGCAAATAATGCAGGCATTCCCAAACTTTTTTTTTTCACTTCATGATATTAATTACAGTGAATGAAAGTTATCTGTCTGTCTGTCTGTCTATCTATCTATCATTGTAGGTCAACCTCACTGTCATTTTAAGTATGGAAATTGCAAAACGTTGCCAACCAAACTATAATTTGATACAAAATAATGGACAAAATACAGTAGATGCGTTTGCATATTTTTTTTAAACAAGGACAGTTTTGTGTATAAAATGTTTGTAAAAGGTATTTTAATGTGCATACAGTAGTTGTTGAACAAAAAAAGAGTCATGTTACTCCAGTCCCACCCACCATCTTTGATAGAGTTGTTTTGCAAGTCTTGACTGTTTTTGCTCTAAGTGTGTCAGTTAGAATTCATTAGAGCCACCCAGCGAGCCGAAACAACGGCTTTCCCAAAGAAACATTAAACCAAGATTTGTTTTGACATGTCTAGTAATTCCTTGTAAGCAGGGATATGCAAAACATATCAAGTTCCCAATGCTGAATAACTGATTCAATGATTGAGTATAATAAAAAGGATTATTCAAGCACAATACAGTGAACTTCCTTAAAACAGAGACAGAAAAGAAAAAGTAGAACAAGATCAACCAGGCAGTTCTGTTCAACATGAGAAGATAATGGGTTGAAAGCTGAAGTGTATCTCAGTGGCACACAATGATACAGTTCCTTTTTTCTGACCACATTTGAGGCTTCCTCTGTATCCCAATTTAAAAACTAAACTGTTCTATCTGATTCTAAGGCCTATTAAAAATAGCTTGTTTATCTTGTTAAAACACAACTGAATACAGACAGATGGAGGCCGATGTTAGGCTACTGCTGCTATAATTTACATTTCATTCATTTCCAGTGAATAATGAGACACTGTAGAGACTAGTAATCTTCAGTAAGTTGTGTCACACCACACCTCTGAGGAATAATGCTTAAGTTTTCTGCAGAAACTCTACATGCCTCTGCATGCCCATCACATGACTTCTCATATTCCTTCTTCATATCTGGCTTTTCATAATCAAAATAGAGATAGGATAACTGGTCATCAGAGATACAAATAAAATCTTGTAAGTTTACAAATCAACAATTATTCTGAACCTTGAAATAAATGTAAATATTTTTATCCAGGCTTTGGACAATATTTTTGTACAATACTGCTCCCTACAGGGAAAAAGAGGAAGCTAAGAGGAAACAAAATCATTTCCTTATTTTTACAAGAACATCTGGAAATATTTGACACTTTTAAACAGAAAATAAACTGAAAATAAATTAACAGGAAAACAGACTCAGAGTCATAAAATCAATGTAATCTTGCTGTGAGGTGAAAATGCCTCCTGTTTGACAGTAAAAGTGGATTAAAGCAGAATTTTGGCCTCCTTTACAACTTCTGACAGAAAAAAATATAATGACATAAATAAATATATAGTCACAAGGAATAAAATCATTAGAAAAAACATTTAAAATGATAATTACCTTGATAATTACTTTATTAAGCTACAAAACAAAAAGCATGAAGGGCACTGTGTATATTTAAACTCTGATTTAAAGGTCTATGGATGTGATGTCTAGCCTACAAAGGCATTTTATCAATTAGGCAACAGTTTATTTGTATCAACATTAAAAGAAAAACAAGTGTGAAATGTGATATGAAGCTATAATACAAAATATAAAACAAAAATAAAAAAAAATATTAAAGATGACAAAACTGAAACTAAACAGGACATATTGGAATGCTAAGTGTCCCTAAATAGAGAAGAAATCTGGCAGAATATACAACCACTGTGACCACTAAGAAAATTCATACAGACAGAGGGATCAAAATTTTTGTATAGAAACAGACCGGACTGACTATCAAAGCAATGCAGGTCAAGTTCTGACTGAACACAAAATGAACTGAAAACAGAAAAAGCACTCCTTTGTCTCATGCATTATGTCCCTTATAATTAATGGTTACATCTATCTTACATTCTTATCAGATCATGAGAGATTTTCTATAGAGAGAGAGAGAGAGAGAGAGAGAAAAAAAGGCTATGAAATGGTTTTAAGAAAAGGACAACCACTGTGACAAACCTCAGAGTGAAAGCGACCTGCACTTTGTACATATATTGCACAAGAAATCTTTATGTACACAATAACAGGATGCTGAAAATAAATCAAATGCCATCATAATGTAGAAAAACCTGAAACCACGCAAGTGTTTCTCCAATTTATTAAAGAAATCAAATAGGGCCTAATGTTTTCATTAAAGTTTTGTGAGAGTGAGGTTTAGAGGAATATGTAGATTTAGGACAAAGAAAACAGCTATGATTTACTCATTTAAGGTCTTCAAGAAGATAGCAATGCCAGCATGGTATGTATATAATAGCCTATTAAATAAAAGGACGACTTGAGTGTCCATCTGTTGTATGATAAACAGGAAATGTTTAAGTAGAAAATGTACAAATTATACTCTCATACCTAAATTGCGAATCTCTAAAAATATTATTTGTTGCATAACCTCCAGAATAGCGTGGTGAGTGAAAAACTACGGTTCCCAGCATTCTTTGGGTTTTGAAGGAGATTGTCACGCATGCGCTGAACACAATTCCTCTCTCTCTCTCTCTCTCTCTCTCTCTCTCTCAGAGTAACGGGGTTTCAGAGACAGAGGGAGTCTCCTGTGCAGAGCAGAAACCGTGAACATCCATACCAAAGATTGAGTGTCTGCTCTGATGTATGGACAGGATTACATATTAAAATCCTTGTAAACCATAGAGCTGGTCAGCCTGATCCACTGGAATGATTTAGAGGGGCGTGGATTGGGAACAAGCTGTTCCTTTGGTGGGTGACTGTTCAAGAAAGAGAGAAAGAGGAAAATCTGAGAAGAACCCCTGAACTGGAGGTAGATTAAACTGGACATGGCACACCTTCAGAACATTCGGACCCAGGTAATCCAGAGAGATGAAGAGGACTCCTGAAGCCCTCCAGGCATGGCTTTCATACGGAGACATAACAGTTACTTATTGTTCTTTTTGGATGATGATTGAACTCAACATTAGCTACTGTGTCTTTGTACTATAGTAAGCTTTTGTAATTATAAATTCCACTAAATAATAGGCTATAATATAATGAGTATACGTAGGTTAGTTACACTAAAAAAAAAAAACATGGTGTGGGATTTACATAATTTTTACTTCGAAATTGCTTGTGAATTGTACAAACAATTACAAAGAAACGGTGAAGTAACACATTAAACGTGAAATATTAGGCTACAGTATTTTCTTGTAAAACATACTCCAATAATCTTTGTTTTATTTACAACCTCGAATTATTATTATTATTATTTTTACAGTGTAGTTTATGTAAATACATTGTGCTGTTATGTAAAGTGTGACATTTACCTAATGTGAACTAGGCAGTGCTTACATGATGTTCGTCAATTGGAGAAAAATACCAGGTAAATTAAGAAAATACAGTCTATTTTTTTTAATATTGTTTAACATAGATCACAAATCGGGGTTCACCGAAATTTAAATTTTGGGCAATATCATAACTGATAATTCTTTTTTTTTTTTTTCTTTTCATGGTTGAAAACTGATATGATGGCCGTTATGATTTATGAAAAATATTCAAACTACAGCTCCAATCTAGAATTCTGATTTACTATTGTATTTTTTTTTCATCACTAACTAATCATTAAAAGCTAATATTTAACTAATAATAGTAGCTACTTATAATAGCTATTATTTAGTTGTTCCCCACATTTTGAACAACCCTGCCATGTCACAATACTCCATGAAATCAGATCATTTGGACCTTCTACAGCATGTTGGGAGCACAGATAACGTTTTCTCAGTATTTGCACAAATTGAAGTATGGACTGCATGCGTCCAGCTTGGCCTTTCAGCCCTGTTACCCTAGTAATTTAAAGAAAAAAAAATATTAAATGTACCTTTTATGTCAAATATTATCACTAACTAGAAAACCAAAATATTGTCCCAAACTAGCTAGTCCTACTGAGAAACGTCATAATTTTGGCTAAAACTGCAACCCTGTTACCCACTCACATTTTTTTAATGCCCATTTAATCTTGACATATCTTAAACATTTATTGCTAGAGCTTTGCAAAATATCTCAAAATGTTGGTAACAGGGTTGCAAAAATCTCAAAGCCCATGGAAATATTGGTCAATTAACATTTTTTTATATTATACATCCCTGATTTGCAACTGTTATATCGTATTGAATTTCTTCACATCACACTTTTTGACACCACCATAATAGAGAAAAATAGAGGAAAAACACATTTTTTCCAAGTGTAAACCCGTTATATTAAATATGAGACAGTGTGGTTATTTTGAATCGAACCAGATGATACTGGATGGCATCTGTTTATGTTATGTTGGCCATGCGCATTTTTTGTAGGTCATTTTTTAGTTTTGATGAGGGTTGAACCTCAGAGTATCTTTGACTAAAGAGTGGCACACCCACCGATCACACAGGTGTAGCTGGCAGAATAATTAACTCGTCTTTCTGAGAATTGTTAAAAATACCCTGTTGATCTCATTATGGAGCCTCCAATGGGTGGTACTACCAAGAATAGTAAAGGCTTGCGTTTTGATTGCTCGTTGCTTTAGAAAGGTGCAATAAAAGTGTGATGAATGCGGAAATCAGATGTCGATCTGATACTAAGAGGAGGTCTTATCACCTGAACTTTGAGTCTTGTCGTCAAAAGAGCTTGTTGTTGTTATGATAAAACAGTGCCACTTCCAGATGGATTGTCAGTACAATTCATCTTCATGCTGTACCGAACAAGGAAGCAGATGCTCCAAGTGTTTTCCTAGTGGTTAGACAGCAGAAAAATGAAAAAATTGCTTAAAAAACTACATGGGATTTCTAACAATTCTCTTTATAGATTCTCATCTTCTCCGGACCTTCAGTGGAGTGATGATTGGGTAGATCTTCCCGCATTTGTTGCTTGAATAATAGGACAACATATAAAGTTCATCACGTGTGTAAAGAAAACACACAATGTTGGATCTCATCTGGTAAGAATTTTTAAATCTTTCTTGTTTTTCTTTAGAATTCACGTTTGAATCCGGAGGAATACTTCACTAAATTGGAACGAATTGGTAAAGGCTCTTTTGGAGAGGTATACAAGGGCATAAACAACCGCACAAAAGAGGTGGTGGCCATTAAGATTATTGACTTGGAGGAAGCAGAGGATGAGATTGAAGACATCCAGCAGGAGATCACGGTCCTCAGCCAGTGTGACAGCCCTTATGTCACCAAATACTACGGCTCCTATCTAACGGTTTGTGGAGATTTCTTTCTCTCGAATTATATTACATGATATTTCTGTATTTTTAAAGGAATTGTTTACTAAAATGCCATTCTTTCAAAAAAAACACACATCACTTCCTGGTAACACTTTACAGTGACATTAGATTAGTTTATGCACTAGGTATCATTAACTAAAAATAAACAATACTTTAAGATGAAAAAAATGTTAATTTCTACATATACAAATACATTTTGTAACAGTCATATAAATTTGACATGAGTTCCTGTTTTAGGAATAAGAATGAATTAATGTTCATTGTTGGTTCATGGTACTTTATTATAAAGTGTCACTGACTTTCTTCCATGAAACACAAAATGAGGAATTTTCCAAACTTTCAGCTGTTTTTTTCCATACAGAAAAAGTAGACAGTGACCAGTGTGTCTCAAACCATAGCTGCTATGGTTAACTGAAACTATAACTAATAACTAAATAAACTAAATAAAATTAATAACTAATATATATATATATATATATATATATATATATATATATATATATATATATATATATATATATATATGAAAAACTTGGCAATTGAGTAGAAATACTGTAAATGGAATATGTTTACATTGAAGTACTAAAGCTACTAAAATGGAAATAAAAATGAAAATTATATAGAAAAAATAAACACTAACACTTAAAGCCTTTATGTATAATGCATTATAAAGGTATTCATAATATATATTGTAATGCATTATACCTTTTTATAAGTAATTGTAACCATAGTTAAAATAATATTTAGATTTGTTTGTCATGTTTTAGTGCATTATAGTTTCTAAAGGTGTAAAAATGAATAGATTAGAAGTATTGTAGTGAATTCTAACTGGGGTTACATTTAGTCATGAGATCATACAACGCATTACAAGACATAATTAATGTATTAAAACTACTTTTATAATGCATCATGTAAAGACTTTAAGTAAAGTGTTATCAAATTTTGATCATAAAAATGGCAAAGGCACAAAACAAAATTAATTTAAAATGAGAACTGAAAACAAAAATAAAAGCTCATTTAAAATTAACAAATACTATAAAAGTATATAAATAATACAAAAAATCATCAGTTATAATACTAAAAACATCAGAATTTACTGTACAACTTTATTTTATTTTGGTTTCTTGTGTTTTTCAGGGCTCTAAGCTATGGATAATCATGGAATATTTGGGAGGTGGATCGGCTCTGGACCTGGTGAGTTGGTCTTTTCATTATATTTGTGGGTTCTTTAAAGTGAGGAATAACGTCGGAAAATTACTAAAGGGAAAAAAAAAAACTCTGGAAAATGTCAAGGGCACAGGAAATGTCACTATATTTAACATCCTCTAATGTGTTTGTACACAGTTAAGGCCAGGACCTTTGGAAGAAGCATATATCGCCACCATTCTCAGAGAAATACTGAAAGGACTCGACTACCTCCATTCAGAGAGGAAGATTCATAGAGATATCAAAGGTTAGTATGCAAAACTTACCTCTGTTTAATTCATTTTAGTTCTGTGAAGTGTCCCTACATTAATAACCCTGCTTTTTCCTACAGCGGCCAATGTGTTACTCTCTGAACATGGAGAAGTCAAGCTGGCAGACTTTGGAGTGGCTGGCCAGTTAACAGACACACAAATTAAGAGAAACACATTTGTAGGAACTCCATTTTGGATGGCACCAGAGGTCATCAAACAGTCTGCATATGACTTCAAGGTACAAGTACTTGTCCTTTAGCTAACAAGTATCATGTTCAAGTTCTCCATGTGAACATCTGTTAACTAGTGAAAACTGCTTCTGTTGCGTGATGAAAATAAGCTCAATTAAATATTCAGAGACAGACATATGGCACAAGTACTGACCCCCAATTTTTTTGCCCTTTTTTCTTCCCTGTGTCTTAGGCTGACATCTGGTCACTGGGTATCACAGCTATCGAGCTGGCTAAAGGAGAGCCTCCCAACTCAGAACTTCACCCCATGAGAGTCTTGTTCCTCATCCCTAAAAATAACCCACCCACGCTGGAAGGGTCCTACAGCAAAGCCTTTAAGGATTTTGTTGAGGCTTGTCTCAATAAAGATCCACGATTTGTTAGTACCTCTTTTTTAGCACCTTTATTATTTATTTAAAAAAAAAAATAAAAATCTATTTAGGGATGTACAATATATTGGTACCTTATTGGTTATCAGTTAAAAAAAAATAATAATAATTTTTATATATATATATATATATGTGTGTGTGTGTGTGTGTGTGTATTATTATTATTATTATTATTATTACTTTAATTTTAATATTGACAAATATAGATTTAAGAAAATGAAACCATAATTGATATTAGATATTTGTGCATGTTAATTTCTCTTATTTTTAAGATCTAATGCCATCATCTGATGCTTAAAGCTAATTTTTTAAAATACATATAATTTAATAGCACTATTAAATGTAATCTTTATCAATCTCAAAATTAATTTATTTTTTTGTTTTTGTTTTTTTTTACTGTGCATAATAATGTTTGGATGCCTAAATTCACTTGTAGAATTTAAAATTATTTTTTTATTTAGGCAAAATAGTATGGAATTTTATTATCTGCCATTTTTATTGGTTAATGCTATATAAAATAATCTCATATAAAAATAATTATTGACTTATTGTATAGGATAGAACTGTAATACCCGTAATTCTATTAAAACTCCACCATTGATGCTATTAGCTTTTAGTATAAACAGGCAAAATAAACTTTAAAACATGAGGCAAACTGCTTTTAATTTTTATGATGTGCTGTTCGCATCCAACAGAGACCGACAGCCAAAGAGCTTCTGAAACACAAGTTCATCACCCGCTACACCAAGAAAACCTCATACCTGGCAGAGCTCATTGATCGATACCGCCGCTGGAAGTCAGAGGGCCACGGGGACGAATCAAGCTCTGATGACTCTGACATGTATGTGTGTGCTTTACATTCCTAGATGCGCGATCAGCAAACCTGTGAAGTTTGCGTACAGTATGTTTACTCTGTGTGTTTTCACTCAGGGATGGGGAGGGGGATGACAGGGACCAGTGTCCCATGTGGACTTTCCCCACTGTGCGGCCCACTTCCATGAACAAGTTACAGAGAGGTTTCAATCATTTAGACAATAAGGTAAATATGTTCTAAAGTCAGCAAAGCCAACACAAAAGCAGCACAAAATCTGTACTATATAGAGGGCATAAAGGGTGGTTAAACAGACTTTGTAGTGCCACAGAGGCAGCATATGTCTACACGGGAATCTTAGTTGCGAAAAAATGAATTAAATTAGTTGCATCAGAGCTGCCTTTGATACTACATGTGAAATGGGACAGATCTGGCAATGTTTTATCTGATTTATATACTGCATTACATATTTCAGAGCCTCCTTAAAAATACAAAGTAAACATTTTATGCAAAGAGAGTAAGTGTAATAGACTTCATTTTAAATATTATTTTGTTTAAAAAAAGATCATGTACAGTCTTGCGTATATAGGGGAGCCATATTGTGATCACATGACCAGCTGAATACTGGTCTTATAAATTGCAACAGTGCCTGTCCACTTTTCAGCCATCTTGGTTAAAGAAGTGTTTTCAATAGTGATTTTAAAAAAAGTCTTTGAGACTTACAAGCTTTGAACCAAACCAGCCAGCTACAAGAAAAAAAAAAATCACAACATTATAAAGTTTCATTTGAAGCACAGACAATATTAGAAAATTGGACAAAAGGTACAAGACTGTGTACTGAACAGCTTTAATGAGGGAAAGAACTATAAAATCCCATGAAGAATCACAAATGACAATTAAATTAAAAACAATGCAGATATATAAAAAAAAAAAAAAAAAAAAAAAAAATATATATATATATATATATATATATATATGTGTAAAGATGTTAAATATTTATTTTGTTAGTATTGAATAAATTATTGTTCAAAATCAGTTCCCCTATGAAGAAAATTGATGGGATTTTTACTTTCAGAACCCTGATTGTTGCACTCTATAGTCGATTAAAATATTTAGCCCTAGTACTGAGCCTTGCGGTACTCCATACCAAACTTATGATCGATATAACATCTTTGTTTACTGCTACTAATTGATAACTGTCAGATAAGTTCAATGATTTGAAAAATGGCAATTCAATTCCATTAATGCCATCATAATTTTTGAGCATACCCAAGAGAATGTTAATAGTATCAAAAGGCAGCACTGATAACCAGTAATACTAATTTTGTATTGAATATGATCAGTTTCTTACCTGACTTGACTTTGGCAGTTCATTTGGAATTCACCTGTAGTATAACAAATACATCTCAAATGTCAAAAAAAAACAGCTTAACCCTATAAAAAATGTCATTATATATATATATATATATATATATATATATATATATATATATATATATATATAATATATACACACATACACACACGCGCGATAACTATCATTATATATGGGGTGCAATTTAAAAAAAAAAAAAGAAAAGGAAATACAGCTGAAATTATTCTTTTTTTTTTTTTTTTTTATAACAGACATCAGATGTTATAAAGAGGCAGCCAAAGTCACCGTCTCTAAAAACGTTCATCACACCCATCTTCAGAGAGGTAAAGAATTCAAAAATGTACATTTATGAAGTGAGCCTGGACCTCCTGCTTTAACATCAAGTCAGAACACGTGGATTATGTTCTGTATGCAGCTGAAGGAGAAGCGGCGTGTTAGCGGGAGCGGTGTATGTGCCCTGGAGGAGCTGGAAAACGCATTCAGCCTCGCAGAGGAGTCCAGCCCTGGAATCACTGACTGTTTACTCAATAACATTATGGAGAGAGTGGTCAGGTAAACATTTAATATACAGTCTCGCCTATGTGTCTGTACACACAGTATTTAATTGTATTTTGACATTTTCTGATTATGCCAGTTTTTCAGGTCATGCTGATTCAATGCTATAACATGCTGCGCTGTGGCACTTGCATGTAGTACTGAATCTTCCGCAGGAGTGAACTCTGAGACTTCCTTTGTCTCAACCCTGCAGGTTTACACTCAACGGAAACGGCATGCCTTCAAAACGATGAGGTCCGACTGACTGCTGGTCTGCTCCGTCCGATGGAAAGACTATCCTGATCTCTTCATGAGCCGGTCCTCTATGCCCACCTGCTCCTTCAGCTGAACACCACCAGTCATTCCATTCCAGCTTGTATTATGAGATGTTTTTACAGTTTACTTTATAGAATTTTGAAATGTCTAAATGAAATGTAAAATATGAAATGACGAACCAGTTTTATGTGTATTCCATTAAATTACATTAAGTACATTGAAATGTAAATAAACTAGTGTAAAAAGTGTTCATTTCTTACGTTTACATTTAGGACATAAATTACGGGCGAAATGTAGGAAAAGGCTTAAAGTTTAGCCTAAAATTAAAATTCTGTCATCATTTACTCACCCTCATGTCATTCCAAACCCATAAGACTTTCATTCAGCTTCGAAACACAAATCTGAGAGAATTCTGTACCTTCATTAAAAATCCATGGAACCAAAACTTTGATGCTCCAAAAAGTTCATGAATTGTAAAAGTAATCCTTTTCTTTTTTAATTGTTTAATTTATAATAAACAATTTAACTTAGGCTTTTATTCACACATAAATATTGATCAACGCACATACACTTGAGCTTGTTTACTATATTTGACGTGCTCCATGTATGTACCTTAATCAATGCTTATATGTGAATAAAAGCCTAAATTAAATCTTATGTATTTATATTATAAAACACAAAGCAGGGTTATTTTAGTATAGTTTATGAATTATTCAGAATTAGATTTTATTTTTATATTTTCAGTTTAAAATTTTTATTTATTTTTGTTGTCATTTTGTAGTTTTTAGTTTCTTTTATAGAAAAATACATTTATAGAAAGTTAAATTTTAGCAACTTTTTTTTTTTTGTAATTTAAGTACTTTAATGAAAATGAGAAATTTTGCCTTGACAAACTGAAATAAAATGTTTTAGTTTTTATCAGATATTTATTTTAAATGATTAAATATTATTACAAACGATTTTTGTTAATTGAAATAGGACTTGAATTAAACCTCTTAATTCTTATGGATTACTTTTACAATGTTTTTATGAACTTTCTTAAGTGTTAAATTTTTGGTGTAATGATCTTTCAGTGGAGGGACAGAAATCTCAGTTTTCATTAAAATATCTTCATTTGTGTTTTAAAGATGAACAAACTCATACAGGGTGGGTTACTGGTAACGATTTTTATTTTTTTTATATGAACTAACCCTATAAATGGGACAAAAAGAAGAGAATTAAATGTTTACACAGTTCAGTTTTATTTGATATCCCTTCAATGTCATAACATGAAACTTACTACATGTGGTGTGTACAGGAGCAACGCCTCAGCAACATGCTACACAAAATAAATAGTAAAAGCTGGAGAGAAGCAATTTAATCAAAACTTAGTTTAATGCCTCTCAGAATGAGACAGGAAACTGAGGTCTTTGAGTAAACTCCCTTTTCTCGTGCTTAGCAATCTGGGATGGAATTCAACCGTTCATCCAACCCTCTTATTGCCAGATACAGAAAACGAGGAAGAAAATGATTCCAGTCCTTGCATAAAATGTACAAAAAAGGGTGGAGACCATAAGCCCACACAGTGCATTAGTGAATTAAGAGGGATCTGAAACACATCAGACTAGCTGAGCTCATGTCGAGATGATAGCTGCTTACAGTATATTGTTATGGGTGCACAAAGCAACACTGCTTAACGTGTGGCCGATTAACTTTGGCCAAACTTTTCAGGCTTATGCAAGGTTTCTTCAGGTCTTTGGTTGGACCTTGTACAGCATGTTGAACAGACAAAGCCAAAAGCCTTATAAATACAACCAATAATCCAAAAAGAGGCAAAATAAATCTCCCAAATCAGATGTCGTACAGATCTGTCTTCATAAAGTGAAGCCGATAAGTAAACATAACACTGTCACACATGCTGTGGAACTTCATCGTGCTACTAAAACAACAAATAACTCAACTGGCGTTCCAACAAAACGAGACTGTAACGCATATATAGTGAGATATGCCGTGCAAAAAATATTGGTAGTAAAAAAGAAAAGGAAAAAATGTTTGTTTATCAATAGATCATAGGGAAAGAACTTGTAAATTAATTATTAATATGCTTAAAAAAAAAAAAAAAAAAAAAAAATCACATATACAATATAATAAAAGGGGAACAGGCCGTTTTAGGTCGTTGATCCCAGTTTAAATTTTAGGATTTAGTGGACGACCGAGAACATCTTGCATTGTTGTTTTAACTTCAGCTTTGACAAAACTTAAACTTCACCAGAACCATTTCCTCTTCCCTGTGTGTAGAGGGCAGAAACTGAAAGAAAAGTGCAGTATTACACTGAATGACCTTCTTCCCCCATAAGGGGGTTAGTTTAGACTTGAGCTTATTATCTGTCAATCAAAACAGACATTTGTGAATACATCATTTAAAACATTACATTTAGTTTGGTTAGTGAATATTTTTTGGTGGTCAGTCTTCACTTTAAAATAAATATCTGATTAGTTTTCAGATTTCAAGAAAATCAATGCTGTGAAAAAAAAAACAAAAAAAAAACAACGGATCAGAACTTAAAAATCCCCTAAATAGTAACAGTCGCTTAATAATGACCTTCAAGACATGCTTAAACCTATGCTGGAAGAGGACAGCACATACTGTACAAGCCAATTCAGCTGCCTCATCGTCAAAATAACATCTCTATTCCTCTCTGATTCCTTCCTGTCCCAACATCTCACCCTCAGCCCTTTAAAAGTGCGAAGGCGCTCGATCATAGAACTCTAGTTTCTGAGCTTCGCCCTGTAAACGTGCTCTCTGACCAACATTACATTGTTTCTAAATCAGCGAGACACATTTTACAGCTCTAGTCCTTCATCTCACTTACTGCACCAGCTGGACTTAATACAAACCCTCTGTTTGTCAACACTCCATTCAGCAGTATTCAGTCATGTTGTCCCAGGACAAATAATAGAAAGCATTTTTGTAGTCCTGTGGGACTAGATTTCTACTGAACAAACTGGAGTAACAAGAGTCATTAAATATCATCCTAATGACAGATTCATCTTAGCAAAGACCTTAAAACCTGAATACAGCAATAAGTGTAACCTTAGCAAGATAAACACAAACATAACTTAATTCAGTCTAAAGTGTTTCTATAAGAGTTTTTCAGTCTAATGTGGTTCTAGAAAAGCAAGACTCACTTTTTGTTTCATTAGCGAGAAAGCAAGAAAAGATTTAGAGAAGAGAATTACAGAGCGCTTACTTTCCAACCAACTTCTTCGGTCTGAGGTTTCAATAAGCAGCTCAAACTCCCAGCAAGCAGAGAGCTAACAGTCCAGAGTCAAGAATCAAGTTATTATGATGATGCTTCTCAGAGCCACAAATCAGAAAGGATAAAATGACGATGGTGTGTTTGGTCCTGGCAGACAGTGGGCCCAGCCCTCAGCTCCAGGAGATCAGTCTCAGCTTCGCCCGTTCATCTCTGCTGGGCCTTTGGGTACAAGCAGACTCATGCGTCCCGCGGAGCTCGCTGCACTTTTGATCACCTCCATCCATCTGCGGACACATCCCAGCATCTTTTAGCATACCAAATAGTCACTTCTTCCTTTTGTTATTCCTGCTGTTCATTTAGCATTAATAATACATCAAAAATTTCAAAAGTATTACGTATTGAGCTGTAATAAAAATATTTTACTTGTCTGTTTTAGTAGTAAAAATGTATGCAATTATTTGCGAATAATAACATACAGAACTGTTCAAACATTTGGGGTTAGTAAGTTATTATTTTTTGTTTTTTGAGAAATAAATTAATACTTTCATTCAGAAAGGATGCATTTAGATAAAAGGCATTTAGAATGTTATAAAATTTAAGCTGCTTTTTTTAAGATTTATTTTTGGCATTTTTTGCCTTTATTTTGATAGGAAAGTTGGTAGACAGGAAGTAAAGTGGGAGAGAGAGTGATGCCCAAAGCGCAACAGTGCTATATGTCGATACGCTGCCCACGAGACTATCGGTTTCTTCTTTTTGAACTATCTATTCAAAGAATCCTGAAAAAATGCATCATGGTTTCCACAAAAAGCATCAGCACAACTGTTTTCAACATTGATTATAATCATTAAAGTGTGTCTTGAGCACCAAATCAGCATATTAGACTGATTTCTGAAAGATCATGTGACACTGAAGATTGAAGTAATTGCTGCTAAAAACGTAGCTTTGCCATCACTGACATCAATTTTTTATATTATCACTAATTTTACTGTATTTCCATCAAATAAATGCAGCCTTGGTGAGCATGAGACTTCTTACAAAAACATTTAATAAAATTTTAATGACCCCAAACTTTAGAGCGGCACTGTACATTAATTTGATAAATTACCATATCATAAAAATGATACACTGAAATCAACTGACAGCTCTGTGATTACATAATTAATATGAAACAAATAATAACCAAAAAATTACATTTAAATAAGTTAGGCCTATATTTTAAAATATATATAAAAAAAAAAAACATACCTTTCAAATGTATACTCGCTCTCTGCCCTGAAGAAGTAAACATGGGATTTGAACTGCAGCTTGAAGACGTACTCCTTATGGATGCTATCCGATTCCCCTGGGGTGCTGACTGTGTAACCTAGCAACGGCAGACTGGCCAGGGGGAAGTCATCCTGGAACAAAAACAAGAATTCATTATAAATTATCCAGACCTTTAGACCTTCTACAGGAAGTTTAATCTTTCAGAATGAACATCAAATACATCAAACAGCTGTTATTACCTGGTGTGTTTTATAGAAGAACAGGCAGAAGTTAGTGAAGACGACCCAGAGTTTCTGCCAGCCGTTGCTGTTCTTGAACTTCCTTAGGAGGTAACCAGACAGCTGGTTCTGTAATGGAGGGCAACAGGAAGTTTTAAAATTCAACTGCTACAACACAGCAAGAACACCTCATTCACAAAATACCATTAGTGCTGCATTAGAGTTTAATGAAATTTACAGCTGTACAAAATACGGAAAGAATAAGCTGAAGAAGAGAGTACCACTTTTCCAAATGAGCAGTTTAAAAAAAGAAACCCTAATAGAAAAGTCTCAATTTCACTGGCAGAGCTTGAACTCTTCTAAACATATTTCTTACGAGTCAGTGAGAAATGTTTAAAAGTGGGTCACAATGAATTTGCAAAGAAAAACCAGTCATCCAGTTTCAAAAAGAGTTTGTAATTTAATGTCATGAGTGGCAGAGAGGGCTTGTGATGCAAATGTACACATCTTAGTCAATATTTTCAAAAAAAAAAAATTAATTCATAAATACAGTATCATTGCATTTAGGGGTGTCACACCACATGATATTTTAAAACACTGACTAGCCTTTCCTTGTCATAAAACAGTCAAATGATCTGTTATTTTGAAAAACTTTGTCACAGTCCTGAGGATGTTTATTTTTTTCTACAATTTGGTTGCACCACATGGAGGACAAATGTCTTTTATTTTTATTTATTTATTTTTTTATGATTTTTCTTCATGATATAAGGTCAGATGTATCATCAATTACATTTTGTAATATATAGCCCTACATAAACCACAAGATAGATAGATATTCAAGTGAAGGTCTTCAAATCCTCATTGGTACCTGGTTCATGCGCAGATAGTCATTGAGAGAAAGGTTCTGGTTTCGGTACCAGCACACATGAGTGATGGTGTTGGGTCTCTGGCCCTGACCGAGCAGGTACCGAGGGGGGAGCTCTGGAGACACGGCTGGAGAACTGAATACTGAGAGCAGGCAGGCAGGCAGGCAAACAGGAAAAGATGTAAACAGGAAGGAGGACAGATAATGTGGTGCAGAGAAAGTGAAGACAAAAAGGACAAGGAGAAAAAGAGAAGAACAGAAGACACAAAGAGTGTTAGAAAGTTAGCTTTCAATCCCTAAGTGGGGTAAAAAAGACTGAAAATTCTTCAAATCTGTATAAGAAATGTTAGAAGAAATGAAGCATCCATGAAAATGTTCATTAATTCATTCAATTTCATTCCAAAAGGCAGTTACTGATGGACAAATAAAGAGGAAAAAATGTTACAGACATAAAAAGCATTGAAGGGGGAGGGTGGAGAAGCTACTGGATGTGACGTAACTGGAAAATATGAGGGTGAAGAAAAAGAAGACAGCAACAGAAAAAGATCCAAGAGTCTTTGCCCCTCATTCACAAGCTACGGTTGCAGTCCAGACCTCAACAGCCAGCCTCAGAGATGTGTGTGTGGTTGTGTGTGTGTATGTTCATGTGTGTAAAGCTCAAACTGAATGAATCTCATAAAATTTTCAGTAAAATCTCAGAAAATTTTAATTTTCAGGAGTCAATTTTCGCCCTAAAATAATTGTTTAAACTAGTATTTAAATGAATTAAACATTTAAATTATTATTTAAACTGAATTTATAAGATTTTTTAAAATTATGATAAACTAAGACAATAATAATAAAAAAAAACTATATAAACTATTTATGGCGATTTAAACAAAGTATTTAAACAAAGTATTTTGGAAAGCATGAGATTTTTGCATTACAGTACTGACAATTCAGAGAGAAAAATGTTTATAGCTGACATGAAAATAATAATAATAATAATAATAATAATAATAATAATAATAATAATAATAATTATATAAATTCTAAGTTGATAAACTTAAAATAAATGAACTATTTAAACTATTTATGATTATTTAAATATGAAGCATCTAAACATATTGTAGAATATTTGTTGTACTGAATTAGCAAAAAAATAAAAAATAAATACAAAAATATAACTGCAAAGGATGAGATTTTTTCATTACAGTACTGACAATTCAGGGTAATAATAAAAAATGTAACTACTAACTTTATGACAAAAAGAAACTGTAAAACGTGAAAAGAAAAAGAAATAGTAGTCTTCTTTTTTCATCCAAAATATTCGTTTATTTTGATTCTGGGGTGAAATATGACCCATACATTTCTCTGGGAAACTGACCCAGACACATGCTATAGTCATGTTCCTTCATTTGTACACTACAGCTGTAGTCAAGACCTTCACAATCAGGCTCCATGAAGACTGTAAATGATTGTATGTGTGTGTGTGTGTGTGTGTGTGTGCACACAAGTGTGTAAATGCTACCTCCACGGCTAGGCTGTGGTCAGACATAGAGACGCTGGTGTTGCGGTGCCAGCACACATGCATGGTGGTGTTGGCCCTGTGGTGGCTCTGCTTGTCCAGAGAGCAGCGGGAAGAGTTCATGTCATCCTCTGACTCCTGCTCCAGAGACACTTCATCTGATGATCCTTACGATTGTGCAGAGGGAGAGGAAGAAAGGAGGAGAGGGGAGAGAGAGGAGCAGCAATTGGAAGGGATGGGGTTTACATCTACTTCAGGATCAGTGATAAGGAGGCTAAGGAACAAAAACACATCACTTCCTGCACAGTGGATGAATAACATTGTAAGCAGGCTTGAGGTACTTACTGTTGGAGCGATCACACAGGCTTGGGTCCAACAGAAGATCTGATTTCTCCTGACATTTCTTTGACATGTCAATAGCCATGTTCAGATCTTCAATCCATTTGTTCATCTCTACTTTGGAGCTGTGAAGGAGAAAGAGTCTCTTATTGAAAGATGATGAGCAGCAAAGACAAATATTAAAGGAATAGTTCACCCAAAAATGAAAATTCTGTCATCATTTACTCACCCTCAAGTCCTTTTTTCTTTCTTCTGTTGAACATAGAAGATATTTTGAAGATTGGGGGTAACAGTTAATAGTGCCCACTGACTTCCATAGTGTGGAAAAAAAAAATACTATGTATGTCAATGAGCATACTAGCAACTGTTTGGTTACTCACATTCTTCAAAATATCTTTTGTGTTCAGCAGAAGAAAAACAAATTGGAACAACTTCAGGGCGAGTAAATGACAGAATTGTTATTTTAGGTGAACTATCCCTTTAAAGGAAATGTTCATTTGAATATAAGAATAGCATAATACAACTGTTAATTTAAAAAGAAAAATCTGTAAAATTATTTTTTACTGTTTTTGAAAAAAGTTATGCTCACCCAGGTTACATTTATTTGATGAAAAATAAACAAACAGTAAAAACAGTAATTCTGCGAAATATTACAGTTAAAAAAACTCTTCTATTTTAATATATTTTTATTTTATTCTTGTGATGGCAATGAGGAATTCTTAGCAGCCACTGCTCCAGACTTCAGTGTCACATGATACTTCAGAAATTATTCTAATATGCTGATTTGGTGATCAAGTAACATTTCTTGCTATTATCAGTTGTGCTGCTTAATATTTTTGTGGAAACTGTGATACATTTTTTTCAAGATTCTTTGATGATGACAAAAAAAAGCAGATTTATTTTTTAATAGATTTTTTTTTGTAAAAATATTAATGTCTTTACTGTCATGTTTGATCAATTTACTGGATCCTTGCTGAATAAAAGTTCAGAGATGCAAAGAGGTAAGGGGGAAAAAGGTGAGAACATTGTGTGGATCGGGGGCATGCTCCACATGGAATTTCTTTTAAAAATATTTGCTTTACATGCTCATTTGTAGTTACTTTATTTTTTTTTAATATTTTTATTACCTTATATGTCCAAAACTGTCATTTTTCTCACACACACACATATACACACACACACACAAAAACACATCTTATTGCAACACTTTACAAAAATCAAGATTGAATATATTTGATCAAAATCCCATGTTATAAAAGATGTAGTGCTATGCTGGCTATTTAAGACAATATTGGCTGATTAGATGGCAATTCTGACCTAAAATGCAAATTGTTTGCCTTCTCTCTCTTCACCGTTCCCACATCTCAGACCTCAAATACATCAAATATTACATTTTTTAGACAGTTTTTGAAGTAAAGAGTAAAGAAAATACTATGTAAAACTTATTGGAACAACCAGTTCATTATTTACCCTTGTAAGATCACAAGTACCCTTGTAATTAATTGTAAAACCAAAAAATCATCATGATTCCCAGTACTTAAACGCAGTGTGAAATCACTTTCTTTTATATGCACTCACCTAGCTGCCACCACAATGGTCCTCTGAGCAGAATATATAGTGAAACAGTGAGGAACAGACCACTCATTCTCACTCTCCTCCACCTGCAAAACATTTAAACACAGTCCAGAGAGAGGCCTGCCGGTTAAACTTATTTATCTGGATCTGTACGACTAGCATTCTTTGGGATAATGTGACTGATCCTATCTCAAAGTGTTAATAATCTACTTGTTAACATCCTGACTACTAGCAATCCTCATTTCTACTGATGCTGGGGAGGGACAGCAGAAGGAGCTGAGAAGGACATGCAAAAGTTGTAGGCAGACTTTTGAGGTGTTGTTTGGGAGTGGAGGACTTTGGGATTTTCCTCATACTCACCGGAGCGTCCAGCACAATGAGCTGCAGGCAGGAGCGAAGCACAGACAAATCCATTGGAACAGTATGTACTGTAAATGCGTTTCTCATTTGATTATATAGACTATCGTTCAAAAATTCAGGGTTTGGGAAAATGTTTAAATGTTTTTGAATGAAACCTCATGTTCACCAAGCCTGCATTTATTTGATCACAAACACAATAAATACACATAAATTGTGAAATATCATTACAATTTAAAATAGCTTTTCTATTTTTATACATTTTAAAATGCAATTTATTTCTGTGATTGCAAAACTGATTTCTCAGCACTGTCTGTCTGTTTTAGGTTGAAAACAACCCAAACTACTCTTCTCCTTCTCCGTACGCCAGTCCTTAACCGTTGTAAACAGCTCTTGTAAGTGCATCTTTGAACATGCATCTTGTATGAATTGTGGGCCAGGACAGTGTGTACATTCAAATTTTAGCTAACGGCAGATACTACAAATAAGACCTGAAAGATCACTGCTTTACGAAAACAAAGCTAAGATGAGAGACAGTGCAGACGTTTAGAGGAAAATGCCAGAGTAAACGTCATTTATCACTGCCTGCCTGTGTACTTTCATCTGAGAGTTCCCCAGCAAGCCACATTAATTCTAACTTCACTTAAAAACAGCATGCTACTGAGAAAGTCCTATTCTCATGTTTAAAGATGGACAAATCTTCTCAGCATAGCACATGTTCAGACTGTTTGGAAAGAGTCATTTATTAAAAGCCCTTTAAGGCAAGTTGGTTGACATGAGAGATGAGACATTGAATCAAAGTTTCAAAATAGTAAAACTAAGTTGAAGTGTATATACTTCTTTTGCAGGGTAAAAAAAAGGGTTTAAAAAGTCTCACTTTCATCAGTCAAGCAATTATGATCATTTAGCTTTTTAAAACATGTATATTATGTCGAGAACAACTTCTGAACAAATGTGATGAGGGAATGATTTAAAAACTCAAATGTTAAAAAAAAAAAAAAAAAAAAAAAAAACTGGTCACCATCTACTTGTGTAATAATGAAACAAAGAAAGAATCACCAAAAGAATCAGTGAACAAATCAGTGAGTCTTTTTCCTGAATAGAATCAAAAGATTCTAGTCACAGTGATTAATCAATCAGAATTGAAGTAGTGGACACATACTGCGTCCGAATATGCCTGATACTTTACTATCCCATAAGGCCACAGGAGAGGAGTCGTGCAAGGCAGGTAAGCAACACATCTGATGGGTCGCATAAAAAGCATGGAAGATGTAGTACATCCAGGCTGCATTCATACTACACAAACAAATCCAACCTCTAGATATTTGATTTCATGATTTGTTAATGCTTTTCTGATGCCTGTGAACACAAGCCACTTAAAAGAAGCTTGGGCCAAGGATTTTGGTATAGATCTGTCTGATAAAACATGGAATGAATGTCTTCGTAGGATACAATATTGTTCAATAAATGCTAGACATAGGCTGATCCAGTTTAAGGTAGACATAGATTGTATTATTCCAAAGTTAGACTAAATAAAATGTACAACACTATTTCTCCAATATGTGATAGATGTAAAGCAACAGAGGGCTCCCTGTCGCATCTGTTCTGGTTTTGTCCTAACCTGTTTGATTTTTAGAGTAGCATTTTTGACTTTTTTCAAAGTTTTACAAATCATGTGACAATGTTCAGCATACTGCTGTTTGAAATGTGTATCACTACATAACTCTTACTGTTTCACATGCCACAGCAGTACACAATGTACTTCATTCAGTACGTAGTGTGTTAGTATTCCACTTCAAAACTAATTCCTGGGAATACTCACAATCATCCCATGCAGAGGAAGCCGTCCATGAACTTTGAACTGATTGGTTGCAGTCACCCCTTTGCTTGTGTACAGCAGCATGTCTGAAAACTTAGATGGAAAAGGTTTTGGTCAACACAGACAGAAGTTAAAATCAAAACTGCCGAAACAGAATAAAAGTTCAGCCTTACAAGAAAAAACATCCTCTGCTGCAGACCCTTCTTGGTGAGCTTGTAGAGACAACCTTCCCTGATAAATTCCTGGAGAAGGAGCAGGAAAAAAAATGAACTGTAGCAGACTATCAATTGTACTTTGACATGTTCGTCCCACTTAATGACTTTAATTAACCCATTTAATCACACTGGTCACAATAGTGACCGTAAAGAAGGTTTTCATTTATAAAGCTCTAAAAATGTTACTGACTGGTGTTTTAGTGCATTTTCTGCAAATATGGAAAAAAATAAAGGGTCTCAAATAAAAATGTGCAGCTTCACATATTTAGTGCAAATTTAGTGACGTTTACTTCCTGTTTGCACCATGAGATGATGGCTGCATCAAAGCTCCAAAACAAAAGGCTAGTAATGTATGTTAAAGATATGACAAAGATTTTTGGTACACATTATATTTAAGGTGTCTAGTATTAATATATGAATTCACAATTATTCAGTTTTGTTGAGTGTGGTCAGAATGAATAAACATGTTGATGGCAACAGTGACCAGTGGGATAATAACTTTTTTTTTTTTGTATCGTAGTATACCTATTCAGTGTTGTATAAGGTTTTTTCATGTAAAATAGTAACCACAGAATGTGATGAAACAGTTTAAAATGGGTTAATAACTGGGCTGAGATATATAAGAATTTTGATGACTGCAGAAATAATTTAATTTCAGTATACACATTATCCCACTGGTCACAATTGTGACCAACCATAAAACACACTTTTCCATTAAAAAAATAAATAAAAATAATAAATAATAATAATAATAATATATATATATATATATATATATATATATTTATTTATTTATTTTTTTTTTTTTGATTATTTCATGAGGTTACTATTGACACATCATTTTGATATTTTCATGTCTGAGAAACATTTGGGATTAAATGGGTTAATTATAAAGCAGCAAACTGCAATTCCAATTTCCTTTTTTCTCTGGAACTCTTCATTTTGTAAGATGCTCATATGCAAGGCTGAATCAATGACGTCTATTGTATTGCTTCCATAACCACTACATTACTATCATCCTGCCATCGGTGTAACCACAAATCTTTAGGCAAAGAAATGAGATGAAGACTGCCATGACAATGAGTGTTTGTATCGAGGTTAAATGACTTTTCCACTGAAGAACATTGCTGTTATTTTGGGTATTATAACCCTCTTTTAAATACCTTTCTCGATAATTTGTCTATTCTGAGTTCTGTGATCTAGCTAATAGATTTATCTTATATCTTATAGATTTCTGCCACTTAAAAAGTGTAAATCTAGCAATGCATAGTTACATTTTATACTACTTTGTAAAATTCCACGACCATAGTATAATTGGCTCATAACTTTGTAACCGGCTTCCCCCCTGGAAGGAGATATTCCGGATGCAAGTTCATCCACCCACTTTGATGAACCAAAATAAAAATAAAAATGTACAAGGTACCAACTCACTCTTCCCGGAGCCGTAAGGTTCTCAATGCCAATCAGATCCCTCTGAAGTTCTGTCAGCTTCTGAAAGTTCTCCAGTCGAATCAGACTGCTCTGCAGCTGAGTAGCAATCTCTGCAACTTCTTTCAGAGCCTCTGCAAAAATTCAATGTGTAAGTGCATTATCATGCTCAGATCTTAAAGAAAAGTGTTTGTTCTACTAAAACAAAAACATTTGAGATTTAGCTGGTAGCAGGCTCACCTTTACAGTCATCGTAGTCTCTGTGCTGGGGGGCGTAATGCTTACACAGACGCTCCAGGATGAGTTTGTAGTGCATGAGTCTCTGGATGGGCTTCAGCAGGAAGGTGTTGAGAGGCAGGTAGCAAACCTTCTGCAGCTCAAACTCCTTATACACAGTCTCCAATTTCTTCACACGCTTTGTGGCTTTCTCAAGCTCTGTTAACACCTCATCATGCTTTTGCAGATAGCCTGTGAACTCCTGAGATTATGAAGGCAACAACCCCATCACATAAATTATGGATGATCGGAATACTTGCACCAAAAATCAAATTAAAATCAAAGTTATCCTTGCTTGTAGAACTGAACTATAACCTCACCTTCAGAGCACACATGTTGCGCAGCATAACATCTCCAATTCGTTGGTAATCTCCTTTTACATGAGCGTTAGAGCGCCCCTCCCTGTGAACATGTGAAAATGATCAATGACTGAGACAAAATAGGATTCCCGTAATGAATCCTTTGAGGCAAAAATCATAGTTAATGGTTTGTTAGCAAGAATTGGACCTTAAAATAAAGTGAGACCAAATTTTTCTAGCTAAAAGGTATTAAATATCAACCATACAATAGAAGGCATGTAATAGATTGTATACAACTGATTTTTCATGGTTTAGAGGCCTTTGAAATTTGTGTATCAGATATAATGCAGTAGGCTTTATACGGTAAAATAAATTAAAATTTGTTTAATATTGTCATATATGCCAACAAGTTGCAATTTGATAAATAAGAACTGGTACCAGAGAGCCAGCCTTTGGTCAATCTCTTTGAGAAAGCCTCTGTGGAACTCATAGATGGGGTCGATGTTGGAGAACAGGAGGGTCATGAGACCCTCAGGCATTGCGTTTTCTTTAATCACTGCACTGCGGAACCACTGAGGAGACACATACACACACACATCATTGTGATTAGACAGTTCAATGACAAAAGATCATCTAACAGGCACAAATTAAACACATCAAAATAAACATACACACAGCTAATTGACACCATACAGGATACATTGTACAGACAAGCCTCACACACTAAACTTGTTACACTCATGAGTCATGAGCACAGACAGCTCTGCTCACCACTGTGATGACCTCCAGATCCTTCAGGTAAGTCCGCTCTGTTGTCAGAATCTCTTTAGCAATGAAGTAGGCTTTGTCAGTGGGATATCTCTGAAAACAAAAGCATACTTAAAACCATTCTTAGATAAGCTGTATTAAACCCTCTAAACACTCTACTTTTATTTGGCAAGTTCATTTAACTAATTTATGTTATATGAAATGAATGTAGAACATAAGTTAATGCAGAATACAGAACCAACTTTGAAATTAAAGGGACAGTTCACCCAAAAATGAAAATTCTGTCATTAATTACTCACCCTTATACACAGAGGCATTGTCATGTTAGAATAGAAAAGGGTCCTGTCCAAACTGTTGCTTTAAAATTAGAAGCACACAATTCCCTAGAATATCATTATATACTTAAACATTAATATTTGTACTCATGGAAATTACTAAAGTAGTCAAACCTGTTCATTAGAAGGGGGTGACCCAATGCTTTTGGCAATATAGTGTATCTTAGAATTTAGTAGGTTAATCTAGAAGCTAAAACTAGAACCCAGAACTTATGAATACAGAACTTAGAGCCTAGAAGTTCAAGTAGAACTTAAACCCAGAAGTTAACAGAAACTAACATAAATATATCTATCAATAACATAGATATGGCGACAGCCATATCACCCTGCAGCCCAAGACTGGTTGCCCACTGAAGCTAAGCAGGGTTGAGCCTGGTCAGTACCTGGATGGGAGACCTCCTGGGAAAAACTAGGTTGCTGTTGGAAGAGGTGTTAGTGAGGCCAGCAGGGGGTGCTCACCCTGCAGTCTGTGTGGGTCCTAACGCCCCAGTATAGTGACGGGGATACTATACTGCCTAAAAGCACCGTCTTTCGGATGAGACGTTAAACCGAGGTCCTGACTCTCTGTGGTCACTAAAAATCCCATGGCACTTCTCATAAAAGAGTAGGGGTGTAACCCCGGTGTTCTGGCCAAATTCCCTCCACTGGCCCTTATCAGTCATGGCCTCCTAATAATCCCCATCCACTTGATTGGCTCTCTCTCTCTCCTCTCCACCTGTAGCTGGTGTGTGGTGAGCGCACTGGCGCCGTTGTCCTGTGGCTGCCGTCGCATCATCCAAGTGGATGCTGCACACTGGTGGTGGTTGAGGAGAGACCCACCATATGATTGTAAAGCGCTTTGGGTGTATGGCAATACACAATAAAAGCGCTATATAAATGCATCATTCATTCATTCATTCATAAAAATTAATCTTGAACAAAAGAACCTAAAAATGTAACTTACAAGTTACAACCAAAGATTTAACAGAACCTAGAATGTAAAGTAGAACCTAGAACTCATTTTAACTTAACTTCAATTAACTTGGAAATATTTAAAGTATTGAAGTAATATTTCAATATTCAATTAAATATTTAAAGTGTCAATGTCTGATAAATCTATAAAAGTTGAGGGGTGGGGCAGGGGATTCTTTTAGGTTAGTTGTGCACACCCAGGTTAACAAAGTTTAAAAATCTTCATTATCAACCCTAAAACCTATAATCTAGCAAGTCCCATCAAAGACCATGCAAGCCAAATGGTTCTCCCTCATTTCTTTAAACTTATTAATCAAATTCAAGGATGCCCTGAGATGGGCTTCAACAGTAAACTTTTTGAACTCTTATTCAGGCCCAGGCAGATTGGCATGCGATCAGTGTACCTTCCTCCTGCCCTCTTCGTCTTCCTCTAGTCTGGCAGTGCCCACCTCATTCAAGATGGGGCTCTGCAAGGGTGAAGGTGCCTGGCCGGGAAGACTGAGAGTGGACATCTGGAAAGAGGGCGACAGACATAGAGGACCCTTGGTGTTGAAGGGAGAGAGCTGTGGGCTGTCAGTGGCAGAGTCTACGGGATGAAAAAACAAAGGAAGAACATTGAGTTAATACTGTTGAGACAATAATAATAATAATAATAATAATAATAATAATAATAATAATAATAATAATAACAACAACAATAACAATAAATAGTTTAGATTTTTATTAAAGTTTATTAAGTATAAAATTTTTATTAAAAATATAAAAGTAAATAAAATGTTTAGGAGCTTATTAAAATTAAATAAATAAAACAAATATTGTAATTTAAATACTACTACAAGTACTACTACTAATAACAAAATTTTGAAATAGTAATCATGTAAAAACCTAACAACCACCAACAATGACCTACAGTATCTCACAAAAGTGAGTACACCCCTCACATTTCAGCAACCATTTTAGTGTATCTTCTCAAGGGACAATACTATAGAAATGAAACTTGGATATATTTTAGAGTAGTCAATGTACAACATGTATAGCAGTGTAGATTTACTGTCCTCTGAAAATAACTCAACACACAGCCATTATTGTCAAAAAAGCTGGCAACAAAAGTGAGTACACCCTAAGTGATAACAGCTATACTTCGTTTAACCATGCAAAGCCACATGTCTTATTCATCATGTTCATGTTTTTGTCTGCTTGACAGGACTATACAAATTTGTATATCTTGTATTAGAGCAATTAAAATTTGGTGCTTTGAGTACAATTCTCTCATAATGACCACTGGATGTTCAACATAGCACCTCATGGCAAAGAACTCTCTGAGGATTTGAAAATTAGAATTGTTGCTCTCCACAAAGATGGCCTAGGCTATAAGAAGATCGGTAACACCCTGAAACTGAGTTACAGTACAGTGGCCAGTGTCACACAGAGGTCTTCCAAGACTGGTTCCACTCTGAACAGGCCTCGCAAGGGTCGATCAAAGAAGTTGAGTCCTCGTGGTGTGCATCAGGTGCAGAAGCTGGCTTCAAAAAACATACGCATGAGAGCTGCCAGCATTGCTTTAGATGTTGCAGAAATGGAAGGTCAGCTTGTCAGTCCTCAGACCATACGCCGCACACTGCAACAAGTCAGTTTGCATGGCCATCATCCCAGAAGGAAGCCTCTTCTGAAGCTGGCTCACAAAAAAGCCTGCAAACAGTTTGCTGAAGACAACCTGGCCAAGAGCATGAATTACTGGAACCATGTCCTGTGGTCTGATGAGTTTAAGGTAAACTTGTTTGGCTCAGATGGTGTCCAGCATGTGTGGTGACGGCCTGGTGAGGAGTACCAAGAAAATTGTGTCTTGCCTACAGTCAAGCATGGTGGTGGTAGCATCATGGTCTGGGGCTGCATGAGTGCTGCTGGTACTGGGGAGCTGTGGTTCATTGAGGGAAACATGGATGCCAACATGTACTGTAACATTCTGAAGCAGAACATGATGCCCTCCCTTCAGAAACTGGGCCGAACGGCAGGTTTCCAACATGATAATGACCCCAAACACACCGCCAAGATGTGGTGATGAAACTGAAGGTGAAGGTGATGGAGTGGCCAAGTATGTCTCCAGACCTGAACCCTATTAACCACATGTGGGGCATCCTCAAGCGGAAGGTGGAGAAGCGTCATGTGTCTAACATCCAACAGCTCCGTGATGTCATTATGGAGGAGTGGAAGAGGATCCCAGGAACAAACTGTGCAGCTCTGGTCAATTCTATGCCCAGGAGGATTAAGGCAATGCTAGATGACAATGATGCCCCTACAAAATAGTGACACTTTGGACACAGTTTTGACATGTTCACTTAGGGTGTACTCATTTTTGTTGCCAGTTATTTGGACAATAATGGCTATACGCCGAGTTATTTTTAGAGGACAGTAAATTTGTACTTCTATACAAGCTGCACATTGACTACTCTAAAATATATCCCAGTTTCATTTGTGCAGTATTGTCCCTTGAGAAGATACACTAAAATTGTTGCTGAAATGTGAGGGGTGTACTCACTTTTGTGAGATACTGTATCAATTGCACTTGCAATTGTAAATTCACTAAGCATGTCATTATGTTTTGAATCATATCAGATAGGTGATTTAAAATGCTTATGTCATAACATGGCAAATTTGAAAAAAAAAAAAAAAAAAAAAATTGGCCTCCAACTATTCTGCCACAGCAAAAGCGAAACATATATAAGGAGGAAAAGCGAAACATATATAAGGAGGAATCACGAGGCTATTCTCACACATTATGCTGTAGTTTGCAGAGCAATAAAACAGCAACGAGAGGAAAAAAAAAATAAAAATCATCACACCCATTTTACCACATGATATTTTATTTAAAAAAAAATGAAGATAAGAAACCTGAAAAGAAATGAAATGTAACACCACGCCTACTGTATATAAAAAGGGGTAAATACAAGAAGGTGGAAATGGTTTCTTCCTCAGAGGAGCAGCTCACGAGGGAAAACAAGAATGTAGAGGCTGGGCATAAATAAGGAACTCCAGATAGAAAAAGGTGGCTTTACGACCCGGAAATAATTCCTGCAGAGGATTATCAGCGATACTGCTAGGCTGGTGAGCCGGCAGTGGTTTACAGTTTAACAGCCGGCAGTGTCCCAGCGGGGATGACATGGGAGAAGAGGGGAGGGAGAGAAGGGGTCTGGAGCCGGCGTTTGGCAGCCAGCCTGAACAAACACACAGGCAGCACGCTACACTAGAACGAGGCTGTGGAATGTAGCATAAGAAGTGTATCTGAAACTCTAAAACAACAGACAAGACTCATGCTAAATTGTGTTTAGTTTCGCATTTTATCTCGAATATAGTTTGATATATTTTATAGTTCATTATATTATAAACTATAGATGAGAAATGTGTATCGAAACATAAACGTTTCTGTTAAACAGTTAAGAAATTAAGTGTTAATACAAAACATGCATCCCGAGTTATTCACAAACAGTACTGTATATCAACTTGTGTACAGTATCATCTATTGGACAGAAATGATGTTAAAAACAAATGTAAAATATATATACAAAGGACAGGATTTATTTCACTTTATTTCAAAGGTGTGAATCATGACTTTAAGCTACTTAACTTATCTGTTAAGCACAGATAATGAAGACAAGTTTTTTTTTTATTATTATTGTTAATTAAAACTAAACTAGCTAAAATAATTAAATTAAAGCTAAAATTAAAAAAAAAAGAAAAAAGAAAAAGTTGCCTTGGCAACTGACTGAAATACGTTTAAGTACTAAAATTACTAAAATTCAAAAAAGAAAAAAAAAAGAAACAAAACTTACAAATAAAATGATAAATTTCTAAATCTAACAATACAAAAGTAAAGGAGAATTCAAAATATTAATAAATACTTTTATAGTATAATATATATATATATATATATATATATATATATATATATATATATATATATATATATATATATATATATATGATACTAAAATAACATTGATAAAGACTATTTCAGTACATTTGTACTGAAATCCTACATTGAACGCTGATGAACCAAAAGGAAATCAACAGAGGGCAAATGGACATCTGATACGGGCTCAGCATTAGCACTGTTTACAAATCCAGCTTATTTATTTCCTGATGGCTAGTACAGTATTTGCAACCACGTCCACTTAAGATTTTACAAGCTAAAACGGATAAAGTTACTTGAATTAGTAACAAAAGACCAGGGCATTACTTTACACAGAAGTGAACTTGTCCTTGATTCATTGATCATTCTCTTATTTGTAACATTTAACACATAGGTAGAAGGATTCAAAATGACACACTGGCTCCCACTTTCCTGCCCATCGCCTTGTTTTTACTCTAGTATTTTAGCTCAACAACAAACTCTAAAAGAAACGATGATAAATAGGTGGCTCAAGATGTTGACACTGGCACTGATCCATGCCATTGAGAACAGCTCCTTAAATATAGAATTAATCAAAATAACACTGCAAACCACAAATCCGGAAAAACCCATTAAGGTCACATACTCATTAAAAAAAAAGAAAAAAGAAAAAAAAAAGCATTCCAGTAGTTAAAGAAAACTGTATTAGATTTTAATGAACACCATATTATAGTTGAAGTAGGTAAGGTATGGACACAGGTTATTACAGGGGCTAATGTAGTTTCTGTTTTTAAAGTCATTTGCTGCACTTAATTTATTTTTAAAAGGGTACAAAAAAAGCCTGAAATCCCAGTTACCCAAAAGACCTTTTTTTTTTTCAAAGGGGAAAATATGAAACACACACCCACATATAAGTACACTATTTTCACATTAGTACATTAAGGACGTTGTATTTATATAGCTCTTAACTTCAGAATTAAAAAATCAAAAATAAAATAAAAGTATGCTGATGAAGCACAAAGCAAAGCACAAGGCAGGTAAAGAAAGGCAAATCTGGTCAGGTTCTCTTTTGTCATCAGATCCCCCAAAGCAGTAGGAATACCTCTTTTTTTATATTACAAACATACTAAAATTTTGTTTCTTATGCAGTATTGTTATTCATTGTTACTTAACTTTGTAACTTAATAGCATTTCTATTTAAAATACTTTGAATGTTTACATTAAAAGCCTAAAAAATAAAAATTCTGCAAAAACTGTATATTCTGTATATGTGCAATGTAGACTGTTATAATTACCAAAAAAGTAATATTAATTTAAGACACCTTCGATAGCAATGAATGTTTTTCTCTACCATTACATGTATATTCTGCATCTTTTATAAGAAACTCTTAAAAAAACAGCCACACTGCAAAACAAACAAACAAAAAAAAAAAAACCTGTATTTTTGTACCAATATTTAAAATGTGCATGTAAACAAATCAGAACACATCACTAGCTTTTAAAAAATGCTATTTATCTGGGGGCAAAAATAAATGGTGAACTTCAATACTTACTATGGAGTGTGTTTTGAAATATCTAGTATCAGTATAATAAGTATCTGAAGTGCTAGGATGTGTTGGGTGAGTGCTAAAAATGGTTCATAGCTATACATTAGAATAATCATGATACGTAACAGAGAAAAACTCTTCAGGGACAACAGTGTGATATTAAAAAACACTGATAGAGCACACTGTGATTATATATTAGTCCAGACTCAAGAACAGTCATGTAACTGGCACACATTCACAATCTGAGATACTGACGTGTTTGACAGAAATAAGACCTATTTCAAGTAAATAAAAATTAGTTTCTTGAAAATAAAGCTGCTTTGTGTGTCAAATGGACAGTGAAATCTAAACCACAACAGCTTTCAAAGCAAATTGTTTACTATGAATGATATGAGAAAAGACGACTAGACCAGGAACATTATAGGTTTTCATTAGTGCAGGCTTTGTAACGCTTTGTGAGTTAAAGTAAAAACAGTTTCTGAATTACAGTATTATTTAGTTAAAAAAGGTTAATTTGTACTTCATTGGTCACTTTATAAAGTAGATTTGGCAACACTTAATAATAATAATAATAATAATAATAATAATGGTCAATACAAAGAGAAAGTCAGAGTCATTATGTCCATGGCTTCTGATGTGAAGGAAGCACCGTTAAGTGGATGGCCAAATGGTGCCTTGCCCAGAGTTTAAGAGCAGCCCAGGCCTGCCCTCGCTTGTGGGAGTAGAGAGAGGCTCCAGTAGTTTAAAACATAGGATGCAAATAAAGATTAAATGGGCCATGTTTTGCTTGCTCTCAAAATGACAATGAGAATGGATTCTTATGGTTAATACTAAAATGGTTGTTGTTTGCCACAAAATAGTTCACCTTGGTTGCAAATGGAAAAATGGAGTTTAGTTATATGTTTAGTTACCAATATATTCACCGTTTTGACAGGAGATACTGGGTGGAGAAAGCAAATGTAATACATTTTAATCATTAAATGTGACTGACAAAGAAATGCAAAGGACAGAAGAGCCTGAATCACACAGTGAAGCAAAGCAGAGTAATATGGCAGGATATTAAATGGGATTTCAAGAAAGGAAGAGGAAATGACACAAACGGCATTGCCTGCGTCTCATCTTGAGCTCACAGAACTCAATGTACTCATGGCACACAGACAGAGTTATTCACTCCAGACCCCAGAACAGAAACCCAAGGCATTTATGCGGTCTGGATGTCATACAAAAACACAACTGCACGGAGCTGATGTTACCTATTAAGGCTCTGTGCAATAGTTTGCATCATTAGGGGTGTCGCTTATATAATGCACTAAGTGAGGCATTAACAGGCAATTAAAGATCAAGTTAAACCTTAAAAAGAGACACCCAAAGGTAATAAGCACAGACAAAAGAAGTGTTTTGAAAGCAAACCTGCAGTACTTGTAGAATAAACCATTGCAAGAATATAGTGGATACACAAAAATGACAAAGAAAAAGAATACTTCAACAAATTATAATACCTGAATCATTTTGAAAAAGCTATTTGATAAGCTGCAGAAAGTTCACCAACTTCTATAAATCAAAAGGCTTAACCAAATAGCCTAGTTCCTAAACCTAAAGTAAGAAATGTTCACTACATTCATAGAAATGTGCCAAAACTGGACGTACTGTTAATGATAGAAACTTTTAGCTTTTTCGAACCATTATTGTTATTGGGGACAACTGACTGTCACTCCGGTTTCTTTAGGTCCACATGCTCCTAAGTGCATACAATGTGCATGAGGTTAGGATTCAAGCTCTATATTACATTCACTTTCTTAGCAGTGGTATTGACAGCACATTACAATACTCAACCTTACATACTTTGAAGGAAAATAAAAAGCTACACTACTGTTCAAAATTTTGGGGTCAGTAAATTTTTTTTAAAAGAAATTAAAACCTTTATTTTACAAAGACACTTTAACTTGATGAAAAGTGACAGTAAAGACATGCATGTAACAAAAGTCTTTTTCAAATGCTGTTCTTTTTAACTTTGTTCATGAAATAATCCTGACAAAACTGCATAACGCAAGTAGCACAACTGTTCGCAACATTGACAATAAGAAATGTTTCTTGAGCACTGAATATATATAAGAATTATTTTACATTATAATAATGCCACAATTTTACTGTATCTTTGATCAAATAAATTCAGCCTAATAGACTTCTTTCAAAAGCATTCAAATAAATCTTACTGACCCCAACCTTTTGAACTTTAGTGTCTCTGTTTAGTGTTTATGTATGTGCAGGCCATGGGTTAATGGCTACAATAGTCTACAAACAAAAAAATTAAATCATAGAACTACACTGCAGATCCAAACTTTTTAAGACAAGATAAAAAAAAAAGTCAAAATGCAAATTTGAAAGTAAAATTTGCAAATGGCTCAAATTCGATGCCAGAAAAGTGTTTTTGTTATACATACATGCAACAATCACCAATCTGTGCCTGTGGCTGTCATGTAGCCCAATCAGAATAGCTGAGATGCAATGCATGTCTGAAAAGTAAACAGTAGGGGGCAGAGTGGAGCGACTAACTCTAAAGTAACAAAAACGAATGGCTGTCAGGTCCACTGCTAATTAAATCACAGCCCTGAGTAGAGTGGTTCATTACTGGAATAGACTCGTGGAGTTGTCCTGATACAAAAGTACCTTCATACATGTATGTATAGCTCATCTTTGTAATGTATATTTTCTCCTTATTCATTTTCCTTAAATGAGATTTCCTCTTCAGACTATTCAGTTCAGCTGTTAAATGAATATTTGTTATGAAAATCAATGTTGAACTTACTTTAGGACTCCATGAGGTCAAAACATTTATAGGAAAAAAGAATTACAAGGTATACCTAAAAAAATTAAATAATTTAGCAAATTAATGTGGTAAGCTTATCAAATCAAAACTTGACAAGTTAAAATTGTCAATTAAACTTACCCTTTGTTTAGATTTCTATTTGATTGCTTTTAAATGCTGGGTAAGATTTTATTTTATTATTTTATTTTATTTTTACAGCATGATACTTCAGTAAAATGCTTGAAATTCACTTCAATAAGTCTGAGGGATGTTTTCTTTACCCAGGAAGAACAAGAGCCAGGCATACTGGATGTTTAATCATTTCCTGGATTTTAATCTAGTAAAAAAAAAATAAAAATAAAAAAAGATATTTGTGCCATAATCTTATATGTAATGCATGCAGCCATTATCACATTTCTCCTGCATGCCATGCAGCCCTGATATGGACTATCTTTTTTTATTTATTTATTTTTTTTAAATATGTACTTATATATATGCTTAAAGTGGTAAGGATATCAATTCTAGGCGATAGAGCCATTTAATTTTCTTCTCAAAAGGTCACAGCGCAACTTTAGTTTGTAGCCATCCAGACTACTAAGATTAAATGTAAACGGATAATAAGTGATTTAACTATATATAATCTGAAAAATGCGAATGAATCTTACTGTCCTACAAGAAATCACAGCACATTATTCAAAAACAATAAAAAAGAGAATTAATTAACACCAAAGAGAGAGATAGAGGAAGTACACTGGAAAGGGCACACAAGAAAAAAAGTGGTAGATTAAAGCGCTAACATGAGGTGCCAAAACTATAAGTACTGATTTTATCAGGATAAGGTGGACAATTAAGTGCTTGGTCATGTACTGCGTTAAAAACCAACGATAACTGCTGCCGTTTAATGTGGGTCACGCTACATTTTAAGATGGGTGGGGCCTGGTGGGGGCTCCCCAATGCCTAGAGCCCTGAGATTTTGGCATTCCAGCAGGAAGCTGTCTAAATCTGCCCCACTCACTAGTGGATTGCTAAAGAAGAGGTTCTGATCCGGAGGCAGACCTCCATCCGACCCCCAGTCGGAGTCGGAATCGGAGCTGCCATCAGCCGAGCCGTCTGTGGCTGTGGGCGGATAGCTGAGCTGCTCCAGCTGCTCCACCAGATCGTTGAACTGCATGGCCGAACTGTCTTCTGAACGCACTGAATACGCAGGGAAGTTAACCATCGAGCTGGCCTCAGATAGGTTCTCAGAACCAGGCAAACGCAGGGAGGATGAGGAGTCGGGACCTCCGAAACCGAGCGAGAGCGAGTCGCCAACAGAACCAAGTGGAAGGTTATCCAGCGAGCTACACTCAGAGCGGTTGTTGACCAGAGAACTGGTCTCGGATCGACCGAAAGCACTTTCAGGAAACGCGTTAGCATTGCCGTTGAGGTCCTCGAGACCGAGAGCGTATGTAGCGGGCTGAACGGAGACTCTATCGCCATATTCAAACCTCTCAGGGCTCTCTTCGTCAAACCCGTAACAGTAGGCCTCCGCACCGCCAGCGTAAAATGAAATTTCAGCTGGATCGTCATCTATGTACTCTTCGCTAACCTGCAGCTGCGTGCAGGACATTGGGATCTGGTACGACATTTGACGAACGCGCATTAACTCTGCCTCAAACGCTTCAGGTGTGAGGAAGCCCGTTTTCACCACACTACTTACGCCACTCACCCCTACTCGCTCGCTATCCTCATTGCCATTTTGGGAGGGTCGTACACTAGGGGAACTACTCTCTACACACACAAACGAGGGGCCGCAGTCTCCTGCTGCCTGGATATGAGTGGCACCTGGGAAGGCGTAGGTGGATTGGGAGTTGGTCTTGATGAAGTCCTGCTGCATTGGGCTGGGGGCTCTGGCAGATTGCTGCGTCTGCTGGAGATGCATGGGTTGGTTCGGGGTCTCCGTCCGCATGGGCGAGCTGGGGGCATGGAGGGAGTGGAAGGAGGCGGTGACAGAGGAAGGAGGTACTGGAGACCTTAGACTGTCGTTAAAACACAGATTCTGAAACGGACGGGTAAGGTAAAGAGAGGGGATGAAAACAAAGTCAGCTGTTATTGTTCTTCATGCTGTTATTGGCTGTCGAGAGATTGGCTGTGTCCCTGATCTAAGACTCTACTGACCTGTTTTGGCACATCAGAAGCCAAGGAACGTGTCGACATGCGAATCTTACTGTTCCTCCTGTAAAAACAGCATTATCAGTGCAAAGACAAACAAGCACCACAACAAAGGGGTTATCAAAGGATGGTCCAGTATACAGTATAAAACTGCTTTCAGGTGAGACTTTGAAAGAAATATTTACCTCTGGTAAGGAGTTCTTCTCAACCCGCTGTCCCTCACATACTCAACAAGCTGCTTCTGCGTCCTCCCACTGTCACATATACACAATGCTTTTTAACAAACCAAGCAAAACCAACAATTTGTAATCATAATATTATTTTTTACAAAATCTGTGATCTACACTACTGTTCAAGAGTATTGGGTTGGTGAGATGTTTAAATGTTTTTTAAAGAAACCTCATATGCACACCAAGTCTGAATTTATTTGATCAAAAATACAGCAAAAACTGTACTGTGGAATATTATTACAATTTAAAATAACTTTTCTATTTGAATCTAATATTAATTTAAAATATTATTTAGTCCTGTGAAAAAAACTGAATTTTTAAGAACATTTCTTCTTATTATTATTATTATCAATGTTGAAAACAGTTGTGCTCCTAATACAGTATATTTGTGGAAACCTTGATACATTTTTTTGCCAGGATTCTTTGATTAATAGAAAGTAAAAAAAAAAAAGCATTTATTTGTAATAGAAATCTATAGTAACATTATACATTTCTTTACGGTCACTTTTTATCAATTTAATGTGTCGTTGCTAAAAATAAGTATTAATTTATTAAAAAATATAAATAAAAAAACACCACTAAATATACTAAATACTAAAACCACTAAAAAAATAATAAATAATAAATAAATACAAAATCCTATATTTGAAAAGTCATGTACAGTGCATTGCAAAAACTTTATCAATAAATAGTTAAAAATAGATATATTTTTTTCAATCTTTTTAAAATAAAAAAATATTCACATTTTGGATAACGTTTATGGAGTACTAAAAAACTTTATAGTTACTTATGTAATTACCTAATGTTAATATTTACTGATAGTAATTGTGAACCTTTGGTTTAAAAACATAATTTTGTGACAAACTATACTGAAAGTTATGCGAAGATTTAGTCAGTTCATTCAATGAAGGTTTTATCTGACTGATTTAACTAGTAAGTCTGTCATAGTGGTTGTGCTGTATATTTGTTTTTGCTTGGAACTCACAAGTCTCGAAAGAGAAGGACAGTTCTTAGAAATACCAAGAACCAGCACTAACAAGCAGAACAGGAAACACTACCATAACCATAACAGAAAAAAATATTTGAACATTTCTTCTGGTACACCATATTAAATAGTATATCGCGCACATCAATATAATCACACGTGTGCACCTGTATCTGAAGGAGGATCCTCTGCTGAAGAAGATAGCTTTGGATTTGGGCTGAGGCTGATCTAACAGACGGAAAAACGAGTGATGCTCCACACAGTTCTTCCAGAAGATCTTACACTGATCTCGACTGCCCATTAGAAATTCCAGCGTATCCTGATGAGGACCCTGTGAAACGAAAGGTTGATCAGTCACTGAGAAAAGATTGAACTTAAGATCTTCCATCTCAGATGAAAGGCAACAAGAGGAAGCATTTGGTTTTGATTCTTAGCACTCCATGTAATTGATCCTGACAGAATAACAAACGTCACTCTGAATACATTTAAAATGTTTACACAGGGTAAGAGACGGATGGCCCCATCCAACCAAGCTCCTGAGCTTGTACATTTTACTTCTACACTTGAATCTGTATGTTTCAGGAGTCCACAGACTGATTTCACAGCATTGTATTTCTCCAAAATTGTCTATTTTGTTGGAGGTATGTATTAAAAGTCTTTGTTGTCATATTAGACTACATTATATCCCCTTTGAATTGAGGCAGTGTGTCTACATGTTTGTAAATGTACATATAATAATTAGAGATGCACGATATTATCGGACTGATATTGGAATCAGCCGATAATGGCTTTAAATGTAAATATCAGCATCGGTCCGATATGAAAAATTATGCCGATATGTCTTGCCGATAAGAGTAATACGTTAACTCACATGTGCTCAGGGTGTGCTAGTGATTAGATCACATCAGCAGTGTGGCTCATTCTTAAAGCAAAGTTTTGTCTGAATGATGATTAGATTGACTCTTTTGGATCGTTGCATTTAATCTGTGAAAGCACGTACAGAATGACACGTTCTGTGTGTGATAGAGTAAATGGTAATAGCACGTGCAGCGGCACCTCAGCTAACCAAGGTCTAAAGGGTTACTAGAAAGCTACATGCAGGTGAGTTTTAATTAGGGTTGGATCTGAACTCTGCAGGGCTGCGGCTCTCCAGGACCGGAGTTTGCCACCCCTGGCCTACACAAATAACATTTAGACTGTGTTTCTGATTAAATAAAGCAGTAATTGATGTCATAAAATTATGAGTATGTTTTGATTTAAAAGGTCAGAAGCTATAGCTTGCATGAAAGAAAAAATAAATAAAAATAAATAAATCAAAAAAAAAAAAAAAAAATCACAAACATGACGCTTGTAAATTAAATAATTTTATATATACTGATTTATTCAATAATGTGTAATGTTTTATTTTATAAACAAATCATAAGCTCTAAAAGATTTTCAGAATTTTTACAACTCTTCTGCTTTAGACCATCTACAAATGTTAAATCTTAAAATAAAATTAGGGTTAACTGCATCTTTCTGGGAAAAAAAAATGCAGCGATTGATATATAGTTTATTTACAGTTATTTTCAAAGCTTCAATGTACTGTCAAAAAAACTTCATTATTGTTGATTTAATTCTAACAAATAAGTTCTTGTTAAAAACGAACCAAAATTAAACATATTTTGCTTATAATTTCTGCACAGGAGAGACTTGGTGTTGTTTCCAAACAAAATTAAATAAATTGGTATCGGCCAAAATGAGTTGAAAAATATCGGCATATCGGATATCGGCAAAAATCCAATATCGTGCATCCCTAATAATAATATTATATAACAATATATAATGTAAATTTGATACCCACATGAACTTCTGGGTGCAATTTAATTAAAAATCGTTTCCTCTTGAAGCTCAGCTTCCGAATTTTAGACCAGTTGAAGGTGTTAATTTTGGTGTGGCCCTGGGGGAAAAAAAAAGAAAAAAAAAGAAAAAAATATATATATATAAAGAAAAAAAGAAAAAAAAAAAAAAATATTATATATATATATATATATATATATATATATATATATATATATATATATATATATATATATATATATATATATATATATATACACACATTCAAACATATACATGTGTGATCACACGTCAGCTGAATTTTATGTGAATGTACTGCAATAATAATGCATTAAAATGCACTAATAATTTATTTGACTAAAATAGAGAACTCTATGAAAATCAATTATATTCAGTAAGACAAAGTTGTGCACGTACCTGAAAGACCTGCAGGCCCATGTGTGCGACAGCCAGGTTGATCTTGGTGCCTTCTCGGTCAGCGGCGGGATGAAAGCGAACCCCATACATCTCCAGTTTACGAGCGATCTCCAGAACCTGGAAATCCGATTCTGCTGGGGTTTGCCCACTACAGGCGAGGAAGCAAAGACAAATAACGTAGAAAATATTTAACAAATGAAACATAGTACCACAGCAAAAGGAATTCAAAGGAAAATGCAGAGTGGTAAAGCATATTTTGTAGCCTAGAATAACATTTTATAGCAGAGGTTTTCAACGTTTACATAACCCCACAATTTAAAAGACAAACATCTTCTGTACTCACTTTATAATAACGTCATTAAAACATGTTTACCATGCATTTATCCATTCCCCAAACCATTATATTATATTATATTATATTATATTATATTAGATTTCAAAGGGTTGGGGTCAGTAAGACTCATTTCTCAATGCTGAAAACAGTTGTTGCTTAAAAACTTGAAAACAAGTGATTGCTTAATAGTTTTGTGGAAACCCAATATATTTTTTCAGGATTATTTTATAATTTAATCATTTAATTTATATTAAATAGATTTTAAAAAAAACAAACAAAAAAAAAAAAAAACTCACATTTGATGCATCCTTTCTGAACAAAAGTATGAACCTATTTTGAAATAGGTAGTGCATAAAAGGTACCTCACAACCTTATATATTCTATTCAGTTCAGTTCAGTTCAAGTTTTCACAATACATACTGTTTCAAATCAGCTTTGCAGAAAAATACTTGTTTCAGTGTTTATACATACATACATACATACAACGCTTTATGTAGGATATAGGTTCCAATAATTTCAAGTAGTTTCTAAGTAAAGTGTGGGGGCTGGGCAAACATATTCTAGTAATCTTGAGCAGTGTTCTGGCTAATCGTGAGCAAATGTTAGAGCAGTGCCAGATCATCAGCGCACTCTAATTTTGCTCATCCTTTAAGCTGTTCAATCTGCTTAAGCCCCTCCCCTTCCCTTGTGGCCGTATGGCTAATAAAGAGCCTTGAGCCACTGGATTACAATCACAGCCTCACATAGCAACTGACACAGCCGACCTGCAATACTTCTCTCACAGCCAAAGCCTCAGATTAAATGCACCGGAACAGCACCGTTACAAAGAGCCAAAAACACAGGGCTGACACGCTTGAGATTTTACAAAAAGTGACAACGCTTGTATCGTAATGCATTATTTTTAACATTTTGTGACTCCCGTGATATTCGTACTCCTAGAATGGCAGAGATATCTTGTTCAATGTAAATTAGATTTTTTAAGCTCGTTTAGTCTTCTGCAGGTAAAAAAATCAATTCTAAAACTCATTGCTTTCCAATGCCATAACATGTTAAGTATCATTCATGTCTGTACCACAAACAGTGTTTGGGGAATAGCATGAGCAACAAATGCATCACTAATGATGAAGATGCTGCTAAAACATTTAACTTTACTTAACATTTAACTTAACTCTGCTCAAGATTACTAGATTTATTTATCTGGAAGGATGATCCATTCAGAGCTTGAAGAAGGATCATCTGTCCCATATTATCATATTATGTCTAATAGCGTCTGCAAGCTCTTAAAACAACATCTTTCCAAAGTTCAAGCAGAGAGAGAAACTGCAGTCCACCTTTAACTGCCTCTAAATCCCATAAACTGCCACACACAACAATCACTTACACACTATCAGATCTCTTCTCACCAAATAAACTCAGCACCAAATGGAAACTGACTGTCATTCAAGATTACAAGGGGAGTCTGTATTTAAAGTTCAGTTAGATGTTCAGCTTGGAAAAAAAGGCCTCTCATACCATGGAAACGATTCCAACTAAACTGGACATGAAAAAGATAAACCTACTTTTGTGCCATAAATTCCCTGTACTGATTCCCGGTGGTCAGCGCAGTGAAATTTACAAATGCAAAGCCTGACAGGCTGTGATAAATTAAAGAGAACAATGCACAAGCCTAGACCATCAGGTCAAAACAATAAATGTCTTAGGGTGCTTTCACACCTGCCTCATTTAGTTCGGTTGAATCGCACTAGAGTTCGTTTCCCCCTTTGGTGCAGACCTTTTGGGCAGGTGTGAATACAGCAATCACACTCTGGTGCGGACCAAACAACCGTACCGAGACCCAGCTGAAGAAGTGGTCTCGGTTCTCTTCCAAACGAACTCTGGTGCGGTTGAACGGATGAACCAATGAATGGATGACCTTAAGCGCACGTGTGGTTTTGTTTACAATTTTTGGTTCACTTCAGTGTGAAAGCGAACCGCACCCAAAAAAAACAAAAAAAAACAAAAAAAAAAAACATTCTATTTGGTCCGGACCAAAGCAAGTGAACTATCGGACTTTCCTGGTGCGAATACGCCCTTACATGTGTCTGCGGTGGAGCTCCATGATCTTTTCTTGCACACGTTCCTGATATGGCAGCAATTTATTCATCTTCAGAAACTCCCTGTCTGCTATGTCATCGTAGTCACCGATCTCAGCTGTGTGGGGGAAAGAGAAAGGTAAAGGGTCAAAGACAAATAAGAGTGTCCAAGAAAAAGAAAAGGAAAAAGAAGTTTTTAGAAAGGGAAAAGGGGGAAAGGGAAGTGGTGTGTGGCCAAGTATGGTGACCCATACTCGGAATTTGTGCTCTGCATTTAACCCATCCAAGTGCATACACACAGTAGTGAAAATACACCTGGAGCAGTGAAACGTACTGTTTATGCTGGTTTCATATGGTATTAAAAAAAATTTCTACCATTTTAAATTGTAAAGGTTTACTGTGACAGTAACAAAATCAAGAAAAGTTTTTAAGTAGGGTTTTTTTTTTTTTTGTAAGTAAAACGCAATTTTTGGTATATACGGAATATATGGCATGTGACCATTCTGACCATCTCATTATATGGATGAAAAGGATATTTTTAAACAACCTCTTTTATGGTCTGAAAAAGAAAGTAGGCTATACAGCATTGGAACAACACCAGGGTGAGTAAATGACCAAATTTTCATTTTTGGCCGAACTGTCCCTTTAAGCACCAAATCAGCATATTAGAATGACTTCTAAAGGATTACGACACCGGACTGGAGCAATGGCTGATGAAAATTCAACTTTGCCATTACAGGAATAAATTAAATAAAAATAATTAAATAGAAAAATTTATTTTAAAATTGCACAGATATTTCATAGTTATTACTGATCAAATAATGTGGCCTAAGTGAGCATAAGAAACTTCCTTCAAAAACACTTTAAATGATAGTATATGTTATTTTATTTTAAGATATTTTACTTAATTTTAATTATAATTATATTTTTATATCATAAAACACATATTCAAGCTACTGAATGTATGAATTCCATTTTTAAAGGGGTCATGAACAGAGAAATTAAAATTCCCTTGATCTTTTGACATATAGGAGGTCATTGTACTATAAAAACATTCTGTAAGTTTCAGAACTCGAAACTTTCTCATTAATGTAAAGCTGCAGTAAGTTTTTTTTTGGTTAAAAATGATCCGAAATCAATATTTGAGCACGTACATAACCAGCCAGTGTTCAAAACTATCACCTTACTTTAGCCCGATTCACAACTGTTAGCTTATAATAATGTTTTCTAATTTGAGTGGTACTGGTAGGAATTCGCAGGAAATTCGAGCATGCCGCAGCGTCAAAACGTCACATCTGTAAACAAAAAGAAGTTGTCCCAGCTAGTAGGCAATATCACATGTGGGGATGCTGCAGGTGGCGGATCGTTTATAGCCTTTTCTCACAGCAGCTAGAATAATTAAATGTATCATTTTGATGGCAGATTGTAATCCAGAAAAGATTATGTGTTTATGAAACACGTGACTGTAATTAAATGATATTCCAGCTTTAAATGTGCATCTGATTACAGATAGCCAGTGATTACACAAGAATTGTATTTTAAAGAGAACCAGTTCGAAGGAAGACTAATTTGCTTTTTGGGTTAAAAATTCGAATGGTATGACAATTAGAGATTAGACTGTACAGAAATTGAAATCTACGTGCTAATACACACTGGTGTAACTGGTGTACACAATGCTGATGTTAACATTAACAATTTGAAAAAGTATAACAATAATAATAATAATAATAATAATTTGCATGGTTTGATGTGATATGAGCTAACTGATTGTTTTAATCGATTTAATCACCACTGGTAGCGCAATTTATTGTAATGCTGTTTTTTTCCTCAGCTGGTCAGAACAAAAGTGGCAGACTTGTTACTTGTTCAGATGATAATATCCGGTGAAAATTCTTATTTGGGCCATATATTCCAAGACATAGGCTAGAATCTGTGATTCCTAAGTACAGTATCCACACCGGTGCGGTGACTGACAGCCACACATACTCCTCTAAACATTAGATTCATCTGCGCTAGAGCCGTGAGCACAACCCATGGAATGAAGATAATTGCACAAATAACTGCAATTGCAGGTTTTCAAACAGAGATGTGACAAAGAGGCAAAACTTACAGACTGCAGCTTTAAAAACAAATATTGAAGCCAATCTGCAAAAACGACAGGTTGTGGAATGTGCCACTCTATGATATAATTGTGTGGCTAAACACCGCCTCCGCAGAAGATGATCAACGCCTGCTTCTACAACGCTGCCTGTTTAGCCCCGCCCACCGATTCGCACATGTACTGCAAATAACGAGAGAGGCAAACGCAGGTCTACGCAAAAACCAAATGATAAAGATTGCTCCGAAGACAACAAGACCCTGTGCAGTGCCAATCTGTGGAAAAACACAATCTCTGCATCGTCTTCCTTCTGATCTCAACGTTAGGAAAGAGTGGATGAACTTCATTTTTTAATGAAGTTTCAGACCACGTCAGTAAGAACTTGGTCCTTTGTTCATTTTACCGCGGATTCATTTACAAAACGCACAATTCGAAGTGGGATTTTCAGAAAGACTGAAACTAAAAGACGATGCTGTGTCTACTATATTCGATCAGACAGTAATGTCACAATATACAACTGTGAGTAACTGAGTTTTTGTTACGTGGTCACTATTGCTTTGTCTGTTATTTCAAATTGCTTTAACCTAAATCAAAGCAGCATCCATCTGTGAAGGATGTAGGCTGTCAGACATACACAACTGTTAGCCAATCATAGCAGTGGGCGTTTACTTCCGAGTCTACAATCCATTATAAGTGGATCTCCGCGAACAATAATAATAAAAAAAAAAATCATAAAAAAGCAATTCATGACCTCTTTAATGCATTTTTGAATAGATTAACTGAGGCAGGAAAAATAATCATGTCAGTGATCAAAAACATTACAAAGCAGAGACACAACAGAATTAGTGTAACTAATAGATTTAAAACATAATGGTGGACAGGAGTCAGGACTTCAGGTACACTAACTGACTCATATTATACATACATTGCACCAAATGAGAGGCCAGCAGGGCAGCAGTGTTTTCCGTACAGTTCAGTCGGCCCTCTATTAGATCCCTCTTGATTTGCAGAGAAAACAAGTACCTGGAGAAAAAGTGCATAGTTACAAGCATCGTTCAGCTTGTCAGTACATAAAACATGGATGATGATTCCGAACATCCTACCTAGTAAACTCTTCCTGAAGCTGACCAGGATCTGGAGGAAAGAACTTCACTGACAGCCGAAAGAGTGTGTTCATCGGCCCTGTGAATAGTAAGTATAAACACACAAGTTTCAAAGACCCCAAGATCCTCTGAGCTCTAAACACATCACAAAACATTAAGTGCACTTACGTCTCACTTGTTTCACTATGAACTTGGTGGGCTCCAGCCAAACCTGTTGAAACAAAACAGTCCGGAGTAATAAGACTGGCATTTCAGCTTTTAACCACCTTATAAATTCTAAGCAATAAATACAACAAATAATCTCTCACTCTTTCAAACTACATCTGTTTCTGGTCTTTCAAGAAAGCACTAAAACTGAAGAACATCTCGGTCACAGAGGCCACAGATGAGATCTTGAGATGCTGACCACACCAAAAACATATTTCAGGAATTTTTGGAAAGCTATTATCAGCTATTATTCAAATGCTCCGGGATATGCACATTTTTAATTCAAACCTCTGTGCTTGCCTGTTTTGGGGTCTTGCATAGATGTGATGATCTGTTTTAATTGTGTGTGTCTGCAGAGTTTGTAGACGCCCTGCTCCTCCAAGCACATCTGGAGCCGATTGTGGCAAGAATGTACCTTTTCTCACTCCACCTCCAGCTCCTTCTACTCCGCTGACCTCTCATCTTTTACGGAATCATCACAACAACCCCATACACACACATTCCACACCTGATTCAACTCTCTCCAAAAAAGCTGGCTTGGCACACTCAAAAACAGATGGCCAACAGACTGTCTCCAGTATTCATCTCAAAATTACTTATGAAAAAGTTTTATTTTATTTATTTATTTTTTTTATTAATTTCACCAATGATAAAGAAACCAAGATGAAAAAGATGCATTATGGCGATAATTAAAATGCCATGCTAGCGGGTTTATACAGCACAACAGCCCCTAATTTATCAGTAGCCCCAGTATTTTTCACAGTTATTTTCTCCATAGCGATTAAAAAAAATAAATAAATAATAATAAAAAAAAATAACAATAATCAGTTCAAAGCAATGAACCAATTCAATAATAAAACAAAAACCAAACCAAAAAACAACAACAACAAGGCTGTAACAAAAACATTACAAAACACTTTTGAAGGGATAGGGATAATACACCCAAAAATTGTCATCATCTACTCACCTTCATGTCATTCCAAAATTTTCTTTCTTCTGCTGGACACAAAAGATATTCTGAGGAATGTTGGTAACCAAACTGTTTCAGTTCCCTTTGATTTCCATTGTATTTTTGTCCATGCAATAGAAGTCAATGGGAACCGAAAATGTTTTGTTACCAACATTCTTCAAAATATCTTTTTTGTGTTCTACAGAAGAAAGAAATACAGGTTTGGAACAACAAAAGTCAATTTTTCATTTTTGAACTATCCCTTTAAGCCTATTTATTATAAAAAGGTCTAGCTTATTAAAATAACTCATAGATCATGTAAAGCACATAACTTAGCAAAATTAAGATTATATTGACTATGTAACTGACTTAAAGGTGAACTGTGTAATCTCTGTCCCTGTGACACCAAATAAAAATGAAAAAATAATGACTGTTTTCACACAGGTTTCCTGAACATTCCTTTCATTGGTCAAACAAAAGGAGAGTTTCATTTCTAACTCACAATATTCAGTGATAGTCAGTGTTGCAATCAATTTACTGATGGATTACATATTTTCTCTGACTATTAAGCAAGGGTAAGTATTTTAAGATTGAAAAAAATGACATACTTCACCTTTAAGAAACGTTTTGCTTCTACTTTAGCCTGGATCACATAATCCTTTAATTACATCAAATCTGGTCTTTAATCAACTGTAAAGTCTCTCATTTGTGTGTATACTAATTACTATAGTAATTCTGCATAAATGTATCCATTTAAAGACGTACATTTGTAAGTATGTTCTAAAATATAATGATGTGTTCTTTAAGTTTGTGTGCCCGTATCAGGCAGGTTTAAAGGGAACAGCAAACCTCTGCGGCCCAGAGAGAAGCAGCACAAACAACATAATACACCTCCTCATCTTTTAAGAGCTTAGCTGGGTTTTCAGAGGAGCGGGCCGTTCACAATCCCGTCTTTGTGTGAGCAGGGGGACTGTTTGTCAAGTGGCCACTTACCCAGTTCATCTGCAGGTTCTGAAACTCCAGACCAAAATAATCGCTCTCAATGAGATTGATCCGTCTGAACACTTCAGAGAAAAGAGTTTGCCCATCCGCTTTTGACTACAAGAGAGAGGAAAAACAAGACATTCAATTAAGACATTTATTTGGAAAAAATATTCATATTACTTTATTTTATTTTTGTCACAATCATGACAAATTGGCTAACAAATAATTACAATTAATGATTTAATTGTCCTTTTTTATTTAATGCATACTGCACAAGATCAAGATGACATGAAGAGTAATATTCTAAATATTATATTATCTTAAAAAAAAAAAATAAAAATAAAAAAAAAAAATAAATGAATATTTAATTTTCATTCACTGATTTTCCTTTTTAATTTTTTGGAACCAATCCAACATAATTAGAATATTATGGTAATATAATATTGGTTATCATTGTTGTGATGAATGTCAGAATTGTATGCATTAGTAGTACATTTCAGAAAGGATACATGAACTGCAAAAAAAAAAAACTTAATATGTGATTCTTAAAGGGATAGATAGTTCACTCAAAAATGAAAATCATTTACTCACCCTCAGGTTATTCCAAACCTGTATGAGTTTCTTTTTTCAGTTGAACACAAAATAAGACATTTTGAAGAATATGGGTAACCACAACATTTGATGGTCCCCACTGAAAAATACTAATGAAAGCCAATGGGGCCATCAACTTTTTTCTTTCTTCTTTCTTTTCTTTTTTTTTCAAAATAGATTTTGTGTTCAACAGAGGAAATAAACTTACACAGGGTTGAAACAGCTTGAGGGTGAGTAAACGATGACAGGATTTTTATTTTTGGGTGAACTATACCTTTAATATTGATTATAACTGCAATTCAATGAAAAAATTGAGTGAAAGTCTAACCTATTTTAAGTTCAAAGTTGTAGTTCATTTTAAATAACGTGGTCTGCATTTCTTCATATTTCTTTTCTGTTCTTTTTGCCTTTTTGAAGATTATGGGGTTGTGATGGGTAAAATATTTAAATATTTCAGAGAAAAAGCAGCTGTCTGCTATGAAGTCGCTGGATATTTGAGGCTAATGGGTGTCAGAATGAAATATCTGTGGGCTATCTGAGTAATTCTCCACAGCATGCAGCAGGGCCAAAACCAGAGACAAGGCCACAACGCAGTCAATCTCTGAGATCAGCTGGACTGTCTGCTGTAAACATATAACCGTGAGAGGCTAGGAGAACATCTGAGGACATTTTAGGACACATAGGCAGTTAAACCTGCTTAAAGAGAAAAGGGTTTTCCCCGAAAAAACAGACTCAGGGGTTTGTCATTACAAAATGAAGGACTAATTACTATGTACCCAGAACACACTGCGCTTAGGTTTTGCCATTCGAGCCTGTGACTTTCTGGGAAAATTATACAGCAGACAGCTGTTTGTAATGTGAAATGTATTTTTAAAGACCATAAAAACAGCCTGAGTTGAATTGGGCCGGTCAGATTGTTACCCTCCATTTCTTTTGTACGTTCTAAACTTGATTGATTCTTTCTGCCTTTAATACAGTTTCTTAAGTAAAGAATGTACTCTCCATGCCAAGCAGGGCAGGTAAGCACCTTTCAAATGGCTTCCTCTAGGCTCTGCCAAAACCCACATCAACATGTACAACACAATCAGTGCAAAGAGGAGGAGACGGACTACTCATAGAGAAATTAATAAAGAAATCATAATGCTCAATAGAGCAGCTGTGACTGCACCGGAAGAACTGCCTTTCATTTATAAGAGTCAAATGTTTTTTTATTTTGATTTGAAGCAGCAAAATTTATGATGCCATTGTTGTTTTAATGCTGATATGAAATACATTAGGGCTGGTTATCAATCGGGTTGAGAGGGGTGGGATAAACCTTTTCTAATCCGTTCGATAAGACATACAGTATAAACACTTGATCAGACTGAAAACCAAAACTGGAAAGACACAGAGATGGCATAATGACGTATGATGCATGGAACCAGCCGATGTTGTTGTTAAATATAATAAATGACTGTCGAGTCAATCTAAAATCGTCTGTAAAGTGCTGCAAGTTACCGTTGCTTCGGACTCTCATCAGACGTCTTTTGTTTGAGGCAGGAATGAGCATTTTTATGGCTTGATTAATATAAGCATCATTGCACAAAGCTTTGAAGCTTGTGACATATAAACATGTACATAAACCCGATCACTTTATTTAGCATTCACGTAAACACTATGTTTGGATTCATCAGTAGGAATGATTTAATTCCGATTCAAACTAAATAAATGTGGCTATTGTTATAAAAGATTTCTATTTCAAATAAATGCTGTTCTTTTGAGCTTTTTACTTAACAAAAAATTGTGAAAAAAGACATGGTTTCCTCAAAGAGTCAGGAATGCATCTTTGACGTTCTCATGTGTGAGGTGTGTCTTATGCTTGGGAGTAAGTTCTACAGACTCTCGGTTCACGTACTTCAGCATTAATTGGATTAAGTTTTTTTTCTACAGCTTTCTCAAGCACCCTAAACTAAAAGCCCATTAGAAGTACAGCATAACAAAACTAAGCTGTGGATCAACTCGGTGGTGTTGACTGCAACAAGGAAATACCACCCGGAGCATATTTTCCATATGCCTGCTGAACCCTCCAAGCACATAGACGCTATCCAGAATGTAGGAGTTTCCCTGTTACAGTTGTAGTGTCAGCTGGGCAGGTTTATGGGTCAACAGAGGCTGGGATTACTGAGCAGCAGATGTTCACAGTCTGGGGAATCTTTCTGGTACTCACCAAGCCAGCTTGTCAGACTATAATGGCAACTGCTGAAACCAAACTAACAGTAGTGTGCAAGCTTTTTCATTTAGTCTGTCTGTGAATAGAATCTGTGAGCATGCGTTTGAGTGCTGACTGTGTTTGGGCATGTTGAGATCTCCGTAGGAGGCATTTCTTTCTCACACTCTAAGCAGGTAGCAGCTTTTGCTGTGCTGCAACGATTCTAGCCACACCTTGACACCAAGTGATAAAAAAAACACTGTAAATCATTAACTAAGTAAATGCATGGCAGTTACAAGAATGGATTACAGTGTTTCCTATGTCGTGGCTGCTGAATCTTCAGCGCTACAGGCCCTCAGCAAAAAAATAAAATAAAATCATATCTGTTCAAAAGAATAACAAGTTCAGTGATTTGAATCAAATCCTTAACTAAATGAACTCACTGACTCAGAGTAGTCAACGATTCAACATCTGCCTTGCTTAAAGTCACAATTAAACGCAAGTAGCGACAAAAAACTTTTTTTTCTCCATACTGTTGACATATCCAAATTTAATGGATTATCAAAAAATATGCAAGCTTGTAGTCGATTGTGGACCACTGGGTTTGAAGAGGACTAGATAATAGAGTTGACATTTTGATTATACATTACAATGGCAAAAAATAAAAAATAAAAAAATCAATTATTAAACATATACAGAGTGGATCTTTTACAGAAAGCTCTATGACATGCATTTGGATGTTGAATTGTCATGCAAACTTAAAACTGTAAGTTAACATCAGTTAACAGTTAACTAAGTATCACTAATATCCAGTGTTGGGAGTCACTTACATGTAACTGAATTATGTAATTTAATTACAAAATAAATTTAACTGTAATGTGTTACAGTTACAGAGAAAAAGTGTAATTAAATTACAGTTACTTATGAAAATATTAACGATTACAAAAGGAGTTACATCTGAATATTATCACAAACATACAAATTTGATTGATTTCTTTCCCAAATTGCAAAATATGAGACACCAATGTTTCAGGAGTTTAGGACACAGAATTGGACACATGCTTATTCGATGACTGTTTTATTTCCTATTTGAGTTTATGCTTTTTTTTCTTTCTTTTTTTTTTTTTTAAGATTAACTGTTTTTTTCCCCAAAGCATTGTTAGCTTGTGTTTCCTGTAATAGCTATGCAAAGATTTGATTTCAAAAACCGTATCATAGCTATTAAACTATTTAATGATTTTAAATCTGTATTTAACCTCAGAGCAATTTCAAAGTAAAAAGAGGTGCTAAAGTCTAATTTTGTGGTGTCTGTTCTTTAAAATAATTTTTTATAATCTTAATTTAAGTAATGAAGGTTTCTGAAAGTCTGACAGTAATGAGTGTTGAGTAATGTAAGGTTAACCCTGCCTGCTTTAAATGTTTCAAAATAAATAACAGCTGAAAACATTTGTTAGAAATTTAGAAAAGTAATCAAATGTAATCAGTTACATTACCCATTTTAAATAGGGTAACTTGTAATATGTAACCTATTACATTTCCAAAGTATCCTTCCCAACACTGCTAATATCCATCGTAAATTAAAGCAAGTTTTGTGTACTTAAATATTGTGGAATGTTGTTCATGTGAATCCATTCAAATCACACAAATCAAAAAGTCACAGAAAAAAAAATTAGGCAGCCTCAGCCAAATGATTTTATGACCGTAACAGCCAACACATGACTGTACATATTAGATTAACCATTTAGTTCAATATTTAGCTTGAAGTAAGAAGAAAAGCTCTCAGGAAATGTGCTGCAGGTGGCTACATTTCCCGACTTTTCAATCACTGAGGTAAGAACATACATGCAAAGCAAACAAAAAACGTAACTGTAGCTGACCCTACTCTCAGGTTCTTGACTGTGGACTCATTTAAGAGCACAGATTAACACTCTCCCTCACTCAATACTCTCACTGTTACAGGCATCAACTAAATGCTTCAGGAATCTGACCCTTAAAATAAACAGAACCGGGCTATTTCGTTATAAATCTGGTTTCTTATTGTATGCATCAATCCGACTGACTCCCACTAGCGACGTGTGACCATCACCTGTGGCTAGCATCTCGGCAGACAGCTGGACATACAGTAAAGAGTTTGTCAGCAGTTAAAATGGGAGATAATAGGGATCAGAGAAGGGTTTAAGTGTACCTGGCATTACTGACCAACTGCTCCAGTGTGCTGTGTCACCCAGATAGTTAAACACCTCGCTAAATCCTGCCTTATGAACCAAACTCCCAGAGTGCAGATTCAACATGAACAGTACACATGGGGTTTGGTGCGCAGTCTCACTCAACAGGCACAGCACAGAGCAACACATTATCTAGTTGTAGATGTAATGTGATTTAGTCAAATTTAATCAAATATCTCGTGTGTAGACAAGTTCCCTATCATACGCTCTCTTTTTACCACAGTCTTTGCTATAGGCCAAAATTACTTGCCCATTGCTAAGCCCAGCTCTGATTTTCAGGAATAAATTCTTGTAACATTGTAAAACTGCCTAGACATCATTCTTACATGTGCTGGGATGAATTGTGACAACCAAAGCATTTGTTTCTGTGGTTTTTCTTTTAAATATATTTTCAATTACACAATAATGTATGCACTACTTATTGGACCTTTCTTTGTTTGTCCACAAGCTGGACTGGAATGTGGATAAGACAAATATACTTCAGGCTTTAAAGTCAACTGAAAACAGAACAGCCTTGTTTGAAAGCAAGAGATAAAATTCATTTAAGTGGAAAAAAACATCATTTTGGAATGAAGGGTGAGAGTTTAATCCAAAGAAATCCATTTCGCTTGTAGCATTACAAATGACCTGCCAACAGCGTTGTACAGAATTGTTGAATAATTTTAATAAAATTATATTTAAAACTAGTGGTGGACCGATATTGGTTTTTTGACAGCCAATGCTGATGCCGATATCTTAGAAAGCAGGGTGGCCGATGGCTGATATAAAGCCGATATATCATACTTTAGATGACAACTACTTGATTCTGTAATCCTATTACAGTATTTTACACAAAGAAAAAAATATTTAAAAATATATAAACAAAGTAAGTAAACACTGTAACCAAAAGGGCATTCAGTAATTTGGGAAGTTTGTGTGCATTGGAAAATTATTTTTCTTTTCAAATACTGTCAAGGTAACATTCATTTAACGTACAGCACATAGTAAAAATGACATGAACATGACAGTGGGCAAATGGATAAATCGCAGCATAATTTGAAATCATGAGCTTAAAGTTTGTTGATCGTGTGTCTCCAGTGAAGCTGAACTCTCCTCTTGTCAACATTCAATTTGCACAGACGGTGTGTATTTGCTGAATGCTGATGGTAAACGAGAAAGTATCATGTTTGCCTTTCTATTACTAATAACATAAAAGCATATGAGCATATCTAAATATAAGACAGATTTCTATCCTTATTAGAATGAACTGTTAAACTGTGATAGCAAACAATGAAGAGGGAGAATGTGAGCGCTGTGTTCTAAGATGCTGCCGTTCTCAGCGCTGTCAAAATAAAAGTCGAACACATCAGCCAAACAGAAAAACTTATCGCTCGATGCCGATATTTGAAAAATGTCAAATATTGGCAGATATATCAGCCTTGGCAATATATCGGTCGACCACCATTTAAAACCATCCAAAAACATAGACTTGAGAGAAAAAGCTTGTATGAGAAAAAAAGCAGACAACAACAATGACTAAAAAAGGATTGGTCAAATGAAAAGTGTCAAACTGCAATAACAATTAGAGAGATTGTGATAGATTGTTTTCAACATATTTGGGTTAAATATAAATACAATAATAAAGAGAAGGACATACATTGGGTAAATTTGTCCTACCATCTCTATTGCATTGTATCCATAATTTAGTAGTATAAGTTATATTACAATAATATAATTTATATTAATATATTATTTAGCCTAATATATAATTTAGTCTGAATCTATAACAACTAGTGCTGTCAAACGATTAATCGCATCCAAAATAAAAGTTTTTGTTTACATAATATATGTGTGTATGCTGTGTATATTATGTATATATAAATACACACATACAGCATATATTTTGAAAATATTTACATTTACATGTATATATTTATATTCATATAATTTATATCATATATAAATACATTTAATATTTAAACGTAACATTTTTCTTAAATATATACATGCATGTGTCTGCATTTATATTCATAATAAATATACACAGTACGCACACATATATTATATAAACAAACTTTTTTGGATGCGATTAATCGCGATTAATCGTTTGACAGCACTAATAACAACTAACCAAGTCTATTAGAAATCTAAACAATACTGTACTGTGAACTAGGGCTACAACAACTAATCAAAATCGATTATTATCTATAATGAAAATAATCAACAACGATTCTCATTATCGATTAGTCGGGTCTGCCCACAGTGCACGTCCAACTTCAGCTGGTCACGTCAAATTACAGCACTGAATAACGCATTTCTATGGACAAAATCCATCTAAAAATAGTGGAGGAAACAGAATGGGATGCTGCGGGAGAAGTACGTGATTCCAAGCTGCACAAAACATGAGAATTCTTTATTTTAAGCTTTAAGCTAATGCATTAGCATAATTGCCATGTCAGACGCTTTGACAGATGTGTGTGCGTCCTCCGTGCAAAAACTTTCAGTTTACGGTCATATCCTTATCTGTAAATGTAACAAATTCACACGAGCACTTCCATTTTTGCAAAAAGGCCTGTACTGATAGTAATTTTACTGAATGAGCACCGGCGCAGAGGGCGCGTGCAAGCCCATCAGACAGTAGAGTGGCGACAATTAAGTTAATACTCAGCGCAAAAACATTAATTTTGCTGAAATATCTGTTGTTGATATTTAAAAGGTATAAATGAGGTTTTTAAATGAGGTTTAAAAGTCAACATGCAGTGCACATATTTTATGAGAGTAGGAACTGTAAAGGGATACAGCGTGTAATTCTGAACATAAATATCAGACGTTTCATAGTCGCCTTTTACAGGATAAAGAAATGACATGTGATCAAAGCGCGTGTTCCTGCAGAACATTACTCTTACCTGCTGGTTAACACCCGGAATTTGTTTTATTCGTCCTTATTACATTTATTATTATTTTAATTTTTAATGTAGAGATTTAAACTATATTCACTATATACAGTGCCTAACAATTTTTTTAAAACAAATTTATGTAAGGTTTTTAACAAGTTATGTAAGGTTTTTGCCACTGCGGCTCTAAACTAACAGTATTGGTGAGTATAATAATTTTTTAGCTTTCTGTATTGATTAGTCCTCCAATGTGCGGAAGCTTTTTAGTAACAGTAGTTGGTTATTTCTATGCTATAATATTATTACTGTGGTTATCTATGAAAAAAGGCAGAAAAAAAAAAGTCAAGCACTTTAGTGTTTTTTTTCTTCAAATACCCAATTACAGTCAAAAAGTACCTAAACAATGCCAGCAAGAATGCAAGCTGTTATGAAAGGCACAGGAGGAAATTCTTGTTAATATGTGAATAAATACTAGCCTATACTTAGTTTGATATTTGCCCAATAAATGACAATAACATTTTTAGATTTAATTTTTTTTTTGACAGATTCATAAAATATTTGTGTTTTCTCTTTGTTATGACAGGTGGTCTAATAACTTGTTAAGCACTATTTTCATAGCATTCAGTTGCCACATTTGTTTAAAGGACATTGGGCAGAATGTGGAAGGGTTTTTTGTCAATAAAATAAAAAAAGAAAATTGGGTTAATCGATCAATTAATCTGAAAAAAAAAAAATAATCGGCCAACTAATCGATTATCAAAATAATCGTTAGTTGCAGCCCTACTGTGAACAGACATTAAATGAAGTCTCTTTGGAAAGGCTCTGTATAGTGAACTTGATCTGTGCTTGAGCAAATCCTCTGACTTAAGGTCAAAGCCAGCAATGGCCGCCAACAGGGCCAAACCAATGAAAAGCCCAATATGTCACGCTTCAACACCCTCAAATTATATCAGAGTGAGAGATGGCAAAAGTTGTCATCTGAGTTGGGGGCGGCAGGGGCTTGAAGCAATCAAGAGACGCTGGCCTCTAGGATTTTCCTCATGGCCAGCTCTCTCAAAGCAGTCACTAATTTGTTCCACTAATTGCATCGTATGGTGGATGTTAAGCAGGCCAAATGAGAGAGTGTGTAAGGCTTCCTAGTACTGACTGTACTGATAGGACAGATCGCTCGTCCTGTGACTGACTATTTGAAAGCGGTTTTGTCAATTTGCTGCACAAGACTGGAATTAAAATATATTAGGTTATCACATAGGATTTCTATAATAGCAATTTCAAATAATTAGTAGAAATACAAAAGGAAAATTTGATAACATAATAGGCGCACAAATACATATGCATGTCTTTGAAAATAGTGTAGTATTTTAGTCTTGTTGCTTATAATTATTTTCATGCTATGGCTGATAACTGATAAATGCTGAATAGTATAAATTCTGCACTATTTTGTCTACATAAAAAATACCTTTAAACAAACCCCCAAAATTAATTGTTTAAATGATATTGAGTGAATTTATGTATCAAAGCATGAAAAAAATTACGGTACGCTAATCTGCCGATTCAATACTATCCTGATACTTGTGTGCCGATTCAATATATATTGCGATAGAGTATTGCGATTATATAACTATTGTGAATTGATATTAATTTTTTTGTGATTTTTGTTTGCTTATTAAAGACTAGACAATGGAAAATACTTGATCATTCCCTTAAAGAGACTGTATATGATGAGTCATTAACAAAAACAATGCTTCACATCTTTCTGAACTTTTATTTCAGGCGCATATACATACACAGTGCATATTTAAAAGTACCTTGAACCATGAAACTTTCAAGTACCAAAACCCTGAAATTGCACATGAGTATAATAGTCAAATGTTCAACAAAATGAGCAGAAAAAAAAACACTCTCTGAAATAAAATAAAGTGTGTGTAAAATCCAAAGTTTTTCCACACTTGGGATTCAAAAACTGAAGGTGCAGAAAGAATTCTCGAAGAGGTTTGATCCTCTGCCTCTGTCATGGTTTTGCTTTCTCGCGCCAGTTTGAAACAAACAGATACGTCATCATCTAATACAGTGGCGCTGCGCAGACCGATCGTTGTATGACAAAGCACCGCGAGAGCTACAGAGAACAGACGGCTCTGCATGCTTTTGAATCGCTCTTGCGATACTTTGATGTCATATGCGGATTGATCTGTGCTGCTTCAAGTCGAACACACCTATACATTTCACCCTCTGTTGGAATAAAAGCAGTACCTTCTCCACACCACCTTTTAGGAAAAGTAAAATAATTAAATATAAATCGATTCTAAGATTAACCAATCGATTTTTAAATAGTTTTAAAAAGAATCGCGATAGTTAGGTGAATCGATTTTTCCCCCACCCCTAGAAAAAAATTTATATTAATTTTGAAATTCTCAAGATAGTTTTTAACAGTGTTATTAAATTATTCCTGTTTTTAAATGATCATGAAACCCTAAAAGAGTCAAATTAGCCCCTTTTACACATACAGACTTTACTGGTGAATTACTGGTAAATTACCGTTAAGAGATCATGTGTGAACAGGACCTTTTCAAAATGAGAAGTTGTAACATTACCAGTAAATTACCGGTAATCTCCTCTTTGTGAACACAGAAAGAGATTACCGGTTTGAGCACGTACAAGTTCAGAACACGCTGACCTAAGACGTCTAACTCTGGGCCAATCCAGAGCCGTTGAAATTCATAATTCAACGGCTCTGGGCCAATAATAACATTCTGACGCAGATAACGCATTTACTCCGCACTGTGTAGTTCCATTTGAAGTCATCTAATACGATGTCTCTGGGCCAAAAGCAGCAGCATGAATGTGAACGTCTGACACAAAAATGAAAACATCAACAAAAACACTGACCGCATATACCCCTCCACGCTTACAAACACAAAACTGGGAGGCGCAACGGTTTACTTGTCATTTCTGGTTAATGATGTCGCAGAATCTACCGATAATTTGAAACCGATGTATGAATGGTGCTTTACTGGTAAAAAGACGGAACGTCGTTGGCTGTGTGAAGTCGTTCCGGTAATTTTATGGCAATTTACTGGTATAGCTGTGTAAAAGGGGCTATTATTAGCCATCAGTGTCGCACACTTAAAAAAATAAATTCAAATCTATACCAGTTAACCAATATTAAAACTAGCTAAAATAAGGAGGAAAAAAGCGACTGTATGTTATACGTAAGTTTATCGAGGATAATGTATTGTTACACAGCAAATGATCTACATCACAGCAACAAAACTGAATCACAGTTCATTCCAAACAACTGCAAAAATTACGTTTGCCTTTATTACTGAAGACTCTCTATTTAAAGTTGTCTGAGACAAAAAAAAAAAAAAAAACTCAATCAAGTCATCTATAGGTCTTTAAAGTTTAAAGGTCTGTCCAAAGTCTGGACTTCCTACTGGCATCCTACTGCTTATTCTACCACAGTACACAGTACTACCATGCCACACCAACACAATCCGCCCAATACTCAACTGTGTACTCCCACCCACCCCATTTCTCCCACCTACCCTTCTTTAGCCTGTCAACCAAACTATTTATGAGCTTGTTTGCTCATGCTGGACAAGTCCTGCTCCACTCCCTCCTCCGAATTCCCATCAGCCAGCCCCCGTCTCCACTGTTCCGCATTCCCCAGTGATCGAAGCAGCCCCCTCACTGCACTGACCCCTCCACAAAGACTTATCTGTGCCTCACACAAATAAAACTCATTCATATATATTCATTAAAACACACACATACAAATACTTTCATCGCTCTGCAGGTCAGTCTTAGACACAGTGAACGTCACTGCTTTTTTTTTGCTCTGCTGTTGTTATGAGCTGAATAAAAAGGCCCAGTGTTATTGAGCTTCCTTGTGCTGTGAGGTGTGGGCGGAGCCCCAAGCCTGCTGACCAATCCCATTCAAACCTCTTTTTTGTAGAGCCTCCCATTTACCTGGTGTCACTGTGGCTGCCTCACTGTCAGTTGCAGTTGTTTTGATTCTGAGAGCACATTCAAAAATGGCTCCAGCATTACCAAAGGAAAGAATCTGGGATCAACGTCTACATAAAGAGGGAATGTCTACTTTGGGCCTTACACAACACACATTGTTTTATTAAGAAGAAAAACACACACATTATAAGCGAGGAATTTTGCCAGTAAGGATTAAAGTTGGCACATGGAGCCAGCATTTTTGGAAGGCATGTTTTACTTTCTGTTGTGCCATTAATGTCATTTATGTAGAGGAAATGTCTTTTAATGTGACTGTTTCCAGGTCTGTGCAGGTTCAAAGACTGTTTCTGGCCACTGGACATTCTCAGTGGTTCAGCTTTGAAAAGACGGGCTGTTTTTTCAAGGCCTGAGCCAGTTCAAACATCCAACGCAGCAATTAGTGTCTATTTTTACTTGCACATCAATGGAGAACAAGCCCAAGACTGAATTACAAGTGTGTAAAGTCAGGACAGATCAGTTTTATGATTCACATGAGTTGTGAAGTAATGTTTATCAAGTTCTTGCAAATATACAAAGCGAATGGGTCAAGGACAAATAAGAGTCTGCATAATAAAGAAAATGAAAAATCCTTTAAAATCTAGTTTAAAGTGTGCCACATTCTTAAAAAATTGGAGAAATTTAAAAAACTAAATTTAATGACTCTAAAAAACAATTATGTTTCTTAACTGTCAAGAATTACTACTATTATAATTACTACTAAAATATTTTTTCTGTACATATTAAATACATGTCTGTACACGTTTTAATTTTTAAAAAGGACACTTTATGGTAAAAAATAATTACATTCATGGGGAGTCACATCTTGCAATCTGAACTAACCTTGCTATGTAAAAATGAATGACTAAAAATATTTATGTTGCTTAACTGACAAGTTAAAAACAATAACTATAACAATTATTAACACATTAATTCATAATAATAACTAAAAATATTTTTCTGTACACCTTGAATACATGTCAGACATTTTAATTATAAAAAAAGATGACTTTATGGTAAAAAATAATTACATTCATGGGGAGTCACATTTTGTAATCTGAACTAACCTTGCTATATCATAAAAAGGTCAAATTATGAGAATTTAAGACATTGACCATGAGTCATCATGTGTCCTCTCTATGATGTCAGTTTTTGTTTTCTGTTTATTTCACAACATTAAAAAAGGAAAAGTTTCACTGTTAAATTAAAGTATACTTAAATAATTTGAAATCAGAAATTAAAAACATGTTTATCATACAAGAGGTCTACACAAACACAAAAAAAGAAAAACAAAGAGTGCCACATCATTGACCCAGAAGTCACTGTTGCAACTGTAAGTGTAACATTTTGATGTATCATGACTAAAACTCGCAGCCTGCCGATAAATTTGTAGACTTGGATAAAAAGTATTTGTCCAGACAAAGAGGACATTATCACCCGGCTGAGGTGTATTTATATCTGTTGCATAGTGTCATTGAGCAGATAAAGAGACTCTCTACTCTCTCTATCTCTCCACAAGCAGCTGTGAACAGACCCTCATTGGAGAGTATTTGGCAAGGGTCCTGGTCTTGGCACAGACTCAGCTCAGTAAGAGAACCAGTGTGACATGCTACCACACACAACTCTCTTGTCTCTCTTCAGGACTGAAAGCAGAGGCTCTCCCAAAATGCAGCACGCTCGGGCCCTGGGTTGTGCGAGAGGTCTCTGCAGTCTCTGTTTAATGGCATCTATTTCTGCTGTTCCCCCCGCAGAGCCCCAGCGCTCCAGTAGATTCCTCAGAAGGTCACAGTAGGGTTTGAATGGCGTGCAGCGTGCGCTGGTCAAATTCCATGCAAATGTTCATGTGCGCATGTTCTCTCTTTGTTTCAAGAGCTTAGACAGCATATGGCGAACTAAATTATAAAAACCAATGGTCTAAGATGAGCCCACTCCATCACAGCTGGCAGAGTCACTCCATCAATGGAAATATATTGAACAGATCTGACTCCTGTAGAACCAGGGTTAACAATCTAAAACCATACAAAAAGCATTTGCATTATGTGAAACAAAATAAAAACTTATTTTATTCCTGATGTACTAAAATAACTAAAACTGAAAATTCATTAAATATATATATATATAAATCTAATTTAAATATTTTAAAAAAAAGCCTCACTATGTAGAACAAATTCACATGAACTCGCATGCAAAATAAAGCCTGTCATTGACTTTGACTGACAGGTTGAGTGATTATTTGGGAGAGCGAGCAGAGGCTTGCATGGACGGGACAGGAAGTTTAGGCTGTTTAGCGGCTTCCTCATCACTTCCTATTGGCCTAGTGAACAAAAACTCATAGGGAGCCAGACGTCTGACAGTCTCAGAGTGTTCCGAGCCTGTTTATACTGGATATGTCAAGACTGCAAATCAACTCAGAATATACACCGACACGGACCAATAGTGCTGTACGCTTGATATCAGACACATTACTATCCCATTATGCAATGGGAGCTAATCAGATTCAAAAAAATATATAAAGACAGAAAAAAATGTAAGCTAAGTGGTCCATTTCTATCTAAGCATTACAGGTATCAAGAAAGTTGCTCCTTACAGGCCACTGTGCATTTTTTAACAACATGCAGGTAAATTATTTGTGTTGCTGTTATATGCATGTCATAGGTCAAAGAACACGCGGGTCAAAGGATAATGCCAAGATGGCAGATGTAGTATGTCCAAGAATATATTTACACATCAACAGTTCTTCTTTGCATACAATACATACTCGACATACTAGGTATGCAATTTCAGACACAGCATGCATCCTACTTTCTTTTCAACAGAAATACATTTCATAAAAATTACATGTACAGTGATTACTATAATAATTTTAGTATTACTACAACCACATACACTACAATTTGGAATAAGACTTAAAAAACAAATACTTCTATTCAGCAAAGATGCAATTGTTTAAAAGTGACAGTATGCACAGTTATAATCTCACAAATGACTTTTATTAATTAAATAATTCCTAAAAAATGATCACAATTTCCCTAAAAATGTAAGCAGCACAACTGCTTTCAGGTAAAAATTGCATTTTAAAATAGTTTAAAGTAGAAAACTCTTAATATTTCAGATTTTTACAATGTTTCTGATCATTGTTTCAAAAACATCATCAATTTTTGATCAAATAAATGTGATCATTGAGATCATCAAAAATTTATAAAATATCTTACCAACATCAAACTTTTGAACAGGTGTGTACAAACATTTGAAGCAGAAATTATTTAAATGAGTAGACCAAAAACAAGAAACATCACAATCTGTGTTTGATGTTGCAGTTGAAGGTATGTAATATGATAAATAGTTTATGATAAATAAATAAAAAAATTAAAAAAGTGTAGTTCAGACAAACAGGGAAAATGAAGTGTCTGGAGTAATTCAGCAACATGTCAAAAATAGAGACAAGTTGTTGTGCCAACTGATGGCACATCACCACATTGCCACATGCTTGCATCTGACTGTGTAGACTGTATAACAAATCCTTCACAAGATCAAAGACTCCATTAGGAGAGAGCGGTGTCGACACTGATGACAATACTGCACAAATCCAGACAATATACACAAATTACACTTCTGGCCAGATGCATCAGGAATACAGTGCGCCTCAAACTACCTCCTAAAATGGTTAGAGTGATCGGCTGGTGATCTCTCTAAAACACGTTTCATTTACACCTGGTCTTTTCATGATCAGATCAGCTATGTTATCAGTCCAAACAAATGAAGTGGCCAAGTGTAAACAGGCCCAAATATTCACAATTTGGCTACAAATCCCAAAACGAAAGTCAAGATATCCACATAATCCAGCTACAGGGTAAAAGTCCATAAATACATTTTCCCTGATTTCAAAGTCGGAGAAAATTATTACTCTGGCAGACGCTGTGGAGCAGAGAACAACCCCACATCCATAAATACATGCTGAGGCTGGGATTGCTGCAGGCCTTCAGCGTTTAGATGGCAGCACAAATTACAAGTTGGCGAGGCAGAGGTGCGGCTCACAGATGAAGACAGCAGGTCAGTGGGTTTCCGGGTGAACTGGGAATAAGATTAGAGGCAAATCAAACAGACTGGTGCCCAATATTCACGTGCATAAGCATTCATTCCCTCATGGCAAATCATTACAGACTGTGTGGGCCTGCCAGTTCCTAAAACCAAACAGCTGTAAGACCTCCATCTTTTATGCCAACTTAGGTTTATATATATATATATATATATATATATATATATATATATATATATATATATATATATATATATATATATATATATATATATATATAAAAAAGGGTAAAATTTCAATTATCAGTATGGTTGAATACTTGTATACCAACAGTCAATCAGTGAGACTGACTAGTTTTCTAATTTAATTTTTAGATTTTATCATTTTTATTGGTCTTTAAAGTTTTGAACATTTAATACATTCATACATAGATGTTTATTACGATATGTCCCAAACTGTCTCTGCTCCCACCAACCTTTATCAACAAAAGATTCAAGCATTCAATTTAATATAATAATTAAAAAAAAAAGATGAACATGAAGATGAAGACATTTTATTTAAGCAAATTAAGACATTGTATAATTATAGTTAATAACTATTTTAGTATTTTTTGCTTTTATTTTTTACTTTTGGTTTGCAAGTCATTGTATTGAATTTTTGCTTAGTATTATTTTATTTGTCCTCTTCCTTTTTACATTTTTCACTTTTATCTTTTTTTTTTTTTTTGCTTTCAACCTTTTTATTTTTTATTTTTATTTTTATTTTTGGCTTTATTTGATATGACAGTGTGACTGGAAATAATTTGAGAGAAGAGAGAGGAATAGGATGCAGCATTCCATTTAAAAAAATAATTAATATTATATTATTATTATTATTGAATTAATGAAGACATTCAGATAGACAGGTTTTGACATTATTAATTAATAAATGAATGAATGAATGAATGAATGAATGAATTAAAGCAAAAACGTCCTATGTGAATTCTGCCCTAAGAAATGCATCTGATCTGACTGTAATGGACATGCACATATACCAGGATAATACAGAGTTTCTTAAGACTGGTCAGTTGTTCAGAAAACCCATTGGCTTGTTGATTATGAAAAAAAAAAATGTTTGCATTTGAACAATAAACAAACCTGGGGTTTTAAAGTTGTAAATTTTGAAAACTAAATCAAAACAGTCTCATCACAGCTGTCACCAGACAATGCATACTTTTGTGTATGTTTAGACTAACATGAACAGTAGTTCAGCACATCTGTCTTTATTTCTTTGGTCTGGCAGTTTAGTCCTGAGCGTCAATTTGGGATATTTTCCCACAGCTCTCACACTTGTGTACCTGGGTGTGCATACGAGAACACAGTCCCATCTTGAAAACAGATGTGGCATCAGACCCACAATGCAGTGAGCATACAAGTGCACGTGCACGTACACACACACACACACACACACACACACACACTCACACTCCTGCTGAGAATAAACAAACCCCTTTCATGAGCAACACCAGACTGTGTTAGCGTCAGTTTGTGCATCATGGAACAGATCACGAAACCATGCTGCCTTATGAATCATTACACACAATCTGCCTAATAAAACATCCACATCATCTGACAACAGATCAATCAATACCACAATTCAAACACTTACCAGTGCTAAATTAAGGGTAATGGAAAACATGTCCCAATACACTCCTGAGGAACACTAGAAAGAGTAATAAATCTTTGAACCAGAACTGACCCCATTGTTCCTCCATTATCTAGACGTAATATGAAGAGTCATTTACCTCCAGCAGGGTCTATCTGCTTCAGTAAAGGATGTTTGGTACCACCGCATTCCAGAGTCCTGTAGCCTAATAAAGCTGGATAATGACCATTTTCCACTCTCCTGTGTTTGATGTTTGTAACAGGGGAATTCAAAGTGCATTGTTATCTGATCTAATCATGGGAAGTTCTCATCCTCTACCAAAACACTTAGACTGCCTTATAACGGTCTTATAGATAATCTTCCATAATCAATCCAGAGAGACGTTATAGGAATAGTTCACCCCAAAATAAACATTTGCTGAATTTTGCTGAATAATTTCCCTAGATTTGGAGTAATCTAGCTTTACATCACTTGACCACCAATGGATCCTCTGCAGTGAAAGGGTGCTGTCAGAATGAGTCCAAACAGCTGATAAAACTTGTAAATGATAGATTTACTTATTACAAACATGCAACTTTTCACTTTACAAGATGTTAACTGATGGACTGGAGTTGTGTTATGGATTACTGTGATGTTTTTAATCAACTGTTTGGACTCTCATTTTATGGCACCCATTCACTGCAGATGATCCATTGGTGAGCAAGTCAGGTGTTAAATTTCTCCAAATCTGTACAGATGAAGAAATCAACTCATCTACATCTTGGATGGCCTGAGGACTATTCCTTTAAGACAAATTCAGGTGTTGCCGCTGTAAAGCCAGTTAATTTATCCATATCCCTTATTAAGCAGCTGGCAACAATAAAAGCCACACTGCTAATCTCAGAAGTGCCCAACACAAACAATCCTAAATCTTGCCGTGTCCATGTCATTTTGCATTCAAATGCTGGCATGATATTGTAGGAAACTTAAGCAATGCATCCTCACCTAAACCTTAGCTTTTTCATTTTCACCCATAGTGATAAAAACAGAACATCAATGCAGAAATTGCATATGTCAGATGTGTAAATACAGCCAGGCTAGCACTTAGAAAGTGACTTCAGGCCTAGGGTGTAAAACAGACTTAAAGACGCAGGTTTTAAGTGCTAAAGTCATGTGGCAGCTGTCACCCAACACGCAACGCAAGACTGCCAGAGGTCTCCGGAGAGATGGTCGTTTACATTCTCCAGCACAGCCGCAAATGGACAAAACCAAACACAGTGTGCTGGATACAGTAATAATAATAATAATAATTATAATAATAATTCGTTACATTTATATAGTGCTTTTCTGGGCACTCAAAGCGCTTTACATGGAAGGGGGAATCTCCTCATCCACCACCAGTGTGCAGCATCCACCTGGATGATTGGACCACCTGGACCAGCTTGGTGTGTGCACTTATTTTTAAATAAACTTTGGGTAGCTTTGCAAACACAATAGCAAATGTACAATATTTGTGCAGCGGAATCAAACAAACAAAACATCCAGGCAAACAATTAACCAAACAACAATGGAAGAAAGTTCAGGGTGTAGCAATATGTGATATGCATCATTTCAACAAGCCAGATTGTAGTTAAGTAGATTCAAAAAGGTTCAATTGTATTTAATAATAAAAAAGTAAACTACAGTGAAAATCTAGTTAAAAATAAATCAAGCCATGTTTTTCTACAGTTTTTTTTTTGCTAAATGAATACAAGTTATATAAATTCATAAGAGTTATATTTAATTATTATGCAAATTTGTATGCAGTGCACCAATATAAAAATATACGCAATATAAAACATAAGAAAAATGCCACATGGAGGCTTAAAAATTTTTGACTGATGACAAAAAACAAAGCTGAATCAAAGTTTTGAAATGATTCACTGAACAGTCATTGAATGGACAACCACTAAAAAGACAGCTGGAAATAATTCAAAATGAATCAAACTTCCCACCTCTGATACTTTTGAAGAATCATTAAACTAGTCTATTGACATGACCTTTAGGAAATACACTACCATTCAAAAGTTTTTGGAAAAATGTGGGACACTATAGACTGGAGTAATGGCTGCTGACAATTCAGTTTTGTCACTACAGGAATAATTGATATTTTAAAGCTATAAAAATTTCACACATCATTTCAATGTTTTTAGTGTACCGTGGCCAAATAAGAAGCCATTAAAAGACACTTTAGCCTATATTACATTAGTGACAAATTCATCACAACTACAGTAGTCAATATTTGAAGTGGATCAGAAAAGTTCATCAAAGTTGTCCTAAGACAACAACACATTTTGATTTTAGGTTTTAGGACAACTTTGATGAAAGGTTTTGATCCACTTCAAATGTTGACTAGTGCATATAAAAAATTCAGGGTCTTTCACACAGACCTATATGGAGATGAACAGAGACAAAAAACTGAGTTGATGTGAAATGACTCACTCACCTCAAGGTCATAGAACTCCTGAGCATCATCCAGGCCATGAACGCGGATCTGCAGGCCCCTGTTGTGGCCTTTCCCTCCTGCTCCCATAGCTGAACTGAGGCTCTGCCCGGGCTCCAGGGTGCTGATGCCGGTGTTGTACTGAGCTCCGAGCCGTGTCCCTGCAGGGGTCTGCAAGGTGCGGTAGGTGCCCTCGATCTCACCCATAGCTGCTCCCAATGCAGCCTACCCCCTCTCTCACACACATATACACACCCCTGCCTGGAGACAACAGAACAATCAAAGAAATGACACAATGATACGAAATCTCAAGCCAGTTCTACAGGAACTGATATTATGGTACAATCTGAAAGAACTAATCCAAGATTCAAAAAGACAGGAAAACAGATGAAACTGGATTTGCAAAGACAGCAATTATAGTCTAGAATCAGGATTTATTTATTTTATTTAAGAAAGAAAGATAAGAATATAATTTATGACTGGTACAATAGTCATTGTATTAATGTTATGATAGTCAATTACAGATGTTAATTGTTATTTTATCCCAGCTGCTGCTGCTAAACACACTAATAACCATAACAACCTAAATCATAGAAAAACATCTGAAAGTGAACATACTTTTTTTTTTCATTAAACTATTTTTAAAAGAAACCTAAGACTCTGCACATTTTGTTTTCCATTTGTCCAGTTCATCCTTGTTTTGGCCTATGTCTAATTTCACTGGTAAACTCAATATTAAAGAACCAATATGCAGATAAGTGGAAAAGTTAAAATATCATTGAAATATCAGCCAAAATAATTATCTAAGTAAGTGTTCAACAAACAGATTATTCCGACATTATTTAAACTCTCCATGTATCGACAGATGTTTTGTTTATGTTGATAGATGTTTTGTTTTGTAGCTCTAAAATCATTTAAAATGAACCATGCATAGATGAATCGCTTGCAATAAGATCAATGAGATGCATTTAGAAAAAAATAAGAATTTTTACATTTAATGCCAACTTTAAAGGACAGGAATGAGTCAATCAGAACTGATGCATTTCTTGTCAACCTTGATTGACTAATTGTCAAGTCAAACATTCACAGCTGCTCTACACTTTCAAAAAAAAAATGTAATGACACAATATTTACACCAAAAAAGTGTGATCCAATTCCCTTTCCTTCACAAAGTTCCTGTCATTATTGGCCAGCACAATAGCAGTGACATGACCACAAGACACAAGCTCACATTAGCCATTACAAAATACTAATGCACTGCCAAATTTAGGAGTGACTTTGCACGAGGTCTGATTAACACTGGCAACACTAGAGGCATCAATGCAACACGACCAACTCAAACAAGCTGCACTTTAACTCTTTTGATCTCTAAAGCAACAGGGACAACTGAGAATAACATTCATTAAAGCCAACACCATTCAGCATGTTTCTGGCTCTTTAATGCAACAGGTTGGTTGAAGTAATTTGACTGGAATGCCTTCAAAGCACAGGCTCACTTACAAACTGATCCAAACTGATCTATTTCCCCCTCATAGGAATAAAGTTTACATTTGAGAAGGAATACTTTATCCCGGAGTTTGAGCAATTCCTACAGCTGAATTGTTTTAGTAATGAAAATAACTTTCTCATTGCAGGCTGCACTTGATAATGCAGAAAACAATTAAACGAAAAGCCGACATAAACTCTGGAGTTGTGTAATATAATGAGATAAAGCTACAGGGAACCAAGATAAAAATCTCTGCAATAGCTTAACCCCTCACGACAAACTTATTTTACTCGTCGTATTTCACTAACACCGACAAAAATATCCTCAGCTGCGACGAAAAATAAAAGCTCACCTTTTGCTGTTTGTCATCGTTACAGAGATGAAACAAAGACTGAGAAAGTTTAGTCAAACCACACAAACATGCGAAGAGACCATAAAACTCTATCGTATGCTTCACTGAGACACGTTTAAATAAGCTACTGCCTATATAACTGATTTGAATTTGTTTTAATCTCTATTTTGAGATAAATCGACATCATACCTTTTATTTTTCGCCTGGTATTTCTTCCACTCTAAATGAGTTACACGTCCGACCGTCGTTGTAGGCGAACTGCGGCCAAAGCTCCGCTCTGATTGGACGACTTCAGACAGATCCTACGTTCTATTGGTTCAGACTCGCACTGAAATGGTCGGCAGCTATTGGCTGAAAGGTATACCTGCGGATTAATTTGATTGGTTTCGAAATGCCATGCAGTTTGATAATATAATATAATATAATATAATATAATATAATATAATATAATATAATATAATATAATAAATACATTTACATTAAATAGTATTTAACAAATGAAAAACAAAAGTCAAACTATTGTTTTGTGTTGAAGTGCTGCCTAAAATACTGTCTAGTTACAGAGACAAAAAAATACATAAATAAATAAAATAAAAAAAAAATGAAAAATCTAGTTGTGTCTGTACACTATATCATATTTCCAGGAAATGTAAAATTACAGGAATGCCAAATAATGAAATATTTTTTGCTCACATGCAAAATAAGGGAAGCTTCAAACTTCACATGTGCGGTGTCATTCAAAACAGTGAACATATAAGCAAATAAGTGTGGAAAGTTGGTGTCAAATGACCAAAAACTGACCAAAATGAAAGAGAGGGATATTAATTATATTACAAAATTTATTTAAACAGAATGGAAAATAACAGAAGGGAATAAGCAATGACCTGCACAGTACATGATATAAAAAAACAAAAAAACAGCAATTCCACATTTGCAAGCTGGAGCAAGAATAAGTACTGACCACATTATTTGTTGTAAACCATAGAAAGTAGTTTCAGTGTTTCTTAAATCACATGCAGAGATGTTTGAAGTTGTTCTGTAAAACCAGACACGTAAAATATATATAAATCAAGACCAAAAGACCAACTGGCAGTTCAGTTAAATTATACATAGATTGTGCATATAATCATTTACTAATTTATTTTAAGACAGTAAGTGAAAAAATGCAAATTGCAATGTAGACAGTCTCTCATTTAAAGCATTTTGTGGTTGGAAGTTCAAGGCCCCCACTGCGTTGTTTCAGTAGGCGTGTGGCTGTCTGTAGGACATGATGCCGCTGACGAAGATGACGTCTCTGCACATGTTCATTGGTGATCTCTACAACACATGCAGTGGAGAACCAGCCCCGCTGTCCGTCCTGTACCCTACGGCCTTCCAGAAACCCTACAAAAGACCAGAAATGAGAGAATGAGCATGCAAATTAAAAAAAAAAAAAAAAAAACCTTCATTAATTTTAGACTTATTGAATTCGGAATGGCAGGTTTGTGTTGCAACAGTACCATCTGAAGTCTTCTGCATGACGTTGATCATATCTCCCAGCTGTAGACTAAGCTCCCCTTGTTGTTGTCCACTGTACACCTCTATACATCGCACCTGAGGACAGTCTTAGACACAGTGCCCATTTGATTCAAATTTGTACATTGTTTATTTTTTCTATTTATTCACAAATTTATTATAATTCTAAATAGCATCTACACTGCAGTTAATTGTTTGTTCTGATTAAGAACAGATGTTTCCCATTTTTGGAAACACAATCTTGAAGCCATTGACACTTTTGCCCCCTAGTGGACAATGTGTAGCTGCACAAGCTATTGTTTATTGTATAATATTACATATTATTTATAGAACTGCCAAAGTTAAAAATATTTTGTACACACTGTCATTGAATAACACTTGTAAGCAAAACACAAGATCAGACATATATTCATATAAATATGTATTTTGCTATGTGATAGCAACCTATCACCTAACTGACCCCAAATCAGAGTTAGCCCTTTATGTAATGTATAATAATACAAAGAAAATTATTATTATAATATATTATATAATAATGAAGAATGAAGGATAAAAAGGAAATATTTGAGGTATTATGAAATATAAGATGGTGTCATTATGTCAAGTGTATTATAATAATTTTTGGTTTCTGTTGAACCGACTCAAACACACACATAAAAAACTGGTACTGCATTTAGTGATTCATTCTTACCCCACTCTTCATACACAATATCCTCTCCATTTCTCCGCCCACCCAGGAGCTCCACCCACAAGTCCTTCTCAGCTCTGAGAAAACAAGAAGACGTGTTTATTGGGGGAAACTACATAGTATTTTATATGTTTTGTAAATATTTGCTTTGATCTTGACATAAAGATCATGTTGTGTCTGACAGTTTGATGGTTCTTTGCATTGGGTACTAACTCTGAATTTGTTTGCAGTAGAAGTTGAGAGGTGGCGCTCCGGTGATTATGCAAAAAGACAAGCCTAAATATCCGGCTCAGCTCACATCCCTCCAGCTCCTCCTCCAGATCTTTGCCCTCAGTCACTTCTATCAGAGAGCGGTGCACGTAGTCATGAACTACAAAACGATCCAACCTGCATTCATAAAAGACATTAACACCTTAGGATGGGTAGGTATACAGACAAAAATGTGACCCTGGACCACAAAACCAGTCATAAGGGTAAATTTTTTCAAATTTAAATTTTTTTTTTTTTTTCAAAATTGGGATTTATAGCTTCTTCCTCTTCTTTTTTTAAAGCTGAATAAATAAGCTTTCTATTGATGTATGGTTTGTTAAGATAGGACAATTTTTGGCCGAGATACAACTATTTAAATATCTGGAATCTGAGTGTGCAAAATATTGAGAAAATTGCCTTTAAAGTTGTCCAAATGAAGTCCTTAGCAATGCATATTACTAATCAAAAATTAAGTTTTAATATATTTACAGTAGGAAATTTACAAATTATTTTCATGGAACATGATCTTTACTTAATATCCTAATGATTTTTGGCATAAAAGAAAAATTTATAATTTCGACCCATACATGTATTGTTGGCTATTGCTACAAATAAACCTGTGCTACTAATGACTGGTTTTGTGGTCCAGGGTCACAAATGACCATCTGGTGCATCTACAGTGTTCAAAAGTTTAGGTCAGAAAGTTTTTTTTTAAAGAAATTAATACTTTTTTATTATTATTCAGCAATTAAATTAATCAAAAGTGACAGTAAAACATTAATAATGTTACAGTGATTTCAGTTTCAAATAAATGCTGTTCTTCTGAACTTTCTATTCATCAAAAAATTATTAATATTAAGCATATTAAGCAGGACAAATGTTATTAAAATATTAAGCAGGACAAATGTTTTCAACATAATAAATGTTTCTTGAGCACCAAATCAGCATATTAGAATAATTTCCGAAGGATCATGGGAAGCTGAAAACATGTCTGCTGAAAATTCACCACAGTAATAAATTATATTTTAAATATTTAAAAATAGAAGACAGTTATTAAATTTGTAATATTATTTCACAATATGACTGTTTTTACTGTATTTTTCATCAATTTAAGAGACTTATTTCAAAAAAATTTACCCACCCCAAATTTTTGAATGGTATTGTGTATTTCAGTCTTAGATTGACAATCATTGACAATCTATTTATCCATAAAGACTATCTATAAAATAGGATTGAGCAATAGAACTTGTAAACAGTATATCAGTACCATATCAGTTATTGGCCAGTGTTAGAGGTTTCTTTATTTATTGGTCTTTATTTATATGCACACTCATGATATTCTCTATTTTAACATTTAGATGACCTTTTCTGTCATCTAATGCTCATTAAAATAAAAAAAAAAATTAATCTTTAGCAAATCTCAAAATAAATATCCATTTTTATACTGTACAATGATATTGGTTGATGGTTAAATAAATTTACGGCATTTAAAAGTATTTTTATTCAAATAAATGATTTTATTCATTTATTTGGATAAAACAGCTCAGAATTTAAATATTATCCATTTGTTTGTTATTGGCCATAACATAATTATCAATATTCAGACACATTTTAATATCAGTGCAAACCAGGTAGATAAAGAGTTGAATCTGTCACTTTAGATAATGGAGACATTCAAAATGTGAAGTGATGGGAGCCTACAGGCACAGGACGGAGACATCCATAAGACAGAAGATATCTAAGGAACAATCCATCTTCCTCGAAACTAAAACCTAATGAAAATCAAAGAAACTTCTCACTAAGTAAACATTTCAATCAGCTCATTTGATAAACTAATTGATTTGGCTCTCCTACCCTTTCCTGGTGGCCACCAGAAGCAGATCATTAAAGAGGAACAGAAGTACAGGACACAGTTTTCTCTGGCCAAACATGTTTTCCTTCAAAGAGATTTGCACCAGATCTCCCTGCTTCACAAGCCAGCGGGAGGAAGACACAAGAGGCATGGCCTGAAAGAGATAGAAAGACCCAAAAACAGACATTGAGGAAAAAAGTAAATCACATTACAAAATGTATAACAGTTTCCCAGCGACCACCTACAACTACAGTACCTTGCATGCAAACTCAATCTTATTAGCAATCTGCACTATTTCTTCCATCTGTTTCATTCTGCCCACCTGCCAGTTGCAAGCTTCTAGAAGCTGTAAGTGAAGACAGCACAAAGCATAAAACATAATGCAGCAAACTGATTTTTATACAATAGCAGTCCCTGAGAAAATGTTTAGCAGCTTGGCATTCATACCCTGGAGATCTCCGTCAGAGCTCTCAATGCTGAGGCCTCACAGTCTGACCCTGGAATGGCCTTCTTCTGGATATTCTGCATTGCATCGAAATGTTTGACATATTCAGTGATGTAACATTTAAAAACAATTAAACATTCTGATTCTAATTATGCTAGTGCTTCTCATCACTCACCTCCATTAGGATTTTAAGCCGTGTGATTCTCTGAAATGGCAGTGAAAGGAAAGATTTGAGGTGTAGGCGGTTGCATCGAGGGTCTTCCTGTAGTTTATGCAAGATCTCCACAATCTGAGGACTCTCTTTTCTGATCACAGTACAACATAGATTATAAATATATCAGATTTTCAAACAGCAGACACTTTATTCATAAACATCTGTAGAATACAGTACAACCAATTTGCATTCCTAATATACATGATAAATAAACATCAAGAACTATTCTTTTACCCAAGGTTGTGTAATGTCTGTTCCTGATAGGGCATATTACGGATGTAATTTATATAAGCATCAAAGGGTCCAAGAGCATATTGGTGCACAACATCACAGATTACATCGCAGAACACACTTGAGGCCAGCTCCAACAGCATCGCATCCATGAAGCTAAGAAAAGAGTTTGCATAAGACATAGGTAAGTATTTGAACACTTAAGTCACAATTAAAAATGCCTGAATTTAATTGCATTATATAACATATAGCTTAAAAATTGGCATATGCACATGAATGATGCTAAAGCTTTTTTCCACAACTAACTTTTCTCAGCCACTTTTACAATTATTTTTGATTTATAGGTCATTTTTGTCATGGATGTTTGAAGTCACTTCACTTTAAGTTCACACAAATTCATCAAAGTGATTTATGAAAATGTTCCAACAGAAAAGTTAACCAGAAAGTGTACAGTAAAAATAGTAATAATGTGAAATATTAAAATAACTGTTTTTAATTTTATTCTTGTGATGGCCAAACTGAATTTTCAGCAGCCATTAATCCAGTCTTCCGTGTCACATGATCCTTCAGAAATAATTCCAATAGGTTGATTTGGGGCTCAAGAAACATTTCCTATTATTATCAATGTCATTGTGCTGTTTATTATCAAAACCATTGTGCTGCTTAATATGTTTGTAGAAATTATGCAACATTTTAGGATTGCTTTTTGAAGCATTTATTTGAAATATAAGAGTGTGAAAGTCTTTGCCCTCTATGTTGATCAATTTATTACATTATTTCTGAGTAAAAGCATTAAAAAATTAACCCAAACTTTGTTTGAATGGTAATGTATATAGGAAGTAATATCATTATATACAGGCCCAACATTATAATCTTCTGAACATGACAATGAACACAGGAAGGAATCAGATCTAAATGTTTTCTCCTCAGATGTTTATTCTGTACAGTCTTGCCAAACAGATTTTATACTGTACATGCAATGTCTGGTTCTTACCTTTGACTGATCTCTTTGATCTTTGCAATGCTAGAAAATAATGACTTTCTATCTCTTGGTGCCAAAGCGTCTTTCAGCAATGAAGATTCCTGAAAATGCTCCACAGCGACCATCAAGCTCTGAAGATAGGACTGCTCAGATGTGACAACCTCATACAGATGCTGGTAAAGGGTTGAAGGGATGTGAATGACGGGTAAAGGCAAAGAATGTTGGGAAAAAGCGTGGAGAACATCAGAGAATATAAAGTAGATGTCATGAAAAACAGGCATTACCAATTTTTATACACCTTAGGGTACCTCTTGAAGCTTTAGCTGTTCCTTACTGAGCCGACGTAGTATTCCACTGTCTCTTACAATGTTTCGGTCTTGCCACAAGTTCTCCACCAACTTTGTCTTAGTATCAGCACACAAGCAGTTGCAGTCTCTCTTAGAAGGGCTTTTGATCAGTTTGTCCACCAAACCAGGAAGAGGCAGCATTGTTGGAGTCCTTTGAGAAGTTTCAAGTAAGTTCTTAAAGTGATTCTCACCATCTGTTTCTTGGTATTTTATCACAGAAGGAACGTCCTCTGGACTCTCTCCATTGGAAACACCTGAGATGGATACATTTTCATGTAGTCTTTCTCCATCAGTCAGTCTTTTGGTGTGGAAGCACAATGAGCACATTTCTAACTGAGAGTTACTAAACATTTTGGGAGAGTGATCTCCTTTAGCTTTAAATACTTTTGGCTTTTTGGTGCTACAAACTCTCTCTTTAATTGCTCCTGAGAATCTTTTGTGTAGCTCAGAAACCAAACTTTCCTTGACAAGGTCGCTGAGCAATCCAACTTCTTTGTGCTCAGTTTTGGTTTTATCGTGAACCCTGAAAGCAGGAGTTGGTTTTGACAGAGATAGATGTGGAAGGGGGTTGCCATTGGGACAAACCTCAGAACCTGGAGAGAACAAGAAAATCATTGCAAGGTAAGATTTAATGATGAAACACTACTACACAGTCATAATAATAGTGGAATTAGAGTACCTGATTGTCTGTGGGGCATCACTGGTGAGCTGGAGCATTCAGACTGGACTGGTGTTGTGTCTACATCCATATAAACTCCCTCATCAATATCATTCTTAGGTGCTTTGCCAACAAAAATGGATAACACAAGATCCTCCATTCAGACTGCTGACACATTGGTTCTCATTCAATAAGAAGCCTGAAAGTGCTTTATACGCATATACTGTCTTATGTTTGGAGCCCCAACTACCCTAGTGATTTAAATGTAACAATAATTTAAAAATCAAGCTGTTCTGCCAACTCTTACATTTATGCATTTAGTAGACACTTTTCTCCAAAACGTTTTTAGGAGGTACAAAGGGCCTTGGAGAGTTAGACCCAAAACATGAAGGGTAAAAACGGCTGACTATATGATAGTTGGTGTATTTTTGGCTCGAGATATGCCTGTAAGTCACAAAGCAATGAGAAATAAAGTCAAACCATTATGGCAAATGAACACTCACCCATCATGGAGATCATTTGCTCTGGCTCTTTGAGAAGAGGTCTGGCAGGTACAGGTATGCTCGGAGGGACTCGTTTTGATTTATGTGAGGTAGTTTTTGGACGACTGTGCCAGTTTCCTAAATGAGTGTCATTATTCTTTCCATCTGTGGAAACAGAATGGTGAATGTTTGCCAGTGGTTCACAGATTTACTCACATCTGCTGTCATGACAGTAAGATGTTGTCCATGCAGGACTGGTTTTGCTCAGTCAATGTCTAGGAGTTTATGTTTATAAATTGGAATTAGACATTCTGTGTGGTGTACCTGAACAAGCTGGGTCTGATGCAGATGCGACATAATTCATATTGCTTTTATGGACAGGCTGTGACTGGTCAACATGGAACTGCGTCTTCAGTAGACGAGGTTTTGGAATTGGTTTTATCTTTGGGAGAGTGACCAGACTGTGAGTGGCAACTCCTTGGTGTGGGTTTTGTGCTGCTGTGGAGTTCTGGGTGGCCTGGCTTTGGTGGTCCTTCTCTTGGACATATCTCCTCAAAATAAAGTCTGTCGCTCTGCGCCATTTCTCACCTTTAAGCGGAGGTTTAGGGGGACAGTAAGTTTTAGACGCAGGAAAGTTTTGGCATGGACACAGTTCTCTGTATCCATCTGGCCCTGGCATGGCCTTCAGACGCCTGTATGGAAGAGCAGATGGGAGCAGAATGCTACTTATTAATTGTCAGCGGAAATTTTGGCAGATGATTATAAAAATTTGTCTATATAAGTAATGGAAATTAAAGATCTTTTGATCATAGAAGAAATTGTGAAATTACATATAAAAATGTGATATAAGTTCACACTATAACGCAATACTTAAGTTACATTAAGTTTGCACAAGTATATATTTTTAAGTATATTATTAAGTATATTATTTCCATTTTTTTTTAAAGGATATCAAAGTGTACTACTTCTTCTCAAGAGGAGGTAACTATATTCCACTATCTGGTCATGATCACAACTGACTGCATATGCAAATGTCATCTCTGTCACAGTTACAATATCTTGTTTTGAGTCAAATATATGCAAACCATTGCCAGCCCAGCTCATTGTGAGGCCACTAGCAAAAATAATGTATTATTTGCATAATTTTAATAATTTTACTGTTAAATTATTGATGAATCATGATTTTGTGAGAAAAGTACTGTGAAAAAATCTGTACGCTGATTTTATGCACAAATGCGTATAGACAGTTAGTGAGCTGCTGATTTTAGTAATGCATACTAGCATAATGATCTTACTATTTGTTTTCTTTTTATTTATTATATCATTTTAAAACAAAAAACCTTTCTACGTGTACTGCATTAAAGCTGCAGTCCGTAAGTTTTGCCTCTTTGTCGCCATCTCTGTTTGAAAACCTGGAATTGCAGCTTTTTGCGGAATTATCTTCCTTGCGTGGGGTTGTGAGTCGGCCCGGCTCCAGCGCGGATGGAATCTAATGTTTTGAGGTGAATGTGTGGCTGTCAGTCACCGCACCAGTGTGGATGTTTACTGTACTTCGCAATCACAGATTCTAGCTTACGTCTTGGAATATATGACCTAAATAAGAATTTTCACCGTATATTGCCATCTGAACAAGTAACAAGTGTGCTACGTTTGTTCTGACAAACTGAGGAAAAAAGCATTACCATAAATCGAGCTACCAATGGTGATTTAATCTAAAGATCGGTTAGCTCATATCACATCAAACCGTATAAATTATTATTATTGTTATACTTTATTCTCAAATTATTAATGTTAACAACATCAGCATTGCGTGACTATGAGTATAGTGTGTATTAGCACGTAGATGTCAATTTCTGTACAGTCTAATCTCTAATTGTCATATCATTCGAATTTCATATTAAGAAATTCTTTTAACCCAAAAAGCAAATTATGCTCCCTTCAAACTGGTTTTCTTTAAAATACAATTCTTGTGTAATCCCAGGCTATCTGTAATCAGAAGAAGAAGAAGTTTTGAACACTGGCTGGTTATGCACTTGCTCAAATATTGATTTCGGATCATTTTTAAACAAAAAAAGTTACGACTGCAGCTTTAAGCTAACTGAGACTTGTTATAGCACTTGCATATCATTGCGCTTTTGTTGATTTTTATTGCTTCCATTGTTCTCAATTGTAAGTCGCTTTGGATAAAAGCGTCTGCTAAATCAGTGTTTCCCAACCCTGTTCCTGGAGGCACATCAACACTACACATTTTCCAACTTTTCCTAATCAAACACACCTGAATCAACTCATCAGTTCATTAGTAGAGACTCCAGGACCAGAAATATATTGGTCAGATAAGGGAGACATCCAAAATGTGCACTGTTGGTGTGCCTCCAGTAACAGGGTTGGGAAACACTGTGCTGAATAACTAAATGTAAATGTAATGTAATGCACTATTTCTGACAAAGATATAGCAAAAAGAAAGAATAATATGGTAGTGGGCTATTCTGTGTGGTTTTACTGGTATACACAAAGGTCATCTAATTGATATTAGACTCTTCTTTTGTGCTCATTTGCATAACTGATTGAAAATTAGATTACTTTGATTATTATGTTGTAGTGGTATCTGGATTTGATAATTGACTACATTTTATAGTAAGGAATCATTTGTACTAAAGTACATTTGGCTGTATGTTATTGTTACGTTAATGGGATAGTCCACCCAAAAGTGACATTTTGTCATCATTTATGCACCCTTGTGTCAATTTCTTTATGAACCCTTGTGTCAATTTCTTTCTTTCTTTCTTTCTTTCTTTCTTTCTTTCTTTCTTTCTTTCTTTCTTTCTTTTTTGGTACCCAAACAGTTTTGGTTCCCGTTGACTTCCAATGTATGGAAAGTCAAAAAGTCAATGGGAACTGAACAGTCTTCTACCAACAGTCTTCAAAATATCTTCTTTTGTGTTCTGCAGAGGAAATAAATTCATACAGCTTTAGAAACAACATGAGGGTATGTTTTGGGTGGACTAACCCACTGTAACGGTCCAGACAGAGAGAGTGTGATCTGATCTGGCTGCACATAAGAGCTCAGACAAACTTGCCTTTATGTTTGTGATCTCTGAAAGTGATGATTCAGCATATTGGTACAGATGGGCTTTGGATGATCTCATTTCAGAAATAAAGAGAAGTAATTTGTTGACACCTGAGGTGTCTATACATTGAGGATCAAATGGGGGACTACTAGAAATTGTCATAGGTGACCCTGGACCACAAAACCAGTCTTAAGTGTCAATTTTTCAAAATTGCATCACCTGAAAGCTGAATAAATAAGCATTCCATTGATGTTTGGTTTGTTAGGATCAGACAATATTTGGCCGAGATACAACTATTAGAAAATCTAAAAAATCTAAATATTGAGAAAATTGCCTTTAAATTTGTCCAAATGAAGTTGCATATTACTAATCAAAAATGAAGTTTTGATATATTTACGGTAAGAAATTTACAAAATATCTTCATAGAACATGATCTTTACTTAATATCCTAATGATTTTTGGCATAAAAAAAAAATTATAATTTTGATCCATACAATGTATTTTTGGCTATTGCAACAAATATACCCCAGCGACTTAAGACTGGTTTTGTGGTCCAGGGTCACATATACTGAAACATACTGTACACTGATAATATGATTTCTTTGAGTACTTAATGGAACCAGGAAAGTTTTACCTACAGCCTATCACACACAGACACAGACACACATAAGCCCACCAATAATTTCCTTTTTGTGGGCACAGCTGGATCATGTTGTGAAAAGAGCTGTTGTCGGGATTTCCCACTTTTCCCCTCTCAGGAGATCCGGTTACACATGTCTCCGCTTGCTATCAACTCAGATATACTGTATCATCTAAGACATTCCTACTAAATTGAGTCGAGCAGGTAATGTATCCTTAGGCATTCTGCTAACTAAGTCACCTTTATAATGGAATGTGGAAATTTTCCACTTTCCATAAATGTCCCAGTGATTGAAAAAGTAGGAAAAACCAACATGCCCAATAATGAAGTAATTGTTTTTATGGGTAGGAAGGGCAAGATGAGCTTGTAGGTAAAATTCAGCCACTGCCTCAATCAAGAACTGCACATTTTTTTTTATTAAAGTAAACATACACTGTAATTTAAAAATTTATTTTATTAATTAACTTTAAAATTATTATTTTTTTTAAATAACATTTTTAATGAATTTGAAAAATCTGTTAATTGGTTAACAGCAAACTTCTCATTACCTCCTGTATTTTTGGAGGTTGTCAGAGTATATAAAGGTACAAAACAAATTTTAGTACTTCAGTAGTTTGATGTATTTACATTAAAGTAGTTAATAGTCATCTAGTAATTAGTAATTCATCTTGGGACAACTGAATGTAACAAGCGGCTGACCTAAGTCAACAATGCAGTCAGTGTGCCCAATACTCATAGAAATCCATGTCAAATCTCTTTTTCACCAACTTCAAGACACAACAGATGGAAGATAAGAAAGATGCATCTTGTATATGTGCATATGAGAATGAAGGGCCAGACACTATAATGCAACACAAACATATGTGATGGTTTAAAATGGCTTTATACAAGCAAAAACCATTTTATATATATATATATATAAATAAATACACTTTCTGTAAATACACTTGATATTGGATACTAGCCATATAGTAGATGCATTATTGTATTACAATAAGACATAAACATATATTCCCATATTATATTAAAATAATTATTAAAACTAATATCAAGTAAACCAAAACTTCCACTTACCTCAGTTTGTATTCACTGCTTTTAATACTGAAATGTTGTCCACCTCTTGATGCTTTGCAAACTCAATAAACTGAGACCCTCAGCCAACACTAACTGAGTCTAACTAACAGTGGGAATGCCATGTGATTCCATCACACAACTCTATCCCTTGTAACTGTTGAATTCAGTCTCGACTTCAAATGTAGAGAGAGGGGAGGGAGAAAAGAAGATCTGTCCTGACATGCCAGTGTAAAGTCAATCAGGTAAGAAGTCTGGAATCCACTCATAATGCATCCTTAGTGTAACTTAAATTTGGGTTATTAAAAAAAATACAGATTTTGTTATAAAAATCATAACATAAAACTAGTTAAACTATCAGAGCAATATATAGTCAAAAAGACAGGAGATTTTGGCTGGGTTGGAATGGCATTCAGTTATATGTGACCCTGGACCACAAAACCAGTCATAAGTAGCACGGGTATATTTGTAGCAATAGCCAAAAATACACTGCATGGGTCAAAATTATAGATTTTTCTTTTATGCCAAAAATCATTAGGATATTAAGATCATGTTCCATGAAGATATTTTGTACATTTCCTACCGTAAATATATCAAAATTGAATTTTTGATTAGTAATATGCATTGCTAAGAATTTCATTTGGACAACTTCAAAGGCGATTTTCTCAGTATTTTTATTTTATTTTTTTGCACCCTCAGATTCCAGATTTTCAAATAGTTATATCTCAGGCAAATATTGTCCTATCCTAACAAACCATATATCAATGGAAAGCTTATTTATTGAAAATTAAATTGACCCTCATGACTAGTTTTGTGGTCCAGGGTAACATTTCATACATACCTCCCGACTCATATTAAAAAACAGTTACTTCTGCATCATTTAGTTGTACTTGTGTTGTTTAATAAGAAACATAGGTGTAGTTATAGAGGTAAGGTGTTTACTTTTCAATATTTTACACATCTCTTCCATATGGTATTTCCCAGAAAAACACAACATGTTCTTATGAAGCTGACATAATCCAAATTGTGACCCTGGACCACAAAATATATTTACGGTAGGATAGACAGCATGTTCAAGGCTCAGAAAGGTACCAAGAACGTCAACAAAATAGTCATGTGACATTAGTGATTCAACCGTAATTTTATGAAGCTATGACAATGCTTTTCGTTTGCGACTTTATTATAATGACTTTATTCAACAATTTTTCTCCTCCGCTTGCTTTGATCTGCACATAAACAACCTTGGTACCTTTCTGGGCCTTGAACTTGGTAAGACCCTTGCTGTCTATGGAGGGTCAGAAAGCTCTCAGATTTCATCAAAAATATCTTAATTTGTGTTCTGAAGATGAAAGGTCTTATAGGTTTGAAACAACACGAGGGTGAGTAATTAATGACAGAATTTTCTTTTTTGGGTGAACTATCCCTTTAAATCAAGTTAATACATTTTATACATACAGTGGCATGCGAAAGTTTGGGAACCACTTGTAGAATCTGTGAAAAATTTTAACAAAATAAGAGAGATCATACAAAATGCATGTTATTTTTTTATTTAGTACTGTCCTGAGTAAGATATTTTCCATAAAAGATGTTTACATATAGTCCACAAGACAAAAATAAATAAATAAATAAATAAATAAAAAAATTGCTGAAATTATTAAAATTATTATCTGGACCCTTTCCAGCAGTGACTGTATGATTTTGAGATCCATAATTTCACATTGAGGACAACTGAGGGACTCAAACACAACTATTAAAATATTTCATTATTTGAAAGGGTTCAAATATGCAAAAGATGCTGGAAAACTGAAGATTCTGCAGGACCTGGAGGATTTTTCTGAAGAACAGTGCTCAGTTCAACTGTTCAGAACAAACAAGGGACTCATGAACAACCATCACAAAACAAAAAAACAGTCGTGGATCATCCAGGTAACCACACACAGTATTAAGAATCAAGGGTTCCCAAACTTTTGAATGGGGTTATTTTAATAATTTCATCTATTTTTTTTTGTCTTGTGGACTAAATGTAAACATCTTTTATGTAAAATATCTTACTCAGGACAGTACTAAATAAAAAATAACATGCATTTTGTATGATCTCTCTTATTTTGTTAAAATTATTCCATTTTCACAGATTCTGCAAGGGGTTCCCAAACTTTCGCATGCTACTGTACATATAATTTTCTTTATTATTTTCTTAGCAATGCCCCATAGCAGTATATGAAAGCCTAAATTTATCATTTAACAATTATTATTGTATTGTATAATTATTATATCGATCAATTGTTTTTAATCTGTGTATATACGTATACATAAAGTTTAGCAGCAGTGGGATATGATTGATTTGTAAGTACTAAGTGAATAATTATATATGCAGTATGCAATAAATATACATGCAGTATATATGCAGTTATTTATATTACTTTGTGAATTTAATATATACAGTAGCATGTGATGTAATCAAAAAATATATAGGTATCCTTTTGTATGAAGTTGTTAGATCTTTGGTTGGAAGGTCAGTCTTAGTCTGTGCATTATTATCTTGCACTGTCTGATAGATATTGGGCTTTTGGTAAACTGGGAAAAGAGGTTCTCATTTTCCATTTCCAACTAAAAAGTCACAGTAGTTGAAAGCACTGAAAGAGTCAGTATTTTGAACATCTGTTGAATGAGAGGAATCTGTCCCCATCTTGTGGATGTAACTTTGCACTACTGCAACTAGTTGATCTTCACATTGTAAATCTGCAATAAAAATATGGACCTCAAATACCTGAAAAGCATACGGCCGAAAACATGAAAAACATGACTCTTCAATAAGTAGCATATAACTAAAGATTTATTATTGATTTATTATATCCCTCTGAATTTACACCTCTAAAATATAAGGATTATTTCCTTATAATCTTTATAACTCTGTTCTAGCTACAGTTACCTTTTAGTAACGACGAACAGATTTTTATGCATGAGCTTCGCAGAGTTTACAAGCATTAAAAAAAACTTGAAAACTGATAGCATTATCATTCTCTCTGAAATGTTTACTGTCTTATTCTAGAACTCATTTAATGCTATTAAATCAGTAATGAAGAGGGACTGACCACTCAGGTTTGAGTATTTTTCCCTTTCTATTAAAATGATTATTATACATTGAATAAATTAAAATGATGTTAAATTTTCTTTCCAACTCTGAACTAAAAGTCAAAATAACTCATTTCATTGGAAGAATTTATAACTCCCATAGGTCATACAGTATATATCCTGAGAAAAAAAGTTCTATCATCCCTATTTTGCATGTATAGAAAAACAATTGAATGAATGCAATGAAACGTATGATTTGGCAGCATTGACTCTACTGTATGAAGTTTTCCAAATCATAATTAAACTGCTACACTGAAAGTGTAGTATTTCAAAGTAGTATTTCCCACAAAACCTAACAAGAGCAAATGAGAGGTTGCAGTCACCATGTCACCTCTTCTGAGATTGGGATAATGACATGGGGCAGAGAGAGTGGATGTCGTGTGCTCAAGCAGTGCTTAAATCGTTCAAGAAAAACAGTGAAAATCAATAACTTACTTAGAATCAGTTAACAGAACGTAATAGTACAGGTTTGTATGCAGTTTCTGATTGACTCATGGTGGTCTTATTAATGTCTTACCACATTGTCATAGTCTATGTTTAGCATATTATCCCTAGAGAAAGTGCTATTTTATAGGACTTTGCAACCTCTGTGTGCTTCCATTTGAATACTGTCTATTCAGTGGTTTTGTTTCAGGACCCAGATTTCACATTAAATAGTGACCCAACCCAAAACTGTAAAAAAAAAAAAAAATAAAAATAAAAATAAATTAATAATAATAATAAAAAAAAATCCTTAAAATAAAAATTTGAAATTGAAACTCTATAGGCCCTAACAATGTGTAAAATTATTTACAAAGGCGGAATTTTAAAAAAGGACATTTCTGTAAATTATAAACACCAGCTCTGGGGTGATTTACCCAATACCCTTAATGTAGTCTGGGTATTATTTTATTTCACTTGCATATATTTTGTTTATGATATGAATGTATGTCTAATTTGGTGGATAATCCTATTATTTTGCTAGTCTACTAAGAATTAGCATTTAGCTTTGTCTTTCCTTGCTGTCAAACATGTGACCAAATAATGTCAATCACCAAACTACTGACATAGATTCAAGTTTTCATAAAAAAACTACATCCAGCAGCCAATACATGCCACACTGATTTAATTTTTTATTTTTAATTTTTTTTTATCTTATCACTGTGTGAGACAATGATTGGATCATGTGAAGATATCAATATTTTAAATACAAAGTAATGTAATTAGCTACAAGACAAACTATTGTCTTTTAAACAGATGGATATAATGTAATGGCCATGAGACAAGTAAAGAAAGAAAAGTATTTTATCATTTATGGTTTTAGGCAATTAAACATTGCTGATGATTACCTCTGTGCTACCAGTGTTTTTGCTTTACATAAGTGTGTGTGTGTGTGTGTGTTTGTACAGGTTTATATATCCTGGTGGGGACTTAAACCTGAATACACACTCATGGGACTCGTGTCACGGTGGGGACCTAAATTGAGGTCCCCATGGGTACAAAAGCTTGTAAATCATACAGAATGAGTTTTTTTGAGAAAGTAAAAATGCACAAAGTTTCCTGTAAGGCGTAGGTTTAGGTGTAAGGCGATAGAAAATACGGTTTGTACAGTATAAAAACCATTACGCCTACAAGGATAGCTGACCAGACTGTGTGTGTGTGTGTGTGTGTGTATACATCAAAGATCCCCCTCGAGGGTCCCAGTGAACTCTAGCTAGAAGGACATGGACACCAATCTCTACTCATGGGGGCCCCAAAGCAATAAAAACCGCAGGGCCCCAAAAACCAGTGATGCCCCTCCATTACATTATTTTTAAGCTGTGCTACATTTTTGTTTGACCATGCAATGAGAATCAAGAACACCATGGCCAGTGAATGAATCTGAATGAATCTTTTGATGAGCAGTCTGAGTTACTAAAATGACTCAAAATCCCCAATAGTACATTTTAATTTTTTTTTTTTTTACATTAATGATGAGGACCAGCAACCGTTTGTTTACCAATATTCTTCAAAATATTTTTTATGTTCAGCAGAAGAAAGAAACTCATACAGATTTGTAACAACTTGAGAGTGAGTAAAGGATGACAGAATTTTCTTTTTTTGCGAACTACCCCTTTACGTTTTTAATATATTTGTTCATCTTAATATAGCAAGCGGATCAAAAAAGTTCATCAAGTTGTCCTAAGACAAGAATGCATTTTGGTTTTAGGTTTTAGGACAATAAAAGGTTTTGATCCAAATGTTGACTAGTGTAAATGACAGTATGGGTTGTTTTAACCTTGGTTAGTGTTTAAACAATTAATAACAGGTGGTGTTTATTACTGAGAAATTTAATAACTAATTCAATTACACAAAATACACTCACTTATTGCCACCCACTGCTGGTGTCACCTCCAAAAGAATGAACGAATCAATGAATTTAAAAGATTTACAAAAATGAATCCAAATACCAATCCATTTTAGTCAGTAGATAAACGCTTTTGGTATATTTGCACATATGTTTTAATAAAGTACTTTTAATCAAGGTTTTATTACAGTATGAGTTGTTTTGACTTCCCTCTTTGTTTATTAAGGAATGATTCATTGACTGATTCTTTATAAACAATGATGCACTCACTCATCGCCACCTACTGCTGCAACCTGCGGGAAGAACGCACGCGGAAACTGATGAAAAGATGCAAAAGTGAATAGATTCAAAGTACTCTCACTGAGATCAATCTAAATCCGCACCACCACTGCATGTTCCAGCTGTTCCTTTTCAGAAAGACTTGTGTGATCTGTACGGGCAATGTGACGCGAGGGAATGTGATTGGAGGAGGCTTGAGCTATATAAGCCACAGACTGCTGCTCCTCCCTTTCGCCAGTGGAGTTTGACTACGAGCTTCTGCACCACACAGGGCAGACGGGAACACAAACGAGTAAGTCACTCTTCGTTCCCCAAATCAATATACATTATGCATCCGAAAATATGCATTGCTTCTTCTTGATTTCTGATGCATGCACATCGTTGTGAATGTTTTGCCATGCAAATGTGCTGTGGCTCGACTCCATGTCAGTTTCACCCTTTGCTCTAATGCCTACGTGGACTTTGTGTGGACAGTCACTAATGCTGATCTTGACTAAGCATTCACATTGGTCCATCAGCAAAGGCCGTGTTTTCAGTGTGCACTTGTGAGACGTTGTCATCCTCGGGATATTAGGTTTATTAAGGATCAATACGAGTAAAGTTGTCCTAATCCAGTGTGTGTTAGCGCTCGCGCTAGCTGGTGTACGTGTCACTATCGCGCACGCGCAGCTCAAAGTTTACTTGAGTTGGTGTCTAGCCAGGACAAGTTTTTCATCGCCGCAAAGCAAAAGAACTGTCGTGTTTTCCAACAACACACGTTATTAATTCGATTAAGTATGTACCCATCCACCCTTCTCGGAATTCTAATATTTTTAGATGTGAATAATTGTGAAATTATGAAGTGTTGAAGGAGAAATCCGTCTTTCCTACTCGGTTAGCCGTTAGCATGGCGAGTCATGAGTTGAGGTAGCGCGCGTGTATACAACACGGCCAACATTTTACATACGAAACTCGTTTTTACACACACAAAACATTTCTTTATTACATTTGTTAACCTATTTCCACAACTGCTTTTTTGTCAGTCTTAGAGCGAATGTAAATCCGCCATATTTAAATCTGACATACGCAGGAATGGCCACGTTAGCAAGTCGGAGAGCCGCTGGGCCATTTCAACACTTAAAGAAACAATGTTTTCTTGTTTAGCTTTGCATGTTTCACTGTCTTTATATACATTTATTTGCGAATATATTATTTCAAGCGTGTTGATGATTTAATATTTTGAAACTCTTGTGTAAGGAACATTATGAAGTTGGTGACTGGATCAGTCCTTTAGTTCCTATTTCCAATTTTATTTAGTGAATCACATTTGCATGTATTTAAATAAGAATTATTCAAGGTCTTAAGAAATGCAAATAAATCATGCCACGTGTAACTAAGTTCTGGCAACCTAAAGTGGTTTTGCATCATTGGAGACATTCTCATTTTTTTTTTTTTCCTTTTTCTGTTTTGTTTTTAGGCAAAAGCTGGCAGGCTGACACGTACGAGCAGCTTTACAGGACGGATTATCTGGTAACTGACCATTTAGCTGGTAAGATTATTGACCACTGTCTTCCTTTCTACTAGATTAATTTGCTGACAGGCCTGATGTTTGCTTTGAACCACAAAATCCTCCTTTGTCTTGTTTATACTCATGGGTCACAAGTTGTTCAGCCTGATCTTCAAGATCAAATCACATCTTATGAGTGATCATATGATTTAAGTGTGTTATATAAAACTAGTCATTTGAGCGTTTGAAGGATTTTTAGTGTTTGGCTTGTGGATCAATTCCCTTGGAGTGCTTGTGCCTTGAGCTGTATGTTTGTGTCTGAAGTGTTTAGCCTCTGGGTCCAAGTCTTTAGGAGGCCTGTAGAGGAAGAGGCCCTGGGAGGGGCGTGCAGAGAAGCACAGTCAAACAGCCTTGTACTGTGAGGTTTGCATTTGTGGGGGTTGAGGGGCCAGATTGTCTGGAAGGAGTGTTGTATGACTTAATACGCGAGTGATAGTTACCTCATCTATAGATGATAGTCTTCCACTTTACTGTATCATTTTGCACACCACTTTCGCTACCTACTTTGTGTTATTCTTAAAGAGCTGAGTTAGTCTTTGACGTTGAAATTTCTACAGCAAATAAATGGTCTTTCAGGGCTCAAGGCCTCATGGCTGTAACAGTAGCCTCAGTATTTATAATCTTGTCTTTTCCTCGGAGTCCTGTACTGGGTGTAGGGGAGCAGTCTGCCTAGTTTATTTCACTGAGGTGTGGCGTGCATGTTTTCAATTAAATGTGAGCGTGCTTTGTGGAACTTTTATATTATTTTTGCTATTCTACATACTAGGGGTACAGCAAATAAGGGTTAGTGGGTAAATCCTCTTAGCTTTAGTGCTCGTTCAACTAACTCCGTGGCTTAGAATTAGCCCTTGGCCAAGGTAACAGACCGGCAACTTTGACCTTCCACAAAATGGATCAGTCGCATTAAAATTGCTTCTACTGATAGTTTTCTCTTGTATTGTTTAGAACAAATCACGCTGTTTTGTGAAATTAAGTTATTTTCAAAAATATTGTTTATTTTCTCCCCTTTCTTCAAAGTCGTTATGAAACCGAAGTAGTAACTGTTTTCTCTATTGTGACTATCTAAATTAAATGGGTTATTGTAAAAGGAAAAAAAAAAGTAGGATTGGGACTTCGGTCCATTGGCTCTTGGTTGGATGGTGGCAGTTTTTAAGAAATGGGTTGGGTTTAAGTGGACTAAATGTTTGGAGAAGTCCGGCATACGGCAGCAGAGAGAAGTCTATTATTTCACCACAAAATTGAGTTATGACATTTTGATAAAAAATAACGGGGTAAAACATCAAATTTAAATCTACATGTATTAATTGTTCCCAGTAAGATTAGTAACATGGAAAATAGATGGTGAATTTTTATTTTTTATTTATTTTTTTTTCATTGTGAAAAGGTTTCAGCTCCACCTATGTTGATAAATGGTTATGTTTTAACTGCCAGTGTGGATTTTGTTTTAGCTCTGTTGTAATTTCACAGATACGTCAAACACCTTTCCTTTATGCTGTAATTACATGCAATCTTTTTCTCTAAGTGGCACACTCGGACTCCGTGTAAACGTGGGATTTCGACCATGAGCTCAGTCGCTGTACTTACGCAAGAAAGCTTTAATGAGCATCGCAGTGGCCTTCTGCCAGAGCAGGTCAAAGGTGTGTGGCCATTTTAGCCATTTCTGACTTGCCAGTAACCATTCTCTGGCAAAGTTAATGTCCTATGTTGTACTTCTCTCTTCCTATTAGCTGCTGTGGCAGGCCCTAGTGGTGCTGAAGATGAGGATAGCCTTCCCACCTACAAGGATGCCTTTCCCCCTTTGCCTGAAAAGCCTTTGCCAGAGGGGGTACAGGAGACTGGAAATGCCTGGACGACTAAGATCAAACCTCTCAAGTCCTCAGTAATCACCCAGGTACAGTGATCAAGCTTGTTACAGCCACTATCGTACCTTGGGAATTAGTGTTGGGTGATATGCTCAATTGTCCTATCATCTTATCCGTCAGCCTGTGAGATCGCCGATACACAATATTACGCTAGTTTAATTATTTACTTTGTTTCATTGCCAAAAAGAGAACCAACTCCAGCGTAAGGCTAAAAGCGGTCTAATATTTTTAATGTGACTGAATTTGTATTTAACATAATTTAATAGAAACTTTGTAAGTTACTAATTATAATCCTTACATTTCCTCAGTTGTTCAAAAAGCAGCTACAGAAAAAGAGCAAAGAACATTTACATTACTAATGAACATCATCACTGACTCAATCTAGCGTGAGTTTGTGCTTTGTCAATAACATCAGCTACAGGCAATATCTCTGACTATTGTCAATACACTATACTATCGTCTATCGGCACAACTATATCGGGAATATTGATTCAAGGGTTTGACTGGTTTCCACTTTGATAAATACAGGTTTTCCATGTGCCTCTGGAAGAGCGCAAGTACAAGGACATGAACCAGTTTGGAGAAGGAGACCAGGCTAAAGTTTGTCTTGACATCATGCACAAGACTGGAGCCCACCTGGAACTCTCCATGGCTAAAGATCAAGGCCTCTCCATAATGGTTTCTGGGAAGCATGACGCAGTCATGAAAGCCCGCAAAGAGATTGTGTCCCGACTGCAGACTCAGGTAATATGACATCTTATATAATAAAATAGTATAGGTTTTAATATCAGTAGTATAATTTTAATATCAATGATTTATTGCTATTGGTCATGAAGATAACATAAGAATGCTTGTCTAAGCCAGAATAATAATATTTGTAACTTCTGTATTTACTTGACTACAGGCTTCAGCTACTGTGGCCATCCCCAAAGAACATCATCGCTTTGTCATTGGCAAGAGTGGGGAGAAGCTGCAGGAGCTCGAGCTGAAGACTGCCACCAAGATCCAGATCCCTAGACCCGAAGACCCCAGTAACCTCATCAAGATCTCTGGAACCAAGGAAGGCTTGGAGAAGGCCAAGCACGAGATCCTGCTCATCTCTGCTGAGCAGGTCTGAAACGTCATTTCAGTTTAAGCATTTTTAAGTGTTTTATCACACAGTTACAAATCAGATGATGTGGGATAGTGCTAATAATTTATTTACTCATTTATTGAGTAATAAACAACATTGTAAATTATGGTTTCATTAAATCATTGCAGGATAAGCGTGCTGTGGAGAGAATGAACATTGAAAAGGTGTATCATCCCTTCATCACTGGAGCTTACAACAAGCTGGTGGGGGAATTGATGCAGGAGACAGGAGCCCGCATTAATGTTCCTCCACCAAGTGTGAACAAAACTGAGATCGTCATCACTGGGGAGAAAGAGCAGGTGGCCCTGGCCATAGCCAAGATCAAGAAGATTTATGAGGAGAAGGTGAGAAATGACAGAATAATGAATGGCCTTTTGTTGACTTTTCCAAAATCCACAGTATGCTTCGGAAACAAAGGGCTGAATTTCTATGTGACAGAAGTAGTGATTTTTAAATGTGGCCTTTTGCTCATTTCAGAAGAAGAATGCTACCACTATTGCAGTGGAGGTGAAGAAATCTCAGCACAAGTATGTGATTGGGCCTAAGGGTAACACCCTGCAAGAGATCCTGGACAGGACCGGCGTCTCGGTCGAGATCCCACCCCTCGACAGCAGCTCAGAGACAGTAATCCTGCGTGGGGAGCCAGACCGGCTGGGCCAGGCACTCACTGAAGTGTATGCCAAGGTAAACAAGCTCGTTTTCCTCCCCCCTGCATGTTTCAGTACAAGAATTTCTTCCCTCAAGCTCTCTTTTGCTCTCTTCTCTTTTAGATTTAATTTAGGAAATGTATTGAAAATATTATTGCAGAAATGCTATCACTTTGACTGTTTAACCTTTGACCTTTCCTCAGGTTCTTTTTTTGTTTTTATTTATTTAAAAAAATGTTTTCTCCTTCAGGCCAACAGCTACGCTGTGTCCTCAGTCTCTGCTCCCTCTTGGCTTCATCGTTTCATTATTGGCAAGAAAGGACAGAATCTGGCGAAGATCACGCAGCAAATGCCCAAGGCGAGTCAACTTTCCGCTAATCAAGTCAGAGTGCTAAGCCAGATTTCTCCATTGTCTTGCTCAATGAGGGAAATGTGTAGATGTGGCATATGTTCAGTAGATGTTTTTGACCAGAGTAACATGTCAGAGTGACAGTACGAAGGTCACAGTAGTTGCGTCAACCTGCACAGGTAGTTTAGAATGACACTGGAATCTACACCCAAAACACCCAAGAGTTGCAAATACATTAGTACATTTTGTATTAGTCTATTAAAATAATACATAGCCAGGTGCTATTGTATGAATATGTATTGTGTATATACCCTCATGTTGTTCCAAACCCGACAAAACAAAAAGTCTGTTTGTTCACGAAACTCAGATTTTCAATGAAACCTGAGATATTTCTGTTCCTGTATTGAAAGACTTTTACACCAATCTTGACGCTTCAAAAAGACAAAGACATGTTAAAATGAATCCATATGAATCGTTTAATCGACACTTCTGAACAGACATGAACTGAATTAATTTAGCCTATTATGTGCATATGAACATTTATTAATGCAGATACATTGATCAAATAAATGGAAGCTCAATCGTTTTTGCTTGATGTTTGAACAAACTATTGGTTTGCACATCAAGAGAACACACTTGATCTTTAATAAATGTTTAAATGAAATCTATTTATCCTATTAAGTGTCTTTTTTAGAAACTTAAGTTGCTTGATTGATATGGATTACTCTTAATTGTCTATGAACTTCTTGAAGCATCAAAGTTTTGGTGGAATGGACTATGAGTGGATGGACAGAAATTCCTCCGGTTTTATTAATCTCTTCATTTGTGTTTGAAAGATGAATGGAAGTTTTATAGGTTTGGAACCAAATGAGGATAAGCAAAATACTGAATTTTGAACCATTTGAAATATCAGGTCAGTAAGACAATGCTCTGTGTTTATCAACAGGTGCACATTGAATTCACCGAGGGAGAGGATAAGATCACGCTGGAGGGTCCCACCAAAGATGTACAGATAGTACAGGGCCAGATTGAAGCCATTGTTACAGATCTGGTAAGACACTAACTTCCCTATTTCGTGACACGCTTTCACCTGTTGTTATATTTAGGCATATATTGGCCTCAATGTGTCCTAAACAATGGTTGATTTTCATGTATTCTTTATAAAAGGTTAGCCGAATGGACTACACCGAGATTAGCGTGGACCCCAAGTTCCACCGACACTTAATTGGGAAAGGCGGCGCAAACAGTGAGTACAGCTGTTTTGATGTTTATAGCAGGTATTATGTGAACACATTCATGTATCCTTCATAAACCCATTTTTTTTTTTTTTACCCTCTGCATCTAGTTAACCGCATAAAGGAGCAGCACAAAGTGTCAGTCCGCATTCCACCTGACAACGAGAAGAGCAACCTGATCCGTATTGAGGGTGACCCCCAGGGCGTGCAGGAGGCCAAGAAGGAGCTGCTGGAGCTTGCGTCACGCATGGCAAGTTGGATAGATTTGTAATTGAATAAAGCAGGCTCTGTTTACCATATTCTCTCCACAGTGTTTTTTTAGGTTAGAGATTACCAGTTATGTGCTTGTATCGTTTGTTTGTCTTAGATGATTTACTTTAGGTTACTGTCTGCGGTAAATTTATTTGCGTAATGCTTAAATTGGAGTCAGGTGCGTGTGTAGTTAGTGGAAAAAAACATCTGTAGGCTCTACTGCCTCAGAGTATAAAGTCCTTTGGGTTATTTGCTGGAGTTGCCTGGCAACTCTTGACTGAATGTCTCTGTCATGATTTCAACAGGAGAATGAGCGTACAAAGGACATGATCATTGAACAGCGTTTTCATCGAGCCATCATCGGACAAAAAGGGGAGAAAATTAAGGAAGTTCGGGATAAGTTCCCTGAGGTAAATGTTTAAGATGCATGGCATATTTTTTCAATGCCACATTTCTGTATCTTATAATAAAGAAAACATTTTTTTTTTTTTTCTTCTTTTTATTTATTTATTTTTTTCTCCTTGCTTTTAGGTCATCATCAATTTCCCTGACCCAGCGCAGAAGAGTGACATTGTACAACTGCGTGGGCCTCGCACTGAGGTGGAAAAGTGCACAAAGTTTATGCAGAAAATGGTGGCTGAAATGGTACACACATTTATTATTTTTCCCCTAATTTCCTGAATTTTCTATTGCCAAGTCTCATTAAACTCAATAATCGCTGATGTCGGGAATCAGTATATCAGGAACACTAATTCAGGCAATGGCAAGGTTTCGATGCACTTAACATCTGGGCACATCTTTATTTTTCCCACAACGTAATTACCTTATCTGTTATTTTATTTATTATAATAATTATTATAATATTTTATTATAATATTTTTTTAAAATTATATGTATTTATATTATATACCACGGGCTGCAGTTCTGTTGTCTGCCGCTTTAAAAGCTCAACCTTTTTAAAGTTGGCTGGATTCTGAATTTTCAATCAGCTGGAAAATTTGTTCTGAAAGTGATTACATTTAGTTTCTCTGTGTTTATTGCTGTGACGTGCTTCTCGATTTTCATAGAATTAGATTATTAAAACTATTGTTAGGCGCAAACAGGCCTTACAACTCTTAGTATCTTTAGTATTTTTTTTTTTTTTTTTTTTTTAAATGCATTCAATAGGCAATGTGCACAGTGTGCGACGTGATAAGAATTTTGACATCAACACACGTGGTACGCGGTATTCTGTGCATCCCGTTAATTTTATTTTATATTTTTGAAGCACACATACTTTTACATTATACTCATAACTTCTGGAGATTCACTGGACAAGGGTGAAACTTTATATTGTGCATGTCAACTGCTGGTGTTCATACATGCTTTCAAAGGGAGTATACTGTGGCAGGCTGTATGTGTAAAAGTAAAAGGGCTTAACAATCTGATACGACCGTGACAATTTTAGCATTTCCTAAACCGTCCTACTTTTATGTTCTTTTCCAGGTTGAGAACAGCTTTTCTGTCTCAGTCCCCATTTTCAAGCAATTCCACAAAAATATAATTGGCAAAGGAGGAGCAAATATAAAGAAGGTAAGAAGTTACTTTTTAGACTTCTTACACGTTCATCCATTTTCAGTCTGTTTAGTTACTGGCACTAATTATTATTATTTTTTTTTTTCCAGATCCGTGAAGAGACTAACACTAAGATTGATCTGCCTGCGGAAAACAGCAACTCTGAAATGATTGTCATCACAGGAAAGAAGGCAAACTGTGAGGCTGCAAAAAACAGGATCCTGGCCATTCAGAAAGAACTGGTGAGGGTTGTTTTTTGTATTTTTAAAATGTCAAGTTAAAAGTCTTCCCTTATATTACTGTTAAGGAGTACACTACCATTCAAAACTTTGATTTCTGAAGGATCATATGACCCTGAAGACTGGAGAAATGGCTGAAAATTCAGCATTGCCATCACAGGGAAAAAATAACTTTTTAATAAATATTAAAATGGAAAACAAATGCAATAAGCATTAGGGGTGGGAGAAAAAATCGATTCTCTGATGCATTGCGATTTCTCTCTTCAATGATTCTGAGCTTGGTTTTTTTTTCCCCGCATATGGCACATGTGCGCACTAGAGATGTGGCGGGCTTCATTGCACAGAATTTGCGCTGTGAGACACGTGCGCATTGCTCGACAGTGTGTGCTTCCACCCGCTGTGTTTTCTTTAGATATGCTATAGATATGCTTTCATTTATGCCGTTTGGAATGCAGTACTATTAGATGCACGAAATTCACGCACTAATAGACTTTGACGTGCGCTTTGTGTTTGTTTGTCCTGAAGCTCCATTGTGGCTGCGGTTAAATGCACTTGCATTTTCGGATACTTTTTATACAAAATTGATGTAGGCTACACACAGTCAGGTATGTTTTCAGAGCAGGACAAAACATCTGATATATTGAAATAGATCTGTGCATTAGTGTGAATGCAGCCTCTTAAAGCTGCCACTGTCTGATCTCATCAGTAATAATCAAACAGCAATAATGCAGAGGAAAAAAGAAAAACCCATAACTATTGTCTGTAAACTTTCGGATACTTAAAGAACACTTATTTTAAATAAGTGATTTTTAAAAAAAAAAAAAAAAAGTAGCCTGCTTATATAAAAAAATGAGAATTTTGCACAAAATAAATTTGAGATAAAATTTATATGAAAATGTAGCCATGTGCAGTAATATTGAAAACTGAGAATGTGACTCATCGTGATATTGAGTTGATAATGATAACCGTAATTGAATTGAATAGTGAAACCAGTGAAGATTCACACGCCTATTTTTTTAAGATGGCAGTACTGACATACAGAGATTCCAACTATAAACAAAAAGCATAAACTACAATTTTGTTGTAAAGATGTATTTTAACAGCAGAAGAATTAACTGGGGAAAAAATGTAGATCAAGAATCGTTTTGGAATCGGATCGTGACTCCCAGAAACGGATCGGATCGTAAAGTGCCTGAAGATTCTGAAGAATAAGCATAGGAGGCTTATTTCAAAAACCTTGTAGTGGTAGTGCATGTGGATGGAAGGGTATGTATTTATTTATTCATTATTTTTTTTTATTTTTTTTTTTTTTTTTTTTGCAGGCAAATATTACAGAGGTTGAGGTGTCCATCCCCTCAAAACTGCACAACTCCCTAATTGGCTCCAAGGGGCGTTTTGTGCGTTCCATCATGGAGGAGTGTAGTGGCGTGCACATCCATTTCCCAACAGAGGGCTCTGGCATCGATGCAGTGACAATCAGAGGCCCAGCAGAGGAGGTAGAGAAAGCCAAGAAACAGCTGCTGTCCCTGGCAGAAGAAAAGGTATGTCTAAAGGGATGGGTTTCCTTCAAGAACTTGAAACTTAAAGCCGGTAATGCAGATGTTATGCTTGGAATGTCATCTGGGCTCAGGGTTTGTTAGTACAAGTTTCCAAACTGCTTTAAACACCAGGCCAGTCATTATTGCTCTAAAAACAATTGAGTCTACTTAAGAGCTGTACATTTATTGTGTGACTAAAGATGTTTGTGGTCGTTTTTTTTTTTTATTAGCAAACTAAAAGCCACACAGTTGAGCTTCGTGCCAAACCTGAATACCACAAGTTCCTTATTGGAAAAGGAGGTGGAAATATCCGCAAGGTGCGGGACAGCACAGGTGCCAGGATTATCTTCCCTACTGCTGATGATAAGGATCAGGAACTGATCACAGTCATTGGTACAGAGGAAGCTGTAGCAGAAGCACAGAAGGAGCTGGAGGCACTTATTAAGAGCTTGGTTAGTCCCCATGTTCATCTCTTGTTTTGTTTTTTATTTTTTATTTAATTTTTTTTACCCCAACACCGATCCTCAGAAAAATGAGAATCTTCTGAATGGATACTATTTGCCCTAATGTTTCTTAAATCATATTTCTGATATCAGGATAACGTTGTAGAGGATTTCATGATTGTCGATCCCAAGCACCATCGGTTTTTCGTGGCACGTCGTGGCCAAGTCCTGAGGGACATTGCTGACGAATATGGTGGTGTTATAGTCAGTTTCCCCCGAACTGGCTCACAGAGCGATAAGGTCACCCTAAAGGGAGCCAAAGATTGTGTGGAGGCAGCAAAGAAACGCATGCTGGAGATGATTGAGGATTTGGTAAGTAGATGTAACAATCTGCAATGCATCAATGCAATTCCAATCTCAGACTGCTACATTTATGCTATTTTAAAGAGGTAACAGACTACATGTTCCTCTAAATTTGCAGGATGCTCAAGTGACCGTGGAGTGTGTGATCCCTCAGAAGTTCCACCGCTCCATAATGGGACCTAAAGGCTCTCGCATACAGCAGATCACTAAAGACCACAATGTGCAGATCAAGTTTCCAGACAGAGATGACCAGCAAGGTAAATACCACAGTGAATATCAATAATTAAAAGGTCATCATGGAAATCAAATGTTTCTTGATCTATCTTTGAAATAGAAACCACAACTCTCCCTTGTACGAAATGACCACGCACTAAAGGTGAAGTGCAAAAATGGCCCATTTGAAATATTGATAGTCACCCCTTACTTTTATACATCAGTGAAACCAGTTTGATAAAACTAATTTTGGGAGTAAGATGTGGGGAAGCTTTTACTCTAGAGCAGTAGTTTTCAGCCATTTTATATTTCAGTTATTTCTGCTGTTATTGACTACAGCTGCTTGTTTTCAAATGTTTTTATTGATAATGTGGTTAATTTAATGAATCTTGGTTTTTTTTATATATATATATATATATATATATATATATATAATATAATAATTTTTTTTTTTATATATATTATTTTATTTACTTTTTATTATTCCAGGAGTTATGTTCATATGGTTCTCCAGAACCATATGTTCTTCAATATTTAAAAACATACTAATTTTTCAGGTCAAGTAATGGTTATAGTTAAGGGAATAATTATTTATTTAGATTTTTTATTTTTTATTTTAATTTAGAATAAAATTTAAATTAATTTTAATATAAAGAATTTAAATACTTTTTAAAGGTCCCATGAAATCAAAATTGAAGTGTTTTTTTTTTTTTTTTTTTTTTTTTTTTTTTTTTTTTTTTTTTTTTTTGGGTGTTAGTATAAATATGTTAGTCTTAAGGTTATCTGTGTGCCAGTGTGCTCCAAAACAGTGACAAAATTCGTATTTAGAAGATTTTAGCATTCAAAGCTTGCAGTTCGTCACTTCCGCCAAAACGGCTCTTTTTTTTTTTTTTTTTTTTTTTTTTGACGTCACATCGTACTTCATCTCATGAAACTGTCCAATCAAATGCTCTCTAGAATTTGAAGCGCCCGCCCCCTATACTATAAATAGACGCTGAAGCCGCGGCTGAAATAGGTCACTTGTTCACAGAATTAATATTTTCTGTACAGTGAATGGCACGAAGTGCACTATATAGGGGACAGAGAACGGAAAAAAGAAGTCTGGTTTCGCGCTGTCACGCTAACCACTGCGCCGCACACACACTCCGGTCCAGAGATATGATACATGGAGCGGATCACATGTGCGAGTCGGCGCAGACCACAAAATGTATCAGACCTATTTGACTTCTACACAGAATGCTATATTTTATAGCAATATGGATGAGATTGTGGCTGTCATACCCTGTCAAATGCAGCTTTACGGAGCTCAACGAAACTGAACGGATTTAGCCCAAGCTGTGATATAAATGAATGCTATTGGCTATTTGAAAAAGGGGCGGGCTGCTTGACATGTCCCGCCCTGTCTTCCTGTTTCAGTTAAAATGACGTCAACACCAGTGTTGTCAACTTAGCGAATTTGTCGCTAGATTTAGTGACTTTTCAGACCCCCTTAGAGACTTTTTTCTAAAAAAGCGCCTCGCGACAAATCTAGCGACTTCTTGGACAAACCTTATTTAGTCTCTGAGACCCGCTGATCCTGCCGCACGAGCGCGAGGTCTCTTTCCCAGCACGCACACACCTCTCTCTGCGTCTAATCTGTTCAGCGAGCGGCAGAGAGGAGCAGTGCTTTCAGTTAAAATAGATATTCTGTCGCTTCTAACTCTATTTTACATGCAAATATAGCCGAAATCACAGCACAGCCATTGTCTTTATCTTATGCGTATTTGATTTCATTAGACGACGGCTCGATTATAAATCAGCAGGATTTTAGTGCAGATTAACATCTTGTAAGGGAAAGCTGCTTAGTCTTAATGGGCCGCGTTTCAGTCACTATTTCATATTCATCCCATTTTATGACAACAAACCGTAAAATATATCAATGAAACCAGTTCTTTTGATAATTTGCCTGCATTAAAATACAGTATGTGAGCACAGAGAGGCAAGACAATACGACACACTGACGTCATGAATATGCTAATTAGCATATGACATCATCTAGTGACATTTAGCGACTCTTCAAGCAGGCTTTAGCTACTTTCCATTGCAAGAAGTTGGCAACACTGGTCAACACAAAATAACGCTGCGTGTTTCAAAGCATTTCAGGGGACCTTTAAGGCATCCTGCAGTCCCCTCTGAACATTTATGAGTTTTGCAGAGGCCTTAATCTAAAGTTTTCTGAGGCCCCAATCTATCTCTTTGTGTGTCTATCACACACATAATCTGTAGGGATGCACGATATTATCGGACCGATATTGGAATTGGCTGATAATGGCTTTGAATGTACATATCGGTCCGATATGAAAAATTATGCCGATATGTCATGCCGATAAGAGGAATGGGTTAACTCACATGTGCTCATGGTGTGCTAGCGATGAGATCACATCAGCAGTGTGACTCATTTTTGAAGCAAAGTTTTGCCTGAATGGGATTGGATACACTGTTTTGGATCGCTGCATTTAAACTGAGAATACACATACAGAATGACGCCTTCGGTGTGTGATAGAGTAATAGCACGTGCAGCGGCAGCCTCCCCCGGTTTCTATTTCAAAGATATAATTCCGTAGGGAGCGCTGTTAGCCTACTTTTAACAAAATGAAAGCAAAATACACAAATAATATTTAAATTGTTTGTGATTTAAATAAAGTAGTAATTGATGTCATAAAATCATGAGTATGTTTTGATTGAAAGGTCAGAGGCTATAGCTTCTAAAAAAAAAAAAAATCACAAACATGACACTTGTAAATTTAAATTTTATATATACTGATTTTTTTATATATATATATATATATATATATATATATATATATATAAATTATTATTATTTTTTTTTAAACAAATTATGAGCTCTAAAGATTTTCAGAATTTTTACAACTTTTGCATTAGACAGTCTACAAATGTTAAATCTTAAAATAAAATGGTAAGGTTACTACTGCATCTTTCTGAAAAAAAAAAAATGCAGTGATAGATATAGTATATTTTTGTTATTTTCAAAGCTTCAATGTACTGTCATTATAAAATAACTTCATTTACTTTTTATTTAATTCTAACAAATAAGTTCTTGTTAAACTAACCAATAATTTGCTTATAATTTCCACACAGGAGAGACATGTTTCCAAACAAAAGGAAATATATCAGCATCGGCTATCGGCCAAAAAGATTTGAAAACTATTGGCATATCGGATATCGGCAAAAATCCAATATCGTGCATCCCTAATAATCTGCTAATTTTTTTTTTTTATTTATTTTTTTTTTTTTACTCCAGCTCCATCAGCTGATGCTCCAGTTCAGGAGAATGGAGAGGCCAATGGAGAGGTGAAGGAGCCTGCTGATCCTTTAGTCCCAAAGAAGCGTGATGTCATTGTGCTCTCTGGCCGCAAAGAGAGATGTGAAGCTGCTGTTGAAGCTCTAAAGGTGCGACTCCCTAGTGAAATTTCTTTCTATGCAGTAGTTCTTGTTTGTATGTTCTTGGTGATTCTTGTCAAATGCTATAACAAATATTCGTCCTTTAGGCTTTGGTTCCTGTGACCATTGCAGTGGAAGTGCCTTTTGAGCTTCATCGCTACATCATTGGTCAGAAAGGAAGTGGAATCCGCAAGATGATGGATGAATTTGAGGTTAGTCTCTTCACAGATGATTTCAGTGGAATTTGAAATCTATTTCTGCATTTCAGGTGTTAATTCACATAAATGGCTAGAGATATGCATTGTATTTACAACTAAAGGTTTTAACAGTATTTTCTTCCTACTGTCCTGACAAAAATATATTTTCCTCCCAGGTTAATATTCAAGTGCCTGCTCATGAGTTACAGTCTGGCATTATCTCCATTACTGGCCTGGCCTCCCACCTTGACCGCGCTAAAGAGGGTCTTCTTGAGCGTGTCAAAGAGCTACAGGCTGAACAGGAGGATCGGGTGAGTTTGAAGCCTGAATAGCGAATGAAACACTGTGCATATGATTTCCACTTTGTAATCACACATTGTGAATTATATATTATAAATGTTTGTGTATGTATAAAAATATATATATATATATATATATATATATATATATATATATATATATATATATATATATATATATATATATATATATATATATATATATATATATATATATATATATATATATATATATATATATATATATATATATATATATATATATATATATAAAAAAAAAAAAAAATATATATATAATATAATTTTTTTTAATTAATTTTTTTTTTTTTGGTCCGCAGGCTCTCAGGAGCTTCAAGCTGACCATCACTGTGGATCCCAAGTATCACCCCAAGATTATTGGACGCAAGGGTGCCATAATCACCCAAATCCGCAATGAGCATGAGGTCAACATTCAGTTTCCAGAAAAAAATGATGAGAACCAGGTAACAGGCTGGAGCCTAAAAACAACTTATTTTTATTCAGAAACATGCCTATTTTGGAAATGACCAAGAACCTTTTTATTTTTATTTTTTATTTATTTTTTTCTAGGATCAGATTACCATTACTGGCTATGAGCAGAATGCTGTGGCAGCACGCGATGCTATTCAGGCTATAGTGGATGAACTGGAGGAAATGATCTATGAGGACATCACCCTGGACAGCAGAGTCCATGCTCGCATCATTGGGGCACGTGGCAAGGGAATTCGCAAAATCATGGATGAGTTTAAGGTGCGACAGTAAATTTAACTTCTACGGTTTTTTTTTTTTTTTTTTTTTTTTTTTTTCTTAAATACACAATTTTAACTCTGTATATTTTGTTTTACCTTTTTCAGGTTGATGTTCGATTCCCTCAGAGTGGAGCTGCGGATCCCAATTTAGTGACTGTGACTGGCCGTCCAGAACAGGTTGATGAAGCCATTGATCACCTTCTAAACCTGGAGGAGGAATATGTAAGAACATGCTATACTTTGGCAGAAGAAATTACAATTAAATGATTATTATTAAATTGACAAAAAGGTAATTTTTCATCTTTGCCCTCAGATGGCTGACGTGGCTGAAAATGAAGCCAAAATGGCCTATATGAAGCCTTCTGGTTCCACTGCCTCCAGCATGGAAGAACCACGAGGCCCATCCAAGGGCTTTGTTGTGCGGGAGGCTCCTTGGGCCACTGGCAATGAAAAGGTAAACCTAATACTGTGTGTTCAGTGCCATATACGGTGCTGGAAAGTTGTAATCATTCGTGAATTTTATGCGTAATTCTAATGATGTCTTTCAGCTTTTAATACATGTAGAAAACTCTTATGAAGTGAACTCGCTTAAAAGAGTTTAGTATAATTTTGCCAGAAAAAGTTTTAGAATTTATCATGTTCATGTAAAAAATCTTGTGTAATATAACCAGCAAACAAACAAACAAGTTTTTATTGTATTTGTTATATTGTTTTTGCCATGAAAATAGCCTAAAATGCTAACATGGCATTAAATAAATATAATAATAATACTACTACTACTACTACTACTACTACTAATAATGTCATTGAACCTGTTGTCACTTGTGTTTTCTGGTTTTAGGCCCCCGATATGAGCAGTTCTGAGGAATTTCCCAGTTTTGGTGCACCTGTGACTAATGCGAGATCATCTCCATGGGGACCCAAACGTTTTTGAAATGTGTGTCCTTCAATGGTTATGTTGCAATCCCCGGTTCCCCCTTACTATAATCCCTCATTTGACCCATTTGGATGTGGATGGACCACTTACCCTGACCCCTAATATATCAGCACATTTCCTCTGCTCAAATTACTTCTGCTAATAAGGGTCTTGATGATTCTCTCAGTGGCCCTTATAAAGGTTCAGTGACCCTTTTACAAGGTTCACCTGAATTGGTGTGAAGTGATTCAACATGTTTGCATTTTCAGAGAGAATCACAAATTGAAGGAAAACAAAAGTAGTCCTGGCCATGCTTCAGGTCTGCAACAATCCAGGTTTAATTTTTGATATGATGCATTACAAAACGTTATTTCATTACAAAGGTTATTTCTTGGGTTTATTAAGCTGCTCTGTCTCATAGTTGCCTTTGCAATGGAGTTTGGGGAAAAATATACTGTATACCTCTGAAAGATATTGCTTCTGGTTGAAGTCAGATTCATTCATAGGAAATGGGTAACCAACTGTACTTCTGTCTAGTTCCCTAGGGTAGCCATTTTGTTGCAGACATTTCACTTGTCTCTTTCCCCATTCCTAATTCCCTAACTCCGGGAAGTGATTCCATGCAGCCTTTATAGCTTTCCAACTTAAAGAGGGACTCTTCACTACAGAAGTGTTTTCAAACTGCCATTTGCTTTGGAAGTCCCAGGGATGTAGTCTCCCGTCAAGTAGAAGTCCCAAGATTCCCAAAGTCTCTAAAACGTACACTAAACTGCTTATACATTTTTTTTCATTTTGTTTTTGATATTCAGAAATCATGTTTATTAAAGATTATAATATTTGCAAGGATGAAAAAAAGAGCATTTTGTGCCAATGAATTGTCATGTTACTCATTCTTGCTAATGGGTCAGTGTCCAGCCCCTTTTTGTCTTCCAGTTGCTATGCAGGTTGGTCTGAAACCATAGCGATGGCCCTCTTAATAGCCTTACAAGAATTATGCAAAAATGACAAAGGAAAGGATTATGGATAACACTGGAAAATAAACTGTCCAAAAAAGCGAAATAAAAATTGAAAATGTATCTGGACTTGTGGCGAGACTGATTACTTACACATTCACAGTAACCAATGAGAATGTAGGATGTGTGTATGGGATAAGTTAGAATTGCACTCATAGATGGACCCCATCAGACCCTCTTGAACTTTGTGGTGAATGCTGATAGGGTGTTGCTGAAAACTGCAGTTATTTTCACCTGCAAAGCAATGCACGTCAAGGAAATGGACAAGAATGTTTCTCCATATTTTAAAGTATTTAAACTGACTGTACAGCTCCTGAGCAGGTCAGTGAAGCTGTTGATGACCTACAAAACCAGGGCTATACTTTGGTGTAAGAAAAAAAAAATTGAAGTTATGTATTTATTTGCAAAAAGGCAAAAGAGAAGGTAAAATACACTTCAGCTGAGAAAGATATACTCAGTTGTGCATAGCCACAAATTGAATTCAGTGTAAAGACAATTTTAATACTTTTAATCTTTTTTTTTTTTTTTAACCAAGCAAAGAATTTTACATAAATTTCTGCGTTTATTTCTTGTTTTGCATAGATTTTGTATCAGTGCAGAATGTGATAAATTACTAAATATAAATGCACTTGTTACAAAGTGTATATTGGTGGGCAAAAAATATTTATAAGTTATAGTTAATCTTATAATTCTCAATGTCTCTAGTTAATATAACTTTTAATCTGTCATAATAAAGAAAGGGTTTAATCAGTCTGTGTTCTTTTACACATGTAGCAGAACTGCATGACAAAAGCCAAGTTGGCCCGTACGGGGATCGAACCCGCGACCTTGGCGTTATTAGCACCACGCTCTAACCAACTGAGCTAACCGGCCACGCCGCTAACTTTCCCCATCACTGCTATACAGAGGCTCCCAAGTGAGTCCACTTCCTGTGTCCCCTGTGTAAATGTACACGTACAGTATTTAAGCTTATTATACTGTTGCAGGGTTTTTATTAAAACATGACATAAAAAAACTAATCAGAACTTCTAGACGCATGTTGCGCATCACATGATTCATAAGCAATAAGAAAAAACGCTGCCGATATGGCTCGTTGGTCTAGGGGTATGATTCTCGCTTTGGGTGCGAGAGGTCCCGGGTTCAAATCCCGGACGAGCCCATTGTTTTTGAAGCGTTTATGAAGAATGTTTGGTGAGAGTATCGTGCTGATATCTAAGGTAAAAAAATAAATAAATAAAAATAAAAATAAAAACATAATTGAGGTAAAATCTGAGGTATAATCTGAAGACTTGCGCCAAATAACAACTCAATTAGACTACGTAATAGTTAATAAAGCCGAGGTAGTTTAAAGTGTACGCTGTTTAAACAAAATAATTTTTTGAAGAAATCTCCGCTCGTAAAACGCGTCTCCTCTCCTCCACAGCGAATGATTGACAGATGACTATCCGCTGTTTGAATACCCCGCCACGGAAAAGGCGAAACAGCGCCATGAAATCCACGCGTGGCCAGAAATATATTGCTAGTATATATAGTTAAGCACTACCATAGAGAATGAATGGGAAAAGTTAAGGAATGACTCGGGTTCGATTCCCGGCCAACACAAAGACTCTTTTACATCATCTTAGCAATGGTAATGTATTCTTCATACTTTTATGAGTGATATAACTGTCCCACAAAACCACCAAACCTTTAAGACCTTTAAGAAAAGTTAGCTTTTTGCTGGATAGGTGAATAAATTTTATTGGTAAACATAAAAATGTGATGTAAACTTATGGTTTTATATATATATATTTTTTGCTCTCGGTTGCGTATTTACTAGCAAATATGTAAATTTAGCTATTATAGTACCACCTCGTGGCTAACTTTCACATAATATGGTACACATAATTGTTTCCACACTATGTCCATTTTTGTAATGGTAGGCCATTAATATTTAATGTTATAGCCGCTGAAATTTGATCACCACTATTATTTCCATTATTGTTTAATTACAATTCTGTTACCTGGAAGCAGTTACAATAAGTAAGGAATTTTAGTTGTCTGCTGTTTTTATCTTCTTTTAGCTTTGCAAGATTTCAATTATTCAACAATTTATTTATTTATTTGCCTAACTCCCTACCAGTACCATCTCTAGCCAGCTGCAAAAAAATTGTGAAGTTCGGATTAACAGCCAATGAAGAGCTCAAAAAAGTAGTTTTTTTTTTTTTTTTTTTTTTTTTAATAGACGGAAATTAAATAATACATTCTGTATGTTTTACACAATGATTCAGGGGAAATAGAATTGTGTTCCTAGCACCTCCTGAGTTATATAGATGAACGGTCTTTACACTGATACAGTTTTATAGCAGTAAAAAGAGATGATGAAGAAGAAAACCAGCTCTAGCTGACTCTCCCTTTAGTTACTGAAGTAAAGCCCTGTTGTGTATACAATACAAGGCCTGTCACTGTTTATGTTTTGATATTAAGCGAAATACGCAGGTGAACATATGCTAGTCATTGTTTTGTTAAATAGTTCTGCTAGTGTATAGCACTGTATTCCTGCTGCCTGTCTCTGTGTTTGTATGTGTGTGGATTGCAGCTCTTCTAAGGTGTTCACTTTTACACTTTGAAGGTCTTCCCATCTTTGCTAGTACTTTTGAACGGATGCAACGGTTGCTCTCATAGGAGCTTAGAGGCATAATCATGGTACAATTAAGATAATTTCAGAACGACAGCTGGTGGGTAGAGAAGTAATTTTCACACCTCCTAATCGAGGAGGGCTGTCAGATTAAGATAGAGAGGTGATTTGAGGGAAATTGTCTTGGCCGAGTCTTTGGAGTGAGGCCCAGGTGGCCGCAGGTATCTGCTCGTCCGTGTCTACTGCTGCCCAGGAGGAAATTTGGTTTTGATTTGCCACACTGGAGAGATCATGGGAGAGCCAGACTTCCTCCACATGTCTGCTGGGATTTGTCAATTTATTACCAGCGTCTTCTGCCCACCACTACAGCTGGGCTAGACTGAGAGCTTCTTCAGCCCCTTGCTGTTTTTGTTTTCCCTGAGTTTAACCCCTCTTTATATATATATATATATATATTAGTATATGAGGGGTTAATCTCTCAACCCTAACATTAATCCTATCCCTTACAGAAAACCTGTTTGCATTGTTACACTTTGAGGTAAACATAATTGACTATTTTTAATGATTTTTTTTCCCCTTGTTGGACAATGTCAACATTTTCAGGTTTTACTGTCCTTGTGGGGACATTTGGTACACAATGTAGCATAAACAAGCACACACACACACACACACACACACACACACACATACACATTCAGCTGAAAATTTAAATGTGGTATTTTTACACTGATTTTTATTTTTTTTTAAGAAAAATTTAGACATTTCTGGAACATGCAGTTATTTAGAGCTGGGTTCTTACTATTAAACCTGAATTATTCATTTGAATTAATTTATAAATGTGTAATTGAAAGGCAGAGCATGTGTTTGGTGTTGCTGCTTAGTGTCCACTAGATGGCAGTGTTACCCATACTTTGTCGTTATAGGGGAGACGGGGGCTAGTGTCATTTTTTTTTTTTTAATCTACAGTGAATCTATCAAGGGAATGTGTTTTTGAAAGTATGTAGATGCATAACCTATAGTCTTTAATACAAAACAATCTACTGAAAAATATACAGCTCATTTAACACTATGTGGGGTAAATTGTCACACAGGGAACCAGCTGTTCATTGACATTAATTTGAGAAATATACATATTTCTTTGATATCTAGAACATTCAAAAGAAAATCCACGCTCAAATTTTTTTAAATTTACTAAACATTAGTGTCAATTTAAATAATTATGGAAAAAAAATGAATGAATTGGAAACATACAGAAAATGTAATTAAAGGGATAGTTCACCCAAAAATGGAAATTCTGTCATTAATTACTCACCCTCATGTCATTTCAAACCCATAAGACCTTTGTTCATCTTCGAAACCCAAATTAAGATTTTTTGATGAAATCCGAAAGCTTTCTGACCCTGCAACTACCACGTTCAAGACCCAGAAAGGTAGCAAGGACATCATTAAAATAGTCCATGTGACATCAGTGGTTCAACCTTAATTTTATGAAGCTATGACAATACGACAACTTTATTCAACAATTTCTTCTCTGAAGATGAACAAAGGTCTTACAGGTTTGGAACGATATGAGGGTGAGCAATTTATGACAGCATTTTCATTTTTGGATCAACTATCCCTTTAACATTTTAACAGAAGTAGCACTTAAGAAATAGCAGTTAAATAAAATTATTCATATTTTGCATATTTATTTATATTATTAATTAATATAAATTAATATATAATGCAACAAAAAACACCAGTCTAATATTATAAAATACTCTGTTTATGAAATTCAAGTTATAGTTCAAGTTACAAGCTTAATTAAATAGTTTACCCATACTTTAATGTGCTTGTGGGAGAAAAAAAAACTTTTTTGGAGGACAGAATTTACACAAATTATTCTAATTTAAGCCAGTTAACCTGCCAGTGACAACTAGTCTTGTTCTTATTCTCTATATTTTGTTTTATCTTTTGTCTGCTCATTATTACAGATAGTATTTGATAACAGTTTGCATACTTCAAAATCCTAATGCATTTCATTTTAGTTTGATGCCAAAAAATGTTATTTACTTAGCATATATCTTTTTATTGTAACAGTCTTCATAAAGAATAAATTGCAAATCAGAAAAGATTTATTTGGGGTTAGCAGGTTTCTCTTTCAGAGCAGTGCCTAATGACAGCTGACTGCACATTTTTTGGAAAATGATGATAAATCATTGATTTCACAAACAACAGTGCATTCTGCGAGTGAATTGATCCACATCAGACATACCTGATCTCATTTACACAGTCATATTTATACCAGATAAACTCCACATTCTAATCTGTTTCAGTAAATGGGTTTTGTGTAGTAGAATGCGCTGTCCTAATTATGTGAATTGCTTTGAATGCCCAACAACAATGAAGACCGGCGACCATTAGCGGATGGTTTCCGACCACTCGGGTAAAGCATGAGCCGCACAGTCAATAACAAATACCACCGTTACGTCTCCAATGTCTGAATGTACAGAGAGCAATCAAGAGAGAGAGAGAGACGACCTATTCAGAAATGAGACACTCCTTGGGGGCCGGTATGAAAATATGAAGTACTCTGACTGAGCTCTAGAAAGGATTAATCATTTTAAATGCCACTGAAATTAAAAGGCCCCGAACAATAATTACTTCTGCTTGCTGTTGCCACCCATGCTTCCCATGACTTAACCTGTGGTCAAAGGGGGCAGAAGGATGTGTACAACCAATCAGTGAAGCCGACGCCTAAGCTCTGTTCTTTTCTTCCTCATGTGCTCTGTTCTTTCCTTCCGCTTTTTAATTGATATTCCGGGTGCTTTTCATCAAAGTCCTCCTGGGTTCAACCTTTCAGAAGCAGAACTTGACAGTGATATTTCAATCGAAATCATGCCAGAGGTAACAGCTTTACTTCAGTGTTTTTGAAATACTTGCCTTTGGTTATTGAGAGTGAGTTTTTTTCAGATGAGCGGTCAACTGATAAATTTTTTGAGTGATATTATTTTACATTTGGTTCCAATCCTGAATATGTGGATACACCAACACACTATAATCAGAATTTGTAAAAATGTTACATTTTAGTGAATTGGAGGCTAATTTGTGAGATATCATTTGTATATTAGCTTTAGGGATGGAACTTCATGCTTACAGTAATTAATTAATTCATTCATTAATTCACTCATTTATTTTGTTTTCCTAAAAAAAAAGCATGGCTGTATCCCAAATCACATATTTTCCTATTAAACAGTAGGTGAAAAACAGTATGTAAAAAGAGGATTATGCCCAAATTCACAGTATTCATAAAACAGTAGGAAACGAAAAGTTTCCATATGACCTATTTCTATTGAGATTCTGAAGTCTGCATTTGATGGACACTTTACATCCCATGAGGCCACAGGGCATGGATTTGTAAGTGGCAATGAAGCAACACAAATGATGCTGGTAGGTCTGATAACACTGATAACATGACAAATATAGTATGTTCGGATCACATTCATACTAGAAACATTCAAACATACTTACAGTATTTGATGGGTGCCAAGTAATTGTTTAGAGTTTCCATACAAATCACACCATACAAATTCATTCAAAATCACCACCTCGTAAATAGTTAGGTTTTCTCATCAGACTGGGTTGGATACACCCTCTCTTCTCTGTATTAAACATGTGATTTTTGTCTTTATTGTCAGAGCCCTTAACACGTTTTGGCAAATTCTGTCATGTTAATGATGGATCCATATATTGTTGTTTTTGTGTGTGTATGTTGTGTGGTAAGAGGTCAGTGTATTTGAGATGATTGTTTTTTTTCTTCTTATCTTTGTGGGAGTGCGTGTTGTTAGACAGTGAGTAATGTTTTTTTATTGCGAGCGCTTTGGGGCTGGCGCGTCTTGCTTCACTGAGCTGTGACACAGGGGTGCCATTCAGATCCAAAGCATGTGATGAGACTGTAAACACACTGTTGTCTTTGCATTGTACCCTTTCCTTCCAGATATTTCTGGATGAAGGACACTCAGATAGTTTTTCAATGGGATTCATACTTATACCACAATGTTGTTCTCACTAGGGGGCCTAAGCAAACTTCCATGGGGGCATCAAGATTACAGAATGAGCATTAAAAAAAGCATCAAATTCTTTTCAGTTAATCACGAACCACTGAAAAGTCAAGGGGCCTTTGAATATTGTTATGTACAATGGGAAGGCTTGGAGTCAAAAAGGTTGAGAACCACTGGTCTACAAGTTAATCAGCAAAACAACATTTGCATAAACAACTTTTTTGCTTCTATTTGAGGATCGATGCTACATGATTTGTCTACTTTTGCTTACAGTGAATGTGTAAGATCAAAAACTGTGTAGGCTGTTGGAAATAAAGTTAGCATTCTGAAGCACTCAGTGCACCAGAAAATTTGCAAAAAAGTTAATAGGTAGGTAAAGCAGACCTCCTAGGTAAAGGTCCTATTAAGCTCTTTTTCAAAGTCTTGATTTTGTTTTGTGGGTGTACTAGAACATGCTCTCGTGCTCTGTGGTGCGAAAAATGCATTATTTTTCTCATAATTTACATTATTACAATACCTTTCTCCCCAGCCTGGCACAAACGGCTCAATCAGTTCCGGGTTTGATGAAGGCCAGCCTTCCGAAAAACGAAATGTGTTGTGATTGGTTAGCTGTCCCAGTGCTTTGTGATTTGCGAACAGCTTAGACATTGTTTCAGTACTGCCCCACCCCTTACTAAAACAGCAAGTTCAGGATAGCATCAATATTGCCATATCAATTTGAGCTGGATTCAGATCCCGAGAATATTGAGCAAGAGGATCGCGCAGAACCTTTGCATGCATGGATATTGCAAGACATATTAGAGTGATAACGTTATTGTTGTTGTTGTCTTTTTGCTAAATCACGATTTGTGGCGGCATATATGCAAATTCATTCTCTGCCAGTGGGAGGCGCTGTTGGAGTGGTAGAGAGCGAGGTTTCCCAGGTAACGCTGTACACAAAGCAGCATTCAGCTCACAAACGCTGCTTTATCAGACATTACATGCAAGATGAAATGAAAATGACACCCAACATTTTCTGAAGAAGGTTTACTTCAGAAATACAGTGATATAAAAACAACTGAAGTGTAAATTCTGCAGATTACATCACTGTCCGGTATTGTACTGTCAGCAATTTATTAAAATCGTTTTCATAATTGTAACATACATATTTACATACACAATTATACATACATAATTCTTCTTCGTCGTCGTCTTGTCTGATGCACTCAACCAAGCCTTCTAACCACGACCTCGCCCCTCCCCACCCCCCAATCATTCGAATTTCTGGAGGCGGGATTTATTTTAATGATATTCTAATGGATGCTTTGTGACATCACAAATACCGGAAAACACCTTTGTAGTCCAAAGGAGCCGTTCCTTGTAGTTCTTGAAAAGGGATTTTTTTAAAAAACTAAATATCTCCCTTTGGAGTGGATTTTGAGATTTGTGACTTTGTAGATCTTTTTTATGCCCAAACATACACAATACACACTGACTAAAATTCAAAAAGTGAAAAAGCATATTAGGACCCCTTTAAGGATGGACCGCATGGTTACATTTTAATAAATAAAACATAAATTCTTCAAATAAATTTTATTGGTCAGTTTGTAGAATGTCTACATATACAAACTAATTCATAAACATTTTTGTTTCTTATACCATTTTGCTTGTGTTTAGGTTTTGCTAGTTAGCATTTTCTGGTTGATGCCATTTTTAGTTAACATTTCAGGATCATTGCTACCTGCTTAGCTTAAAGGGGTCATGCGATGCGATTTCAAGTTTTCCTTTCTCTTTGGAGTGTTACAAGCTGTTTGTGCATAGATAAGATCCCTGAAGTTGCAAAGACTAAAGTCTCAAAACCAAAGAGATATTCTTTATAAAAGTTAAGACTTGACCATGCCCACCTAAAACGGCTCATTCAAACACGCCCCCACATGTCTACGTCACGGTGTGGGGAGATTTGCAAAACACCTCCCAAATGTATACGCGATGAAAGAGGGCGGGACTTTTATTCTCGCTGTAGTATTGTTACTGCCGCCGGCGCCATGTCCTGGAGATGCTGTGTTTCGTTGTGAAAGCGAAACTACTTTGTTTGGGCTTCCAAAAGAGGACACAACTAGAAATCAGTGGTTAAGTTGTATTTACAACACTGTTCCAGAACAGTTCAACCCAAATATTCGAGTGTGTGCATCGCATTTTACGGAGGACTATTTCCCGAACCTGGGAGTAGCCTGAAAGCTGTGCTCAAAGACTTTTTCTATAAAGTGGGGCAATTCCAACTTTGCAAGGACAGTCTGGTGCTTCTGACTCACAGCCTGTAAGTATGTTTTCATATTTAAAGAATTTGCTACCGACTATTCAAACGCGAGTTTTGAGCTGTGTAGAGTAGTGCTTGTTGTTTGTCATTTTCCATTTCAAAAACATTTAACTAATTCAGTACGGTTGTTGGACATTAGTAGTCAGTCCACCAAGATAATTTGTGAGTGTTTTTGGCCAGTGACCATCAATTACATATGAACATAGAAAGTTTATTCAATTTCTGACTGTCGGTAATGACCTCTCTGGGAAGTATACTGCCCAGTGTTATGTCTCTTCCCCATCATTTTTGTTAATGATAACTGTAAACCTAAAAGCAGCCATGCCGCCTGTGTTCACTCTCTTGCTCAGAGATAGCACATATAAGAGGTGATTCCCCATAGTCCGGCTCTGAGATCCATGGTAAACGGTTGTGAAATGGTGGGAGAAAAGGGGATTTGGTGAGACGGTCCAGCACAATGACATTGTCTGGACTACAGCCCTTCAACTCGCCTGACTTCAGTGAAAAGCCCCTTCAGTATTTCCTGTCAAACAGAGCATTTTTTTCCTTTACTTCTCCTTAAGTGTCTAGACAGTGGTTTTCTTGCTTCGCTGGTTCTCTTGGACAGGGGCCAAATCTCCTCTCTTGAAGGCGATAAGAAAGCCGTGTTATCAGGGCCTCAGAAAGGAGAACCAAGCCCAAGCGCGTGTCACTCAGGTGGGTTGTGTGATGATTTGAGGTTTCTTCCCTCCCTCTTTATGAGTGTGGCCTTGACCAGGTCTTAAGGAGGCTGCATAGCCTGTGTCTTTTCATTTAAAGGTAGCATCTAGGGCTCCAGTGATGTGCATTGGGGACTGGAATTGCAATACATTGAACCTAACTAAGACATTTTAAAAAGTATAAATGGGTTAGCTTTCCAAAAAGGGAAAATTCTGTCATCATTTACCCAACCACATATCATTCCAAACCCATAACTTCCATTCATTTTCGGAACAAAAATTAAGACTTTTTAAATATGCTCATCATTTTTGTCCATCCATTGGAAGTCCATACAATCAAAACTTTCATACATTAAAAAGTGATGTGTGACATGAATTGAGCAGTTTAACCCAAGTGACTTTAAATGAAAATTACCCCATAATTTACTCACTTTCAAGTCATCCTATGTGTATATGACTTTCTTCTTTCAGACGAATACAATCAGAGTTATATTAAAAAATGTCCTTGCTCTTCCAAGCTGTATAATGGGAAGGAATGGATTGTAAGATTTTTAAGTCCAATAAAAGTGCATCCATCCATCATAAAAATTGCTCCACGCGTCTCACGCCTTCTGCAGCGAATCAATGCATTTTTGTAAGAAAAATATCCATATTTAAAACATTATAAAACGTAATTTCTAGCTTCCGCTAACTGTCATACACGCGTTCACGAGAGAGTGGCATTCCAGCGGACATTGAAGCGACTTTGCACTTTTAAGATTGACTGTTGGATTCTATTTCTTGGAATATAATGATCTGTTCAATTTGCAGAATGTAGTGTAGTATACAATTACCAACCAATGTTACAAGAAGTAAACCTTAGCCTCTGCTGGTAGATGTTTTAGTACTTCTGCATAAAAGCCTTTTTCACCATTGACGGCCATTCATTAGTAGCCATGTATTCTGACTCCCCAAAAAGGCAACATAAATTGCAAGTATTTAATTATGTTTTACCAGTGACATTTCCTTTTAAAAGGGCACTTAAAATCATGAAAAAGACAGTCTGCTTCCTTTGACGTCATAAATCATGCAAAGGCAGGACCAAGGAGGTCTGAACTACCTGGAGATGTTAGCATCCCTATTCATCTTTGACTGCTGACTTTCTGAAAACATCTGAAAACATGGCACCAAACACCAAAATAACATCACTAATCAGTCTGGAGCCACAGGAAAATGATATTATTACAAGACTCAAAGTCTCAATCAAGCCATTCATTAGCTGAAAACAGAAAAATAATCTATTTCATGCTACAAAAATCAGGCATTGTTAAAACATCAATATATGATGAAAAATTTTAATTTCTTCAATCAGAATACACAGCTCCTCTTCAATGCCTGTCAGTGGAGAAAAATTGTGTAATTGCGGCCCAGATGGTGTAATTGTATCATCTGCCAGCAGAGGAGGGTATAACTATGGGGGCAGTCGTGGCCTAATGGATAGAGAGTCGGACTTGTAACCGGACTTGCTGGTTAAATGCAGAACACAAATTCCGAGTATGGGTCACCATACTTGGCCACACGTCACTTCACTAACTGGACCATGCTAACCAGCCAAACCTTGACCCCTTGGGCAGAATAGTGGCTAATCAAGAGCTTCCCCACCAATTTTCAGAAATTAATTCCTGTGGTACTTGGTTAATAAAATGTAAATTTCCTGGAATGGTAACATATCTTTTGTGCAATATCATAAGTTCCTGTTTTCAATGTACTTTGTGTGACATGGCTAGAAGATGCGTTTGAAAGAAATGACCTGAAAATCTCCAGTCATGGAACTGGCAGTACAGGCTTTTATGAGGGTTTGTGTGGGTGTGATCTCTTACATTATTTCTCAGAGTGATTTTTGTTCAGTATTATCCAAGTCTGAGTTCAGCGTTTAAGGTAAAAAGGTATCAGCAGAATGGACAGAGAACTACAAAACAGCAGAGCAAACAATATGTGACGAGCCACAAAGCTGCTCTCACCTCCTGGCCATTCTAATAAGGTGTATGAGAGATTGAGGTCACCCAGCGAGGTCTGAAGGTACCTATATTCCCTTGACACAGGCCGGGAGGGTAATACATCACCCATTCATGCCATTCACGGCTTTATGTCCATCTTCGGCAGATATTGTGTGTTTTGAAAAAGTCTGAGGTCCCTGAAGTAAAAATCAATCCGTGAATTGTGCACCGTCCCTTGTTTGAAGTCTATTGTGGCTTAATTCCCCAGCCAGGTAACACAAGAATGCCCCCTTTCTTCTGGGCATAGTTGATCCACAATATTGGCTACTGGTCCTTAATTCCTCTCTATGCAAGGTAACTCTCCAGCTCCAAGTCATTCAGACTCCTTTCTCTCCATCTTGAAAGGACGGCCTGTGTTGTGAAACGAAAAGGATTCAATAGATGTGAATGATTTATTCAAGGGAAAGCATCAAGACTTTGGTATGAGAAGCAAAGTGCTATTCTTTCTTGAAGGACACACGTTCGTTTGCAGCAGCACAATGGGAGCATATTCAATGCCAGTTTCAATCTGTTCCCATTTTTTCCCCTTCATCTTTTTTTCATATACAAATGAATTGATAAGAGGCAGTTTTAGCAAAGAAAAGTTTTGCCCAAGAAATTTTATGCAACAAGTCAAATTAGATTGGCCAAAATTTCATTACCGTCACACAATAGAGTTATTTTCCGTTCCCAGGGTTATTCAAACTATACCCGAGCAAGCTGGCAATTGTAAAGCGTGTTTTCATGCTCGAGGTGTCAGAGGAAGCTGTCGGCTCTGCCGTAGGTTAAGGCAGTGATGGACACGTTTTCATTTTTGCTCTTGTGCTTTTTCATAATTAAGGTGAAATATATTTTTTATGTCTGTTCATTTATGACCGTTCTTCAGAATTCAAGCATATCAAGGGGTTATTCATTATTTTTGTAAATGTATTTGCATAGTATGTCGACGTTTCATCTCACCTCATCTTTAATCTTCTTCACTCTCTTGAAAAGCCCATTTTGCGGGCTGGTTTCTTTCGCTTTGACCTTCTAGCGTAAATTGTTTGGCTTGGGTTGTTCACAGTTCGGGATGCCCTGGGAGTAACACTGCAATCAGGATTTTCTACACTTTTAGGCACCCGATAACTGACCAACAGTTTCATTCTTCCTCATGACCTTTTGGCAACATGATGGCTTATGCATGTTAACAGCAAGAAAAAATGGATAACTATTCAGATGATTAAATTATACAAGCTGTTGAATTGCTCCACTTCCACCCTCAATATGTTCCAATCCAAACACAACTTCTCATCTCTACCTAAAAATCTCCAATGAAACACCACTTTAGTGTCCACTTTAGTCTCCCTTTACCCTGTAAAGCAGGGGTTCTCAACTCTTAGGATTACTAGAAAGTTACAGACAGGTGAGTTTGATCAAGGTTGGAGCTAAACTGGGCCAGAGATGAGAACTCCTGCTGTAAAGATAGGCCTACAATTTTGCACTTTTTTTTTAATTCTTAGAGTGTAGGGTCAAATAACCCTTGATTAATGTAAGTTTTTGGCTCCACAGTGTACTTGTGGAGGTCCGTTTTGTGCAGAGTAGGAATTAATCTACAGCAGAAAAAGGAATGCTTCTTTTCACAGTGTTTGTTGGGGTATTAAGTATTTTAAACCAGTGGTTGCCAGTCCTGCTTGTGAAGTACCTCCAACACTGCACATTTTTTATGTCTCTCTTATCTGACAAACCCATTTGAGGTCTTGGAGACTTTATACTAACGACCTGATGAATTTAATTTGGTGTATTTCATTAGGGAGAAATCTTAGGGACCATCCACATGGAGATGTTTAGCTGTATACGAAAATATTTTGTTATCATATTGCCGTTTCGTCCAGACGGATGCGGCATTTTAGGAGCCTGAAACCGCTATTTTTTTTTTCTTGTGTTTTCGTGTGTACAGCCAATCTGTATATCTTGTGAAACAATGACCCTAGTCAGACACCACTACGTCACGTAACAGCAACACAAACATGAACAACAAAAAACAACACAAAAAGACTTTATTTTTTTTAACTAACATTAACACGGATTAATAAATAGTGTAATGAGTGTATTGTTCCACGTTTGTCTTGTTGTTGTGTTGGGTTTGTATACAGCGCACAAGGTTTATGTGCATGCTCCAAGTCTTCTTCTCAGTTTTTAGTGTATCTCTATGGAAGAATTATAGCGCCACATAGTGGTCTGTCGTGTGTATGCATATTTCTTGAGACGATGCTGTGATTTTTTTTACCGATTTACGGATTTTTTTTTTTTAGAACGAGGGAAAAAAAGATCGGATAGGGAAAGTTCTGACTTTGTGTGGATGAGCCCGTAGATGTGCAGTGCTGAAGGTACTCTAGGACCAGGTTTGGGAATCACTGTTTTAATCTTCCATAGCAATAAATGGGCTGCGTCTGAAATTGCATACTCTCCTAAGTAGGTATTTTTTTGAATAAGAAATTACTTTGTCACCACAAAAGTAAAGTGTCCATCGTATGCACACTTCAGAATCACACCAGCTGTAGTAGGTCATCCGGGTACTTTTTGCCTACTCTTTTATGACTACTGTGAATTTGGACACATTTTGTCACATACTATTTTTTGCCTACCATATAGTAGCGAAGTATGCGATTTTGGATGCAGCCAATGTCTTTTTTCAGCTATGGCAGGGGTGTTCGATCCTGCTCCTGATGGGCCACTATCCTGCAGAGTTTAGCACCAATCCTGATTAAACACACCTGAACAAGCTAATCAAGGTCTTTAGGATTACTAAAAACTTCTGGGCTAGTGTGTTATGAAAGGTTGGAGCTAAACTCAGCAGGACATTAGCCCTCCAAGAACAGGATAGGACAACCCTGAGCTATGGGCACATTTGGAATATAAAATCTCTTAAAACACTAGTGACTAGTCTATTTAATTTGTCCGCTAACAATGTCCAACGGTGTATACATATGTAATAGAATTATTCCTTGCCCCTGAAAGTAATGGTTAAAGTAAAATAAAAATAGTTTGTTTTTTCACATTTTGTTGAGATTATCATATAGTAACTTCTAATTTGATGTTGAATTTTCATAGTTTGAAAGTCTGGTACTGAGACAAGAGCAAACAAAGTATATTTATGAAAAGCATTTAGTAAAGAAAAATAAATCTAAGTAAATGTTAAATGTGGTAAATGTTTCCATTTTCAAATGTAATGTGAACTTAATATTACAAAAATTAAATTAATCCATTAGTTTTAATAAAAATCACATTGAAAAAACACCCATATATTGTATAATATCTTAAGACCTTTTATACTGTTTCCTCTGATATGATGCTATCAATTTGATGCATAATGCTTTTTTCACTATTTGGTTCTCTTTTTCTCTTAAAATTCTGAGGAGACCCTGCTTCTTTAGAACAGAAATAGTTCTGTCAGGGGTTAAGCTGTAGATAGCACTCCAAAGATCATTATTCGAGTCCTCATTGAGCACACCTGCTGGCATTAAACTAATCACTGGCGTAATGACAGGTTCAATTGAACCTCCAAACTCACCTCAAATCACTCAGGAAATAGACCCCATTCTGATGTTTTCTACTGCCAAACAAGGGAGACAAAAGCTGCTGCTCTTAATTCGCAGGTAAGCCTTTCACCGGTGTTGCTACAGCCTGCATTTAACTGACGGAGTGACTCAAGCTTTTGCCAGGGCTCATTTTTGGCTATATAATGGTGTCTGAAGATCCCTCTGAGTCCATTGTGACGAACAGGGGTACGTTATGATCATTCAGAGAAAAAAACGTAAATGTCCCAGAGGGCTTTAATCTTTCTTCATTATTTCCCCATTATGGATAAATGCTCTCTGAGGGCCTCTTTCTGGTTATAAATGAAACACTTTGACTCCTCCATCCCTCGTTCTCCCGCCTGCACACCTTTCACCCTTTGCTTTCATCTTTTACTTTGGGATATCTCGGAGAATGAGGCGGCCGTGTGTATTCCACTTGCAGATAGAAGGATAATTAAGTTGATAAACAGGGGTTGAATGGAGTTAAGTGTTAAGGGAGCGGGGAGAAGCTCTCTTCTCTGTTACTGATGGTATATTACCACATATGCATTGAACCTGATACGTGAGTCACCGAATGTCATTTGATGATGGTACCTGTCAGAAAACAAGATCATATGGATCAACAAACCAGCTGTTTGAAGGGGTGGCACTGAAATGGCCTCTTAGGCTTTCACAAAACTGCCAGTGTTTCCTATCATGCATATAATAGGGTAAACGTACCTATTAAGCTCACCAATATCTACATTGAGACATTTTTAGCGCACAAGATATTGGCTTCAGTACAAAAAGTTATGTTAAAATAAAATATTAATCTCACACAAAAATATTTAATTTTATTTTAAATGACAAAAGCATTTCAATTAAGATATACAACATTAAGTTCAAAAAGTCTGGCTGTGCTTAATGGGTACATTTTTGTACCCTTTAAGCACACCCCTGTTGCCATTACGCTAACATCATGGTTTATTAAAAATTCTTGTTTATTTTAAGGAAAATTTTTAAAGAATAATTGTGTGTGTGTGTATATATGTGTGTGTGTGTATATATATATAATAATATATATATATATATATATATATATATATATATATATATATATATATATATATATATATATATATATATATATATATATATATTGAAGGTACAAAGTCAATCACCAAAAAAAACACTAAAATCAAGCAACAAGACATTCAATTTGATCAGTTATGTATTCATAGTGAAGTGTAATTTAAGCACATTGTAACATTGCAGGCCAGTCCACGTTCAGCTAAGAAGTTCAAGTAACATTCAGAAATCAAATAAAACAAACCAATACAACATTTCATTCATGGGGATGAACACAGAAACTAGCCTCATTATGAAGCATCTTTTTTTTTTTTAAATGGATGTCAACTTATTGCCCCGATTTTCCGATTTACAGTCTGGAGAAGTTGATGCTAGTTACCAAAGGTCAGAGCCAGTCTGTAGATTTGAGTCGACAGAAACCATAAAAAATTGATTAACTTAAAGTGACAACCATCAGTTTATATTTAAAGTCTGTTTATGAAGTATTTACATAGATGTTCAATGTGGAAGAGCTTAAAGAAAGCACACTGAGCTTAATTGGAGCAGCAACAATTTTTAATAAATTTCATGTAATATTTATTAAAATGACAGGAGTTTTGCTAAATAAATAGTCTAGGTCATGTATTAAGTTCATACATATAGTTAATAATAGTTGTTCATATTAAAATATCTATGAAATTATACATTTTTCTTATTGATGTCACACTGAAGCTATGTGATTTCCATAGTAGTGCACCCTTTAAGCTCACCTTTAAAATAATATGAAATCTTTAAAAATTACAGCACTGTAAAACCACAGACCAGCAATAAACTGTAAATTTATAATATTATGGATGTAAAAGTACCAGCCAGTAATGCCTGTGAAGTAATATGTTAGCGTGGCACACAATCTTATACAGCTAGTCAGCTAACTGTGTTCTGTAGCATTTGCGCTGTGTTGCTAAAACTATCTTTTGGATCTAATGTAATTATTTCCCACATCCAAGTTCCAGGTTATAATATGCAAAAGTCTGAACATTAATCTCTTAATTTTACTATATGTAGTGAAACTTACCCAAAATAAAGGCTTAAACATTTAAAAAACGCACATTTAAAGGTCTCCTCTTTTGGTGAAAGTTTTTAGACAGCTTTCAAAACGGCCGCCAGACAGTGTGAACATATGAGACCCATATCTCAGTGTGCAATGATCTGATTGACTTGAAATTATAGGAGGTATATAGTAACAAACATATCAACTGGTTAAGACATAATGTAGGATAATAAATGATTTTTCTTTTTATAATCTGATCTCAAAAATAGAAGTGTGGGTACGTGAGCTTAATAGGTACGTTTACCCTATGTATTAATGCATATAACATAATGGTCTACTATCTGCTTTTACTCTCTGCTTGGTAAATATAACTATGATGAATAATTTTTAGAATAGTATTAACTGATGTAAAGATCTTCAAGCTTTGTTCAGTAAAATCGATCAAATTCAATAGTAACGTAGTGTGTTGCATTTAAACTTAGCGTGTAATAGCATGCCTTTGTGGTACCGTATACTTTTTAGATAATTTGATGTATTATTTATAAACATATGCTTGCTTGTACTTTACAATAATTTTATCTAATGTTTCAAGTTTTAATGTGTGAGTAACAATGAAGTATTTAGCTTACTACTATCAAAGCTTTTAAACTTTAGCTTTGATTTGAATTTATGGGTGGGTGAACTGACAATTTTGTATCATGAGCGAACTTGAAGATGTCCACAAACTTCTTTTCAAATGAATCGTAGAGATTGTGACCAAATATGTCCTATTTATGTATGTGTGTAAACATAGTTGTGCATATTTCAGTTGGCAGGTCTAAGGACTAAGTTATTAACATGTTACAGAAACATCAGCCATGGCAAAATCCATAACAGATGTGGACATCAAGTTTCTTCTACAGACGTCATTGTAAAGTACATTTTTCTCTGTCATTAGGTATTTCCATTCAGCTTGATATTACTTAAGAGCCAGGAAGAGCAGGAAGAAAAAAAAATCATACGTGCCATTGCCAGGCTCTTTAAGTTCATTTAAACGCACCTTTCTTCAGAGACTTCAGAATCATGCTATCTATCTCTCAATGCTGTTTTCTGACGTTCTCTTTTTTTGGTAGATGAGAAATGGGAAAAGCATTCCATTCATTTCTTTTCTTATGACTGATTGCAAAAGGCTTCTTTGCACATGTTCTACTAAGATGAGGAGGAGGAGAAGGAAGAGAAAAGAGAGAGGAAAAAAATAAGTGTATGTCAGATATCTTTATGGAACTTTTTTTCTTCTGTGCACTTACACATTTTTGACCATGGGGGCGGCTGGCTGGTGTAATTCGATAAATCTACAATGGAAGATGTTTAAATGACTTCAAGAGCATTTGCAGTTATACCTGACCACATTTAATACACTGCTTAAAAAGTTTCTCCATTCCATGGCCATTTGAAAACGTCTTGGTTGCGTGCAAGTTGTACAATGCTGTTTTAAAGCACTGAAGCAAAACTGTATAGTGTTCTACATATAATGCAAGGGCTTTTAAACTGGTGGCAACAAGGGGGTTGCCAAAAATTTGATAAACTATTCAAGTTTTACAAACTGTCATATTGTGCCTAAGATATTAATAAATTAAGTGTTAATCTCAGATAAAATGTCAACTTCATATATAAAATATTTTCCAGATAATATTTTTGCAATTTTGTTTACTGCAATCACAATATAAAGGCCTAATTTAATTGTTTATATAATAGCATATTTTGTTTTTATATTTTTCTCAAAATGTTTTTGGGATGTGAAAGTTGGGATGCGAAGAAATCATCATAATAGAGGTCCTTGGCATCAGACAGTTTAAAAGCCCTTGATCCAGTGTGTTGGGAATGCATTGGGAAAAAATTATATTGTTGAACTATACTGCAGTTGTGAGACTGAAGTTGTGCTTTTAAAGATATGAATGAGTTGTAGTCAGAGTTTACACACGAGGCCAACAACCTCAATAGCAGAGCAATTCGTTGTAGTGCTTTAGTCGTTTTCAACGGTAACATCAACACGAGTGTAGAGGTGCTATAATTTAGTGACTGGAGTGTTGTTATAGAGGTTCAGAATGTGTCTGGGAAATTTGTGTGGCTCAGCAATAGTATCTTGCTCATTCTAGCAACGGCAGATCTGCTGTTGTGTATTTATCCGACAAGACCACAGCCGTGCCAATCAATCCCAAGAAAAACCCAACGAAATCCTCTCTTTTTATCCTTGAAAAACTGCATAATGAAGAACAAATCAAACCCGGCTCATCTGGAAAAAAGAGAATCTGAATAACATTGGGAGATAAAAATAAAGCAAAGAAATTATTAAAACAGAATGACATGAAGTGAGTCTAGAATGTCAGAGAGAGAGCAACCGAGAGAAAAAGAACGAGGATAAAAAAAATAAAACAGTTCTTTGGATTAAGCACGCATTGGGGGGAAAAAAAGAGAAGAATCTAAATTCTCGGGTCCTAATCTCTTGCTCGAAGCGGCGCTCTGTTAAGCCCTGGTTTGGGATGACAGGTCCCCCACCTGGACAAGCTTGGACAATGTCTCTGCAATGTCTCGTTTCTGCAGGAACAGTGAGCCACAGACGGCTAATCACGTCCGGAACCAAAGGCACCTGCCCTATCTGCCTCTACATTTGGTGAGGAATCTTTAAAGAGGCTAAACCTCACTTTCATGCTTGTCTTTTATTCACGGTAAGTGCTTATCGAAACCGAGCTGTTGCCACTGCCCCGTGTTCCCTCCCACAAGCTCGGAGAATGCTTGACGTAAGTACAGCCAATCTGGGTAAATACGAATCTCTCCTTACTGTCACTGTTGGCATATTATGTCCCTGAGGGAACATTCTTTTCATAATATCATAAGCTGCTTAGCGGTGTGCTTCTATTTAAGGCATACATATTAATAGCTATAAGGAAATCATATTTGAACTGTTCCCTGCAATCAATGTCTTTAGGATTGCTGTTATACTTTGTATAAGAAGGTGCTAATAACTTGGAGGCTCTTAGACTGGGCGATCTAATCCCTTTGTACGATAAAGACTCGCCACGCCGAGAGTGGTTGCCAGATCGTGGACAAGGTGCTTCAGAGGGTTAGTTCTTAACGTCGTGCTCCAGCTCTGCGCTCACCCGTGTTATGTCTGCCATTTTTCCCTTTTTTACTTCCCAGAAACCTGGCAAAATGCTGAAGAACCAGCAGTAAATGTGCTTGGTTGCCCATTGAGTGCCTCGGACAGTGAATGATGACTGACGTGACTACCAGGATTTTTCCTCCCTCTGCGTTATACTCAAAAAGTGCTTGTCTATTTGTATTCTGTCTCAGGCAAAATATAATGTGTAAGATAGCAAGCTACGTAACAAAAAGACAAATACAGAGGTTTGTAAAGCTATGTTAATAAACCGAGGCTCAGTAGGATGCTTGAATGTATTGGTTAGTATAAGTATTCCATAATAGCGTTCATTGCAAGTGATTTCACAAGTGATGAAAGAGCTTGTGAAAGTGGCTTCGACTTAAAATCATTAAAAATAAAATTCACAAATGCACAAGTTTTTTTTTTAATAATTGAGTTTAATTTTCATAATAAAAAAAGCCTTTTTTGGGGCAGAACAGAGAATTGACAAAGCAAAGTAGAAGATGGAGGCAGATGGGACCTTTCATTAATATTTCTTAGAAGAAAAAATGATTTAACAATTTAGCTCTTTATACTTAAATTTTTTACACTCACATTTTTCAATGTCATGTGGTGCAACCAACATACAGAAGAAACATGCAGGAAAAAAGGAAGTGATATAATAGAGAACACCCCAGCAGACCCTCATGACTGTGTGTCAATGTCAATAATTCTCATAAAATATCAGACAATTTGGCTTATCAGGTTTATTTCAGGTTGTCATGTGGTGCAACTCCCCCAACACTTTGAATTATTCATTAATAACATTTGTAAAAAAAAAATAAAAAAAAAAATACCTTGGAAAAAATTTCAAATCTATTATTTTTTTTTTTTTTTCCTGAAAATATTATTTCTGTATACTTGAGGGTTTTTAGAGTCATTCAGTTTACACTTGTTGAAAATGGTTTGAAAGAGCACAAAGATTGTTTCCTTTTCTTAATCATGGACACTCTTATACATTATTGATCTCCGTAACCTTGCTTCATAGTAGTAGCATTTCACATTGAGAACCACTGTAATGCGAATAAGACTCACTCAAGACTAAACTGTGTGCCCTGATGACTCGAGACCTCTTTTTACCCGGCTTAATAATCTAAAAATGTCAGATATTGTTTACCAGTCATTTTTAATACAAAGACAGAAATATTTGGATGTGCCCTCATTTCTAATTACGATGGGCTAATTGCTACAGTAATGCGCTCATTAATTAATGCTCTAGTGTCAGGCCCTGATCGCAGATTTTACAACATCCAGTCTTTTGACATACATATCAGTGTTATTTGCTGATATGATTTACATATTTTCTTTTTAGCACTGGAATGACTTAATACGAAGGTAATGTTGGTAAAATAACACATTTGCTTCTCTAGCATCTGAATCAAGGACACACACTTAATCATGTTTTATCTCCACAGATTTGTGTTTTTTTTGTCAGTGTATAGAATGAATCTAAAATGCATGAATATGAGATGAATAAATCTTAATTTCAGCATCATTATTTATATTTCAGATCTCCTAGCCTATGTGTCTTGTGCCTTTTTATTTGCATTGAACAGGCACGCAGTGTTTAGAATATGAGTGTTTTGTATTCGATGCAACAGATTTTCTCCATGGGCCTCGACGATCAGCCAGATTTGAGGTGTTGTGGGTGGCCATCGGACTGGATAGTCAGTAATATGTCTGTGTCACTGCACATGTCACCACCAGGAGGGGCTGGATCACAGTGTTAGGAGGCAGGACGCAGGCAGGAAAGAGAAGAAGCAGAGCAGGGGCATGGTTCTTTGAGCTTAGATGAGTGCCTCAATTGTGAGAGTATGTTCTTCTAAGCCTCTGGTTGACAGCAACACAGTACTCTTATTTAAAGCAATTTCAAACATGTCTTGTCTGACAAGTTTTAAATCCTACTTAACACCCCGTAACAGCCACGAGTTTACTGTCAGAATTAAAGAGGCGAATTCTCAGAGGGGGAGAAATTATCACTTTCATTTTGTTCTCTGTTCTGCAGAAGGGACATGGCAGGGATGTTTACCTAGGGATGAATACATTACTCCCCATTTGCAACACAATGCCTTTCAGTACCATGAAAGGCTGCTGAAAAGTTTACCTTATATTTTAATTGCTGCCATTACGGATGAGGGAATGAAAGGGAGGTTCATTCGCTGCGGATGACGGGATGTCGGGTCTTAGGGGGCAAAGCAGATGTCTCTGGAGATCAAGCTCAGAGGTCTACATGAGCTCTGTTGGAAATGGTTGTAAATGATGTGGAAGAATTGTATCCTTTTGTTCATTTGAAGGTGTTTCTAATATTTTCTTCTACTGTATTAAAAAATAAATCCTTGAATCAAATGCTAGGTATTTCCTACATTCTTTTTCAGGGGTAAGAATTATATTTTAATTAATTTTTTGAACATTTAGTCAAAAAAAAAGTTATGGGAGGAAAAAAAAGCTTTCACATTTAAAGGCATAGTTTACCCTCCTGTTGTTTCAAACCTTTCTTTCTTCTGTATACTTAAATAAAACAAAGATTGATTGTTTCACAAGAAAATACTTTTCCTTGTGATTATTTGTGGAAATTACTAGCTTTACTCATAAGTAAATCCTGCACTTTTGCTTAAAAAAAAAGTGTGTGTATAGTTGAAGTCTGCTTTTGTGTGCAGCAGAAGAAAGTAAGTTACAGTTTTGAAAAAAGTAAACAATTATAGAAATTTTGGTTGAACTGGCCCTTTAAGTTTTTATTTACTTGTGTTGGTAGCATCTGTACATTCAGAGCTGGACACGCGTTCTACCAGGATTCCATAGAGTTATGCGCATTTTTATCTGCTTCAAGAAGTAAAAACAAATCACCAAATGTAACAATCTCCTCCCTGTCCTGGTTGCACTGGCATGTGAGGAGGTGCAGAGATAAGCGCCCCGGTACGTGTCGGTGCTGTGTGAAAGACACTCTTTATCTGTTCCTAACATGGACTCCTGCTTAGTCTAGGCAGCCACAGAAATATGTTGGGGAAATCTGATATGAGAAATCAGCCCATCTGAGCATCAGTGCGAGCGCATGCCTTTCTGGCCGATGTTTACTTTGCCCTGGCCCTGTGTTCTTGAAGGAAATATGTCAATAGCCAACGCTCCCACTGGATCCGGCACACTGGCGGGAGCTTCCTTAGTGACCTCATAGGGATGAGACGACTCATAGATGTGCTGAAAGGGCATTTAGTGGAATGTGAGCTGTTCAGTGATAAGAGGCAAACAAACTCTGTTCTATTCAATCTGAATGTTGATAATGTTTTTGTTTTGTTCATTCAATAGCACAGTGAATAGTGTAGTAGTTGAATACACTGTGAATTACTCCTAACGATGTAGCTATATTAAGTTTGCTACAAGTAACCGTCTTTTTAAAATCAGTGATCTTAAGGCAAACTTCAAGATTGATGTTGAATACAAGAAGTTCTATTGTTAGAACTCATCCATTTGGAACACTAATTGAGGTCACTTGTAAGACTGGGACAAAGCAGCATTGAACTCACATTATACGGTTTGCATTTTAATAGCTTTGAAGAACAGACAAAATGTGTTATTGTGCAGATCGTATCTCTGAAATATCTAACTTGCACACAAAAAGATCTTATGGTTAAAAATGGACAACTGTGATTTTGAAGTATGGTGACAATGTTAGGTGTTATGGGATGCTATTTTGGACTTGTAGTTCATAAATGCACATTACATTAACTGACAGTTTGAATAGATTGTCTCATCTGAATTACTTAAATCTGAAATCTACCTTATACTGATAATCATTATTATAATAATAAAAGTGCAATAGAAGGTTACATGATGACTCATGGGGATACATCCAAAAATATATATATTATTTACTCACTTTAATGTAGTTCAAAATGTAGTTTTGTGAACACAAAAGAGGCTATTTTGAAGAATGTTGGTAACAGTTCTTGACAAATACAATGAGACATTTCTCAAAATATCTACTATGTTATAAAGAAGAAAAAGCCTTATGGGACTGGAACAGCATGAGGTTGAGTACAGAATTTTCATTTTTGGGTGAACTGTCCCTTTAAAGTTAATCAAATCTAGCTTTTCCATCAATTACAGCTAATAAACAGGTGTAGACTAAGCATAGTGTTTCTATATACACCACCACCATGGTAAACAAACAAACAAACAAAACATATAATATACAATTTACAGTCAAACCCAAAATTATTCAGACACCAGATATCATTTTTGATATTATTTTACTAGTGGGTGCAGGAGATTATAGTTCATTCATGTACACTGTAAAAAGTGATAAGTTGACTTAACTAAAAAAAAAAAAAAAATTGAGGAAACCCGTTGCCTTAAAATTAAGTAAATAATAATTAAAATAAGTGAATTGTCAAGTTCACTTAACTTATTTTTTAAATTATTATTTACTTAATAATTTTAAGGCAACAGGTTTCTTCAATTTTTTTTTTAAGTTAAGTCAACTTATCACTTTTTACAGTGTAAGTGAGGATGGCAAAATAAAGAAAACAGTGACCCAACAATTCTTCGTACAGTAGACTACCAGTAAAACTGATAAAAATTTTGGACCAAAAATTATTCAGACACTTTGACCTGACCATGCTTTGCGACCTTTCACCACAGACTGAACAAAATTAAGCATTGCTTGATAATTGGTTGACCTAAATTGGTATAATCTAATTGTGTACATAAATTTAACAACTGATAGCTATTCAACCTAATTCATTACATAGCTTTCCATCAAATTTATGACATCATCAAGATGAATTTATTCTGACAGTTTTACTCTGTTCTTGTCGTAATTTTATTACCATTTTCTAAACCATAGCGAATAAACTGTGATAATGTGAGAAATGTTGAAGGTGTCTGAATTAATTTTGGTTTGACTGTATGTCAAGGTAAGTCTTATTTTTCAGCATTTATGGCTAATTAGGTTCACTAATAAATCATTACTTGTACATATTTTATTTATTTAATTTGCTGTAGCATTTTTACATAAAAAATGCTACAATTTTACAGTGTAATTTAGTTTGAAATGAAAACACATGAGTAAGTTTTACCTTCTAGCTACTATTGTAACCTACACAGGCTTACAGCTTTACAGCAACTGAAAGAGAATTTTATCTGCCCAAAATAACACAGAAGGCCTTAAAGCAATAGTTCACCCAAAAATGAAAACTTTCATTTACTCACCCTCACATCTATGACTCAGGTTCTTCTGCAGAATCTAAAAGAAGCTATTTTGAAGAATGCTAATAATTGCACTGCGAACAAAGCTGACAAACAGAAAAGATTTTGCTAAGAGACTGTGAACAGCAAAAAATCTGGAACCTACTCTGTCTCTGTATATGGTGTTACTTGATAAACCCCATGGTGTATCTGAATGGCTCTTTGAAAACACGTAAATACAATTTGACTTCCTTTCCTCTCAGTGACTAACAGACGTCAGAAACCTAAAGTTACATAGTGCTTTTTCTCCTGGAATAACCATATAACTGCTTTTTTTAAAAGTGCCTCCCGATGTCAGAGAGTGAATCTGCATTTTCATTCAATTTTTTCGTGTCTCTTTTTGTGGAAGAAGCAAATCTGTGGAACAGTCACCCCTGGTCTCCACTACAGTCAGTTTGTTACCGGTCAAAACCAAGCGTATCTCATGTGTGTCTGTTACACTTGTGCACCAGAGATGTGTGCGGTTTATTCCACGTCTGTGGGAGCCAGAGAGAGAGATACAGCAGTTTTGATTACTGCTTTGCTACTTTTATGGAGGTCCGAAAGGTCATGTCCTCACAGTGGGAAATCAGTAGCTCTGTAATTAGCCCGGTGGGGGAGCTCTGCTGTTTGCAGGCACCTCACAGAGAGAGCGTTAGCCTTGCCGTTTTGCCCTGTTCCTACTCATCTCCAACACTCTCTCATTACACGCAGAACTGCAGCGAGTCCTTACACGGGGTCAAACACACAGTACAGCCATAGAGCACACTGTCGCAAAGATCAACGTGCATTTTGCCCAAAAGAATGGACTCTACAGCTGAATGCCGTGATAGACATGTGGTTTGTAGGTGAAGTGTGGTTTTGCTTAAAGTTAACCCCGATCCCGTTCTTTGAGACTCTAAAATGGGCTATTCACTGTGAGAATGACTTCAATTTGAAATAGAACATGTCAGTGAATAGTGCAAATACTTGACTAACTTGACTCGTGCCCTGGGCTTTTGAGCAGTGCACAGGCCAATAGAAAATGTCCTGTTTATATTGGATCCTAGTGGGATTTTCAAGGTTGTTCTCAGTGGAGCCATGTTAGAATTATTGGGATGTTAAAGCTTCAGATGTATTAACTACTGAAAATGACAGTTTGATATCATGGGCATTTTCAGACCTGGTATTCGAGCAGTCGAAACTGGTATGGTTTTCTTGACATGATTTGTTTGTCTTTGCAAAATTAAATAAAATATTATTTGAACAGGTATTGTAATTACGAGAGAGAGAGAGAATATTATAACATTTCTGGATGATTGAAGAACTCAGACCTACATGTCCTTGACTAGATATAAAACAAATTTCATCTGCACAAAAAGCTGTATGCATTTGAATTATTATTATTATTATTATTATTATTATTATTATTATTATTATTATTATTATTATTTTTATTTATTTATTTATTTATTTATTTATTTATTTTTTGGCAAGGTACAAAAGCTTAAGTCACCCTGCATTTTATTCTTGGGCTTTTTACTTTTTATCCTGAGGAAAGTAGTGACAGAGAAAGAAAACAGACCTGAACCCATGCCGCTCGTATAAGCACCACAGCTCAATGTCTGCATCTGCTATAAAGGTCAAAAACAAATAGTGCCTATTCAAGATTAGAAAGAAAATAAATAAACAAACACAAAACTTCTTTAAAAGGCATATGTCAAGTTCTTTAATGGTTTTGGAAAACGGTCTTATAGCTTTTCAAGTAAAGTATAAATTGATTTGAAACAAAAATGCCATGTTTATCTATCAATCAATCAATCAATCAATCAGTAAATAATTAGTAAGAATTTATTTTGATGACTTACAAAATGTATTTTTCAAGTTAAAGAATAATAATAATAATAATATTATTATTATTATTATTATTATTATTATTATTATTATTATTATTATTACTACTATTACACTCTAAAAAATGCTGGGTTAAAAACAACCGTTTCTGGATTATCTGGCAACCTAGTGCTGGGTAAATATTTGACAAAACATATGCTGCATTTTTTAGAGTGCAGAAAAACACTTGGGTAAAAATATAAAAAAAAAAATAACCCAATAAAATGACTCAACAGGCTGAACCCAGCATTTGTGTTTAAAAAAAAAAAAAAAAAAAAGAACCAAGTATTTTTTTTAAAGTGTTATTATTATTATTATTATTATTATTATTATTATTATTATTATTATTATTATTATTATATTGGAAATTACATTGTACAGGAAATTATATCATAGAGATTCCTCATTGTTATTAAATTTTTGAAATTTACAATAATTATTTAAAAAAAAATTGAGACATTTTTCATCACTGTGATACTGGGTGTACCACTCAGACTTTTTTTTAAAATTTATTTTAATTAATTAATTAATTTATTTTTTTTAACTTTACGCCCTCAAAATTATAAGAAAAAAAAATCAACATGTTCATCATAGAGATTTTTCAAGTTGATTTCCATTTTTATGTACTGTAGATCCAGATAAAAAAAGAGCATCATGTCACTGACCTGCTAACATTAGGCCACAACTCTAACCAATACATCCCCCACTTTAATAGAGAATTTAAACCGAGTTGTTTGTGTCACGGTTTTGCCTAAATTGTCTGTACATTATATGAAAAATGTGTCACCCAATATTAACCAAATAATCAAAGGAATTGCTAAAAGCAACGGGGGCTTTTGGATTAATAGCATTATTTACAAAGCTATAGCTGGGTATTGCAAATGTGTCTAAGTTAGCAGCTACACATTTGTTCCTAGCACAGTAATTGCCTTTTGAAGTGCGGTGCTTTCACCCATGTTGCCTGAAACAGAAAACTGATCAGAGAACAAATAATAGAGCTAAATGAAATGTGTCTTGTTGCCGTAAGTCTACCCTGAATGTCTGAGCCTTTCCAGTCAGCTTTGATGAGCTCTAATCTCGTCCTTTCTCTAATCCGTATTGGTATGCCTTGTGTAATGTCTGTGCATTTCAGTGTCAAAAGAAAAAAACTGGTGTGTGTTTCCTTGCTGTTTTTTCTTCACATGAGGGAAGAAGACGCCTTCATACATTGTTGCTGTTTTCTGTTCTATAGTTTCCTTTCAAGCATTGTGTGTAAAACGTTGGACCACCAGTGTCCAAATTTACATCTGTCAAGCATTAAATTAGTGAAAATAATGCTATCTTTTTTGGAACTACTTCATGGTTTAAATCCTAATGTCAAAAATATCAAAACCTCACTGTGGAATCAGTTTCTTTGTTTGAACTCCTTGTGGAAAATCATTACATCAAACTTAAAATAACGATTATATTTTTGTAGAATTTGTTCTTTTAGTTTCTTTTGTATGTATAATATTTGTTCAAAAATAAAAATAAAGCAAACTACAGTAGTTTATTGACCAGTTAGAAATTATTTTATTTTATTTTGTCATTGACAAGTATGGTAAAAAAAAAAAAAAAAAAAAATCTGAATGATATTCATGTTTAGGTAAAATTTTATTTCTTTCAAAGTACATTAGCACAGAGTTACTTGAAAGTTACCTGGTTCACAAAATGCACATCATGATATCTGAAATGTTGATAACATTTCTTCAGAATAGCAGCTGCGTCTATGTTGGTGGCAGTTACATCTTTAATTTCGCTGCTTTCTCGGCTCTGGGAGGTCTTGCTCCTGGCCCAACAAAGGCAGACATTTGTTACCATCCATTTTCCACATCAACAGCAACTTTGTCTGGTTTGTCATCCAAACACAGCTGTGCAATGTGTGGATGAGGGTATTTGGAGGCGAAATAAAGCTGATGGCATCCTGGGTGAATGAGGGAAGATTCACACGGAATAATGAAGGCCAGAGCTGTTTCTCTGTGGCTGATGTGTATCTAAAAGGCTCAGTAAATACAGTTTCTGAACTGAAAGCCTTATCAGCAGATATACATATCCACTGTAACTGCTGGCCCCACATGAGGGCTGTCTATCTCCTCCATCACTTTTAGTCTTTACAAGTCTTCTTTTTACCATTCTTAGGCAGGACTGAAACATGTTCCACCTCATCTGATGCTTTACCCTTTTCCTCTGTCTGAGCCCAAGGTTTTTTTTAGTTCAGCTTTGCAAGCTTTTTCTCCCCAAAGTTTATATGTAGTATTGTTTTTACATTTTATTTATACAAATGTATTGATATTTTTAGCTATTATTTTGAATAAAAATAAATATGTAATTCGAGGTCTTGAATATATCCTGCCTAAATCAACTGTTTAAATAGGAAATATATCAATACAAGACAAAACTATACTTAAGTAAATTCAAGGGTTCCTAAGGAAGATTACGTTTAGGAATATTTTATTTTATTTTATAAAACAATAAAGGTTAAGTAATTGGGATTTATTTATTTGTTTATTTGTTCTGGATATTAAAACATTTTTTTTTTTTTAATTTAATTAATTTATTTAGTGCTGGCAATGATTATTTGCGATTTAATCGCATCCAAAAATAAAAGTTTTTGTTTACATAATGTGCGTGTACTGTGTATATGTATTATGCATATATAAATACAAACACATGCATATATATATTTAAGAAAACAATGTTATTGTCAGAGTCTTAGTCACCAGTCATCAGCCCCAGCGCACTCAAGATCACCATCACCTGGATTGCTGATCACCCGCACCTGCAGCCACTTATCACCTCTCCTTTAAATACACGCTCCATTCAGACTCTCATTGTTCGGTCTACCGTTCACTACCCCGAACAGTCACCCGACCCAGCAGTACTTACCTGTGTTACTTACCTTCCAGATCTCCTGCGATACTCCCTCGAAGTACATATCTGTGACAGTTATGTTTATATATTAAATATAATTGAATAAATAAATAATTGATATATAATATAAGTAGTGCTGTCAAACGATTAATCGTGATTAATCACATCCAAAATAATAGTTTTTGGTTGCATAATATATGCGTGTGTACTGTGTATATTTATTATGTATATATAAATAGAAACACATGCATGTATATATTTAAGAAAAATGTTATGTTTATACATTAAATATATTTATATATAATAATATAAATGTATATACATGTAAATATTTTCAAAATATATACTGAATGTGTGTGTGTATATATATATATATATATATATATATATATATATATATATATATATATATATATATATATATATAATATATATATATAATAAATAAACACAGTACACACACATAATGTAAACAAAAACTTTTGTTTTGGATGGATTAACCGCGATTTAATCATTTGACAGCACTAAATAAAAATTATATGAATATAAAAATATACATGTACATACTTGTAAATATTTTCAAATTGTATACTATCTGTGTGTTTTATATATATATATATATATATATATATATATATATATATATATATATATATATATATATATATATATATATATATATATATACACTAATTCATTCAGGAAAAATAATAAACATTAGGTCCCACTTAGGTGGCCTTAACTACTATGTAGGCTTCTTACATTTATATTAATCATTTGATATAATGCACTTAATGTGTACATATTTTTTACATTGTACTTATATTGTAAAAAACACCTGCATGTAATTACGCATGTAATTAATTTCTGTAATTACATTCATAATTACTCTGTTGACCCATCCCTTACACCTTAAACCTACCCATACCACCAAACCTGTCCCTAACCTTACCCATAGCCCACCTCAATGGCAGCAAAAGTGTTTTGCAATACAATATAAACACAATAAGTACATTCTGCTTTTTTAATGTAAGTACATAGTAGTTAAGGCCACCTAATATAAAGTGGGACCACTAATTATTAACTAATTTGATTTATTTTATATATCTGTCTATCCTGTAAAAGAATAAAAGACAAAAGAGTACTTGAAACTAAGCCCCTGGCCATGATTGCAATGCAACCCGCTTGTAATCTGTTCACATTGCTTGCTTATCTTTAGGTTTCCATGTTAGTTTAGACTTTGGACTCCATCTGATCACGTTTCTATAGGTAAAGCATGTGTAGTCTCCTCAGGCCAGCTTATTAAATGATAAACTGTGTTTCTGTCTTTGCCCTGCTGGTGATGTATGCTGGTAACACAGGAGCGGAGCAGTGGGGCTGTCTTAGTGTTTAATACGCTGACTGTACTGGCCAGTTTTACCCTGGTGCCTCGGAGCTAAAGCCAGTGTAAAGATAACAAGGTCAAAGCCTGAGTGAGATGTTGACCTCACAGAGCCATGACCTTGACTCTGTTTGGCATACTCCCTGTGCTGAATCTGTGCCCCTTTGGCCTGCATTAGGTGTTTGCAAAGACAAGAGCTCAGTGGGAAAGAAAAAAAATATCATTTGTTAGCATCATAGCAGAATCTGTCAGCTGCTGGCTTGTTGCCACGGAAACTGAGTTTTTTTTATTTTTTTATTTTTTTTCATTGTAGGCCTTGGCTTTCAAGTTGAATCTGTCACACACAGTGTCTCATACTATACACTGTGTACTACACTAGATGACTGAGTACATAGCATGCAGTGTATGAAGTGTGTGATTTTCATAGGGTGGTACTGTCTTACATGGAACCCTTTTTGTTAAATATTTTTTGTTTTCCAGTTGAAGGAAATTCAATGGCTGATATTAAAATTTTAGATTAAAATTCTAAATTAAAGACTATGATTTTTTTTTAAGTCTATGACATTTGTTTGAAATGTTTCTCTGTAGGTGAATTTAGAATATCACAACATATGAAAAATAATTTAATTTTGACATCTGCTTACATTTAACATTTACATTTAAGATTATATTTAACAATGTTATAGAATTATTAGTGTTTTAAAGATTAAGTGAACATTAGATGTTGGCAAATATAATCTAAATGTCTTAAAATGTATGTTCTTAAAAATAGATCTTTAAAAAATGTATATGCAATTGTTTTTAAAGCACCCAATAATGATGTGAAACACTGATGTTTTGCATGCCCAAAGCATATAAAGTGAATAAAATTTTTTTCAGATCCGATCCAATCCAGAAAATTCTGAGTATCGGCTAATTCCAATCTGATCAGATACCAGTGCAGTTTTTTTTTTTTTTTTTTTTTTTTTTTAAATCAATGTAGAATTTCTATACTTCTGTGTGTTGACCTGATTGTCACTATTGTGTGTGTTAAACACAATTACTAAATATAGACAACTTAATTTTAATGAAAAATAACAAATGAAAAAAAAAAAAAAAATATGACAAAAATACTATTATAAACTAGGTTAGTGGATAATTTAGCAGCAAAAGTTATTCTAGAAAAATCATGAGTGCACAATTTTATAAAATCTAAACATTTAGTGAAATAACTATTTAATGGAAACAAATAAAAGTGAATAAGTCTAGGACTAAATCTGGTAAAATGTTAAACATTGCTCTTTATATTGTTGTAAATTACTTTAATGAAAACAAGTAAATGTATTTATATATAAATATAAACTATAAAATTAAAAGACATTCTTTTAAATGTATAGCACGGTAATGAAGGCAGCAACATAATAGGAGTCCTATCTATCAAATGTAGCTGCCTCCATTACTGTGCTATACATTCGATTATTAATAGCCCTGATAGGACAGAACAAGAAACGCTATAAATAATCTTTTGCAAAAGTATTATAATATGAAAGGCTCAATGCAGAGCGGCACAAAAGCGCTTATGAGCATCCTATGCGCAGAATGATGCACTTGAAGCAACACGGAGTCACAGCGCACTACGCTCCGCATAGAGAAGTTCATAGCACAAAGGAAATAGATATTGGTGCGTAGTGTATTAAATCTGTGCGATTAGTTTATTGAGCCTTTTCTTTTAACAGTTTTAAATTTCAGTTTCATCGTTTTGAATGTCGTAACTGAACACAACGCAGTTTGAATGCTGAATGGAGGATGACAGACAACTGCAGCAGACAAATATTCATCTGTACCTCACATTAAACTATGGAACAGCTTCAGAACACTTGGACTTTGACTTTATGGTGCTTCATAATGTTTTTGTGCTTTCGTGGGGCTTAACAGTAACAGAATAGTATATGCACAAATATCGGATTTGGATCGGTCTCGTCTGACCGATACCCGATCCGGCAGAAAATGCCAGTATTGGAGCCGATACCGATCCTGAGTATCGGATCGATGCATCCCTAAATAAAACTAGTCAATGAACTACTTAATTTAAATTTGACATAAACCATGACAAACCATAAAAACTTTAATTTTGTCCGTTTATTTAGAGGGATAGTTCACCCATAAATGAAAATTCTGTGATGAATTACTCGTTCCAAGCCTGTAAGACCTTCGTTCATTTTCAGAACACAAATTAAGATATTTTTTGATGAAATTCGAGAGCTTTCTGACTCTCAAATTTCATCAAAAATATCTTAATTTGTGTTCCGAAGATGAACAAAGGTCTTGGAACGACAGTTTGGAATGATATGAGGGTGAGTAATTAATGACAGAATTTTCATTTTTGGATGCACTATCCCTTTAAATGTTCGGTTCACGCATGCTCGTATCAGCAGCTCATCAGTTCTTTGGTCTGAGTCTGAGCTGTTTTCAGTTCAGAGTACTGCTGGAATAACTGAAGTGCTGAATGAGTTGGCAAGAACGGGCATCATAGAATCATATACGCCGGTATTTTGGCTTGGGTCAAGTCGGAGTGACTGTCAGACACTTTCAAAAGTGTTTTGATTGAGTAGCTTGTAGATCTATGCTGCTTGAGATGTGAACTGTTTCAGATGGTTCAGTCTGATTAGGTGAACTGGTTCATCCAATTCACTATATAGAACCAGTTCAAAAGAATCATTCATTCATGAACCAGACATCACTCCAGACCGCTTGCCTGAGGCTATGGATGACATGTAATAATGTTGTAAATAGTGCTGTCAAACGATTAACTGCGATTAATCGCATCCAAAATAAAAGTTTTTGTTTACATAATATATGTGTGTTACTGTGTATATTTATTATTTATGTATAAATACACACAGTATTTCGTAGAAGCACCCTTTTGATCTAATACAGCCATGAGTCTTTTTGGGAAAGATGCAACAATTTTTTCACACCTGGATTTGGGGATCCTCTGCCATTCCTCCTTGCAGATCCTCTCCAGTTCTGTCAGGTTGGATGGTAAACGTTGGTGGACAGCCATTTTTAGGTCTCTCCAGAGATTCTCAATTGGGTTTAAGTCAGGGCTCTGGCTGGGCCATTCAAGAACAGTCACGGAGTTGTTGTGAAGCCACTCCTTCGTTATTTTAGCTGTGTGCTTAGGGTCATTGTCTTGTTGGAAGGTAAACCTTCGGCCCAGTCTGAGGTCCTGAGCACTCTGGAGAAGGTTTTTGTCCAGGATATCTCTGTACTTGGCTGCATTCATCTTTCCCTCGATTGCAACCAGTCGTCCTGTCCCTGCAGCTGAAAAACACCCCCACAGCATGATGCTGTCACCACCATGCTTCACTGTTGGGACTGTATTAGACAGGTGATGAGCAGTGCCTGGTTTTCTCCACACATACCGCTTAGAATTAAGGCCAAAAAGTTCTATCTTGGTCTCATCAGACCAGAGAATCTTATTTCTCACCATCTTGGAGTCCTTCATGCGGGCTTTCATGTGTCTTGCACTGAGGAGAGGCTTCCGTCGGGCCACTCTGCCATAAAGCCCCGACTGGTGGAGGGCTGCAGTGATGGTTGACTTTCTACAACTTTCTCCCATCTCCCAGCTGCATCTCTGGAGCTCAGCCACAGTGATCTTTGGGTTCTTCTTTACCTCTCTCACCAAGGCTCTTCTCCCCCGATAGCTCAGTTTGGCCGGACGGCCAGCTCTAGGAAGGGTTCTGGTCGTCCCAAACGTCTTCCATTTAAGGATTATGGAGGCCACTGTGCTCTTAGGAACCTTAAGTGCAGCAGAAATCTTTTTGTAACCTTGGCCAGATCTGTGCCTTGCCACAATTCTGTCTCTGAGCTCTTCAGGGAGTTCCTTTGACCTCATGATTCTCATTTGCTCTGACATGCACTGTGAGCTGTAAGGTCTTATATAGACAGGTGTGTGGCTTTCCTAATCAAGTCCAATCAGCATAATCAAACACAGCTGGACTCAAATGAAGGTGTAGAACCATCTCAAGGATGATCAGAAGAAATGGACAGCACCTGAGTTAAATATATGAGTGTCACAGCAAAGGGTCTGAATACTTAGGACCATGTGATATTTCAGTTTTTCTTTTTTAATAAATCTGCAAAAATGTCAACAGTTCTGTGTTTTTCTGTCAATATGGGGTGCTGTGTGTACATTAATGAGGAAAAAAAAATGAACTTAAATGATTTTAGCAAATGGCTGCAATATAACAAAGAGTGAAAAATTTAAGGGGGTCTGAATACTTTCCGTACCCACTGTATATTTAAGAAAAATGTTACGTTTATATATTAAATATAAATTATATCATATATAATTATATGAATATAAATATATACATATTTTCAAAATATATGCTGTATGTGTGGGCCTTTATATATACATAATAAATATACACAGTACACACACACATATATTATGTAAACAAAAACATTTATGTTGGATGCGATTAATCGCAATCAATCGTTTGATAGCACTAGTTGTAAATAATGTTATGTTTCTTGCACAGATCGAGTGTTTTCAGTAGCCACAGCTATTAATTTTGTGTCGCCTCGTAAGCTTTTATTTATTTATTTATTTATTTATTTATTTATTTTGACTCAAAGTGATGGTAGCCATTGACTATTTTATGTAACACCAGTTTTTTTTTTTTTTTTTTAGTTTTCAGCTTTACGGTTCTAATAAAAAAAAGTCATGGTTCTAATAAAAAAGAGTCATCTTGGATGGCTTGAGGGTGAGTAAATTAACAGCAAATTTTAATTTTTTGGGTGAGCTATCCCTTTAAGTCCACATCATCCAAGCTCTCATGGTACACAAGGTCTTGTTCAGTTCATCACTGTGAACAGATTATTTGCACTGCATCCATGAAGTATGTAAAATAGGATAAATGTACTGTTTTATTTATTTATTTATTTTTACCTCAGATTCACAGAAGATGTAACTTGATCTTGTTTATATTTTACAAATGTCCATTTTTATTGTTCTTCATGAATGAAGTCCAAAAAGTAATCCCTTGTAGAATAATATTTCAATATTTCCTAAGAAAATATACAATGAAGCACTTTATTATTATTATTATTATTATTATTATTATTTATTTATTTTTTTTTAATTGAAGCACTTAAGTATTACTTTTTTGTTTATTAAATCTGCATGTTTATAGTGATGATACATGTAACTTTTTATATTAGCGTCAGGGAGTTTTGGGAGCACAGGATTTATGTCCCACCCAAGCAATCTGTCCTTTTTCCACTGTCACAGCAATTGAAGAACAGTTGGGGAGGAGAAGAAAAAAAGAGGAAGGAGAAGGAAAAAGCGGACGAAAGGTCAACAGGATGTGAGGCTTCTATTATCAGCAATCTTCTCGTGGCTTCCACTGGCAGCTTGTTTCTAAACTGCCACCTAGCCACGCATGAAGGGAGTATAATTTTAGCCAATCTCCCAGTAGCTTGGGTGTACAGAAAGCCTTTGTAGGCCAGCAAAATGGTCACAATAGAGGCACTGGCCACTGATAAAGATCTGCATAGGTAATGCCAGGGCAGCAATAAGTGAATTTTTTTGCGTCCCTGCATTCAAACAGCACTCCCTTACAGCTCTGACCACTATTTGTCCCTTTGGCTTTGAGAGTGATGGATAGCATTTTTGTACAGTATAATTGCAAGGGCCAGGGCATGTGTGGAAATTGATTAATTCCCTGAGCGAATAATGCATTACCCTGGATACTTCTTTACTGTTTATCAGGCCATGCAGCCAAAGGCTTTGTTTGCTCTCTCCAACTTTCCCCAGCTACCCCAACAGGGCCTTTTCAAGGGATCTCTGCTTTGAAAGGCTTCTAGTCATTTCGGTAGTATTTGTTGTGCTACATCTTTGGTATCAAAGGTAACAGCGAGGGCAGAAAGCAGAGACAAACACGTAAACCATTATACCTGAATGGGTCACTCTTCAAATTGCATTTTACTCTGCATTTTGCAAGAAACGTGTTAAAGGGACAGTTCGCCCAATAATGAAAATTGTTGTGATTTTCTCACCCTCCTGTTTTTAGTGACAATTTCCTGACATTTAAACCTGAGAAAAAAAGAAAAAAAGAAAAGATAGATATATATATATATATATATATATATATATATATATATATATATATATATATATATATATATATATATATATATATATATATATATATATAATATTAGGGGTGTAATGGTACAGAAATATGACGGTTCGGTACGTACCTCGGTTTTAACGTTACGGTTAGGTATGATTTCGGTACAGCAGGGGGAAAACAATTTTTTTTTTAATTTTTTTTTTTTAAATAGTGGTTTACTGAACAAGTAGCTCTTTCTTTAAATACATTCAGTTAGGCCTATAGTTCAAAATTTCTTAATGATAAAAATCTACCTCAGCTTATGCTTAAAACTATAGGGAACCCTTTTACATTATTAGGCCTAACAACTTAACCCAAACTTAAATTTAATTACTATTTATTTTTTAATAGATGATCAACACTCATCTTAAAAAAAAAAATGTTATGCAAACATGTAAATTGCACATAATGCCGTTTTAAATTAATTTATAAATAATAAAATTTCTAGGCTATATGTTAAAATATATTCAATTACTCACTGGCTGTCATAGCATGTTTCTTAACAGATTAATTTTAACATACATTAAATAATTAAGACAAACAGGTTTAGTAAAATATGAGTATATGGTGTAATTTCGCAAAATGCTCCTCTCTAGACTTCATTTGTCTAGTGAACTAACGAGCTGTGGACACTGCTGACTTGCTGAGGTAAATGAAATGCTATGTGACATTTTATTTCAACGCTGTTTTGTTGATGTCTTTCTGCAGTTGAAACACTGATTGAGCAATTACATGAGGTATGAAATGTTCAGTCATGTTTATTCACGTTAAAACTAGTAGTACAGAGAAAGGAATGATCGTGTTCACTCACGCTCCGCTCTGCACAAGTCTCAGTTACGGGAACCGGAGCTGATCGTGGCTGCTCTAGTTTGCCTGTGTTTATACCAGCACGTTTCTGGACGTCCCAGAAGCGGCTCTCCAAGGCGTTTATATACAGCGATCTGTCATGCCACATCAAAGATTGTCAAAACGCCATTTATTATTTGAATTTCCTGAAAGAAAAAAAATAAAATAAAAAATAATAAATACTGTATTCGCTCGGTACACCTGCGTACCGAACTGAAAGACCTGCACCGAAACGGTTCGGTACGAATATGTGTACCGTTACACCCCCTAAAATACATATATATATATATATATATATATATATATATATAAGTATAAGTGCTGGGCAACGATTAATCATGATTAATCGCATCCAAAATAAAAGTTTTTGTTTATATAATATATATGTTTGTACTGTGTATTTTTTAATTTGGAACCAAAAATTTTGACCATATTTGAACCATGTATTTCTAAATTTTCCTGCAGATATTCTTTATATTTTATTCTTCATGAATGAAGAATTTATATATTCTTTATACTGAGTCTGATTCCTTTGCTGCAACAATTTATTTATTTTTTTTGGTTAATGTTTACTTTTTATTTACTCCACTTAAGGTCTTTAAGGTGATAACAGATGTCAGTCAGGCCTACTCTATTGAAATCCCATATTCAAAAGAAAAGAAAAGAAAAACACAACAAATCTGAAAGCAGTAGCATTGTCTACAGCGCAATCTCTGTATTGTCTAATCTGAGAAACAGTGCTTTTGGGGTCTCTGAATGTAGCCACAATACACATTCCCATCTCTTGTCTAATCTTCCTCTGAACAGATGCCTCAACTTGAAGTGGTGGAGTTGATGAGGGACACGAGTAAAGATCAAAACAAGTTGGCTGAACAGGAAAAAAACGTGTTATAATTTTCACAAGAGAAAAATGCAACCATCAGAGACAAACATCTGATGTCCTCATCATGAGCCATTTGTCAGAGGTCTGATAACCGGCTGTGGGAGTGACAGCTTGTTTCACCTTATGACTCAGGAGCTGGTTCTCTGGAATCTTTAGTGAATAAATGGAAAATGCTGTTGTATATGCAGTTGTATAAGTAATTTAATCTTATTTGTGTGCAAATAAATATGTAAAATATATGTAAAAATATGTAAATGTAAAAAATATATATACACACACACACACATACTGATCATGTGTATATATAGGCTGATTCTGTTTACACAAAAGCTGTTCAGTGGATGATTGGCTTTCTGCAATATTTTCAGTGGTGCAGCTTAATACATTTATGAAAACATAAGGTTCTTTTTTTCATTTATACAAATAGTGATGGTGCCCTTGTGGTTGTGTTTAACTGAGCACACACATCTTTGTTCAGGAATGCCGCTCTCCCTCCAGGTTGTCTCAGATGGAAGAATTCCAAGAAACCGCAGTCGGCACTTAATTAACCTCTTGAACCACCTCTTGCTCACGACAGTTTTACCGACGACTTCTCTTAATATTTTTATGACCTTGCCGTCAATAAGACTGAGATGGACTGAATCGAGATATGATTTAATTAAAGAAGTGCACATGTTTAAGAAATATAACCAGGCTGGTATGAAAACCGAGGGGTGTGGGGAGCACAGAAGTGTGACCTTGCTATGAAATATTAAACATGAAAGAGTTGAAGGCAAAAGTAACTAAATCAAACGGAAGTTGCACTCTAGTTTGTGTTCAAGATGAATTTGAGCACTGCGCTGTTTCTAAAACTCTTGAAATGCAAAAATAAGAGAAAAATAAAGACCATTGCCATTAACGACTTTAGACTCCAGCAATTTTCTTTTAAATCTTGGCTTTACGTTTTCACAGTCTATTGCTATAATTTAAATAAGTGTTCCTTCCTTACAAGGTCAAGATAACTGAAGTTTACTGAACAAAAGTTGATGTTTATTCAGGTTGTGTGATTGTTGAAAGAGTTTGAAGTCAGTTTTGTGAGATGAGGCACTTGAGTGCTTGCACTTGCCCATTAAGAGAGTTTATGGGTTTTATACTTTCCCCATTTATATAGTAAATGTCAGTATATAAAGTGAATCACCAGTGAAGTGTGTTCATTGAAGAATCACTTCAGTTCATCCTTTTTTGTCAAAGTCAGGCCATCTTTCTTTGATTTTTCTTTCTTTCTTTCTTTCTTTCTTTCTTTCTTTCTTTCTTTCTTTCTTTATTAAAATACTTTTACATACATGCTCTGATAACTATACATCAACATCTTCAGCAGAGTAATGAACACTGTTCTTTTTCACTAAAATCCCAAACCTTACATACTGGTCGAGTTTCTTTTTCTTCCACCATGGTGTGCTGTAGCTCGCTTCAGGGACGCAGCCCTCTTAATGTGAATGAGGAATACGTTTCTGCACTGTTGGATTTCATTTTCCTCAGATCAAATATTTAAGATCAAGAGTGAGAGAGTGTGCAGCTTAAGTATATTGAACTCCTGGAATAGAGACTGTGCTGCTCAGACAATGGCGGATCAGGAGCGCAGTCACCCATGATGGCCTCAGTGACTGCCAGGGACCCCTGCCATTCTCAGACAGCAGTCCTGAGGAGAATGAAATAACTTTATAATGGTAGGGGTGTTCCTGGGTTTATACACTGATATAATAATCCGTTTTTCACACAATGGAGATAATGATCGTTATTATTGCTGGCGAGTGGGGGGGTGGCAGGAAATAGTTCGAAATGGAGACTTTCCTCTCTAATCCTCCTGCTATGAAAGGTTAAAGACGGATTTGAATATTATGATCCATCCTCCTCCGTTACAAAGAAATAATTGTGGTTGAACTTAATACTCTGTTTGAAAAGTCTGTACTTCCAATGTAAGGGTACAATTCTGTGTCTGCTTACTGCATTATGTTCTGATACAGGAATGTCATGCACCTATTTGTGGCAAAACTGGCACCCTATAGGCCCAAATATAAAATAATTGTAATTGGAGGGTTTTTGGAGGAATTGACTGACTATATATATAGTGCCTTGCAAAAGTATTCATACCCCTTAATTTTTTTGCACGTTTTATGTTGCTGCCTTATGTTAAACTGCTTTAAATTACTTTTTCCACATTAATCTACACTCCATACCCCATACTGGCAAAGCAAAAAACAGGTTTTTAAAATTTTTGCAAATTTATTAAAAATAATAAAAACCTTAAATAATTCCATTGCATAAATATTCACACCCTTATCTTGGACAGTTGAAATTTAGCTCAGGAGCATTCATAGTGCTTGTAGATGTTACTACACTTTGAGTGAAGTTAACCTGTGGCACACGTCTTAATAAAAGGTCTAACAGCTGAAAATGCATATCAGTGCAAAACCAAGCCCTGAGGTAAAAAAAAACTGCCTGTAGTGCTCAGAAACAGGATTGCACCAAGCCACACATCTGGGGAAGAGTTCAGAAAAAAAATTCTGCTTCATTGAAGGTTCACAGAAGAAGTTTGAAACAAACAGGGTTCTTCCTAGAGCTGGCCTCCTGGCCAAACTGAGCAATTAATGGAGAAGGGCTTTGGTTAAAGTGGTGACCAAGAACCTTGATGGTCACTCTAGTTGAGCTCCATGATCATATGTGGAGACAGGTGAAACCTACAGAAGGACAAACATCACTGCAACACTCCACCAATCTGGGCTTTATTACGGTGCAACAAGACTCAATCCTCTCCTCAGTGAAGACACATGAAAACACACTTGGAATTTTCAAAAAAGCACCTAAAGGACCCTCAAACTGTGAGAAACAAGATTCTCTGGTCTGATGAACCTCAATTCCAAGCATCATTTTTAAAGAAAACCAGGAACTGCTCATCACCTGCAGAGTACCATCCCAAAAGTAAAGTGTGCTGGTATCAGCCTCATGCTGTGGGGCTGTTTTTCAGCTGCAGGGACAGCAAGGACTCGTCAGAGTCAATGCACCAAAATATTGAGAGCCTTAATGAAAACCCAGTATAGAGCATTCAGAACCTCAGACTGGGCAGAAGGTTCACCTTCCAACAGGACAAGGACCTTAACCACACAGCAAGAGTGGCTTATAGACGCCGCTGTTGAAGTCCAGCCTGGGCTTCAACTCAATTAAATATTTCTGGAGAGACATGAAAATGTGCATCTGCCCCATCCAACCTGACAGAGCTTGAGAGGTGAAGAGGTGAGGAGAAAAATGGCAGATAATTTCCAAATGCTGATGAGCAAAGCTTGTTGCATCATACCCCAAAATACTTGTGGCTGTAAAGGTGCTTCAGCTAAGTACTGAGTTAAGGGTATGAATACTTATGCAATGTACTTATTTTATTATTTTTTTTAATAAATTGACCAAGTTGTGACAATTCTGTTTTTGCTTTGTCATTTTGGTGTATGTAGTGTAGATTGATGTGGGGGGAAAAGTAATTTAAAACAGTTTAACATAAGGCAGCAACATAAAAAACATGAAAAAAAAAAAAAAATGAAGGGGTATAAATACTTTTGCAAGGCACTATATATATACAGTATATATATATATATATATATATATATATATATATATATATATAATATAGTGCTTAATTAATTTAATTATCAGTTATCAACAGTTCTGATTAACGGTACAGATTTCCCGATGATTGACTGATTCAGATTCACAAGCTCTGAATTTGATGAAATTCCAGTTAATTCATATGAATAACAGGATATTTTAGAAACAATGTCAATTGTTTTTATGAAATATATATTGTAATATATATAACGTAATATGTTGTATATATGAAAGACTTTTGTCTTTTTGTATGTTTTTATATAAATAGTATATTTTCTTTGTTAGCTGAGGTTTCAAATTATACAGGGAACCTTCTTGAACTTGGTACACTACAAAATTATAATATTGAAAATAAAAAAATACAAATATAAAGTTCAATTTCCATTTATTTAAGAGATATAATCAATACAACAACAACAATTAAAATGTGAAATAAACTATTTTGGTGTAAAACTGTTATAACAGTTTAAAATGATTATAAATTTAAACTCATGAACACTTCAGTTATAAATTTCCACGAAAGTTTAATTTTGAATCATTAATTAAAAAGACAAGAGTGATTTGTTTGGGATTTGATTGGGTCTGCGCTGATTGTGCTGTATTTTTAAAAATATTTTTTATTCACCAGAAAATAATGGTTCATTAGAGACATTTGTGAATTTGACTACATTGGTTGCTTGTTATTGCATGCAGCCTACATGAACAACTGGAATGACACATTTCGCCATTATTTTGTATTACACAGCCTTTTTTATTCAAAAGATTCAAATCAGACTGCATGTTCAATTTGGGTAAAAATTGGGAAAATCCAGAGAATGAAGATCAGTATTTTTACCCATGCATTAATTAAGAATATAATTAACTTTTTTTTTTTTCTTATTTTCATCATGCTTCTATTGGTAGCATATATTTTGAGGATACAAGGATACAGTCATGACCACAGCTAGCACTCAAACAAAATCACAAACATTTGGTTTTACAAAGTGAATGGAACAGGTGGAGACCGCTACGATAACCTAATCTGCAGTATGGGACAAGATATGTTTTTATTAGTAGAAGCTTTTGAGAAGTATGCTGGATTACCAAAATGAACAGCACTTAATAACTTAAATGGATGTTCAGTGGTTTCAAGCCACATGTTCAGAGGGATACGGCTGGTAGGATTGCATTTGACCTGATTTTTTGTCCTTTGTTCTTCACCCACAAAGATGACACCGCTGATATCAGTCCAAACTGGTGCAACATGGGACCAGGTGCCCTTCCCTCTCCTTCATCCTGTAGGAACAGTACCACGTCCCTGGCAGACAGAGGTGCATTAATGGCTTTATATGGTCGCTTAATACCCTAATCCTGTCGAATAGAGTTTGGATGGATTTGTAGGAGATGTCAGGCCAATCCGTTGGTTCATAAACACTCTTGTAATAGTGGCTCTGTTGGTGTAAGGAGAGCAGGAGAGATGGTACAATAAAATGGGCCTACCTGTGACAGTTCAAGTGAGCCGTTCTGCGGCAGAGAGGGGTTTAAGTGGACTTAAGTGAGATTAAATCCTTGTATGATTCACACTCTGTGAACGCTGTGGCAAATTGGAAGCAAAGCTCAGTGACCCAGTTCCACTTACCTGTCCTACGTGAAACACTCCCTTCACATAACAGCAAGGAGGAAACTCGTGGAGATGAGATATCCATGACATGTAGGCCACGGCTCATTATCCTGATCATAAGCATTTTAAAAGCAGTTTAATTGGTCAGTGTACTTTGTCTTTTGACATGATTAAATAG